>BDSL01000098.1:0-402940 GCA_003116995.1 Yamagishiella unicocca
GTGGAGGGTGTTGAGGGTGTTGAGGGTGTTGAGGGTGTTGAGGGGGGCGGAGGATGTTGAGGGTGTTGAGGGTGTTGAGGGGGGTGGAGGGTGTTGAGGGGGGCGGAGGGTGTTGAGGGGGGTGGAGGGTGTTGAGGGGGGTGGAGGGTGTTGAGGGGGGTGGAGGGTGTTGAGGGGGGTGGAGGGTGTTGAGGGGGGTGGAGGGGTTGAGGGGGGCGGAGGGTGTTGAGGGTGTTGAGGGTGTTGAGGGTGTTGAGGGTGTTGAGGGGGGCGGAGGATGTTGAGGGTGTGAGGGTGTTGAGGGGGGTGGAGGGTGTTGAGGGGGGCGGAGGGTGTTGAGGGGGGTGGAGGGTGTTGAGGGGGGTGGAGGGGTTGAGGGGGTGGAGGGTGTTGAGGGGGGTGGAGGGTGTGAGGGGGTGGAGGGTGTGAGGGGGTGGAGGGTGTTGAGGGGGGTGGAGGGTGTGAGGGGGTGGAGGGTGTTGAGGGGGTTGAGGGGGGCGGAGGGGGTTGAGAGGGTTGGGGTTGGGGGTAGGTGGGGAAGGGCGGTTGGGAAAGGGTGTGCTGGCGAGGAGCCGGCGGGCGTCACCGCCAGGGGCCGCACCGAGGCTGTGAGAGCGCTCCAGCCAGCCGCTGGTGATATGACGTCAGTAGAGGCACGGCATGCACGCGCACACCCCACCCGGTACCCACCCGCCGTCTGGAGCACCCACTGGCTGGCTGGCTGGCTGGCTGGCTGACTGGCAGAAGCCTCCCTCGCCCTCCGCCCTCCTCCCTCCCGCCACGCCGTCGCGCCAGCGCATCATGCAGCCAAGCTTGCTTCCTTACCCCTCTCCGCCCCCGCCCCCCGCCCCGGGCCCCGCCCCGGGCCCCGCCCCGGGCCCCGCCCCGGGCTCCCGGCCTCCCACCCCTCCTGCCGCTCACCTCCAGTCCCGGGCATGGTCGTCCTCACCGCCCAGCAGCACCGCCAGACCCCCGTCGTCGCCATTCGCTGCGCCGCCGGCACCCGCGGGGCCCCCCGCCGCCGCCCCCGCCACCGGGCCCTCCAGCGCCGCCAGCAGCGCCTCCGGCGTGATCTTCCGCTGGAAGTCGCCGACGCCGCCCGGTGCCGCTGCCGCCGACGCCACTGCCGCCGGCCCCGCCGCCACCCTGGTCCCCCCCTGGAGCCCCGTGGGGTCCTGCGGAGCGAACTCTCGCTCCGCCGCGCGGTCCGACAGCTCGTCCCGCAGGCGGTGGCGCTCCGAAACCAGGAAGCCCTGGATCCTGTCCACCAGGGTGGGGGGTGCGCCCTCGAATGTGGCCTGCTCGGGGGGTGAGCCTGTGCACGGTGGGGGGAGGGGGAGGGGGGGAGGGGGCGAGGAAAGCGGTTTCGGCACGACGTAGGAAAGCGAGGAGAAGGGAACACTGGGAAGCGGGTTCAGGGCCGGGGGGGGGAGGGGGTAAGGGTGTGTTTGCGCGGGGAGGGGCGAGTTGCGAGCTATGTGGAGGAGTTAGGGCAGACCCGTGTTGGCGCGGGACAGCCCCTGGCGAGCCAGCCAGCCAGCCAGCCACCCACCTGCCAGGCACACTCCGCCCGGCGCGCCCGCGAATATCCTGGTGGGGTGGGTCATACCCGCGGGGCTCCAGTCCAAGATTGGGTCGCCGATGTTCCTGCAGTCCAGGGAGGGGGGGGAGGCTGAGGAGAGCCCGTGTACTAGGAAGCCGGTTTGGCAACCGTCCAGGGAGGGGCGTGAGGCGGGCGGCGGGGACGATGAAGGGGTGAATGCTGGGCGGGAGGGGACGGGGCTCCTGACCGCCGACCTGTCCCTTCCACCTGCGTCCACCTGCGTCCACCAGCGGGCAGCAGGCGCCGACCAGCTAGCCCGGGACACCTGCTCCTCGTAAGGAGCACCCCACCCCCCTGGCATCCACGGCTCTTCCTCGAACCCCCCCCGCCAACCAGCGCAGTAGGCTCCTCGCCAGAGACCTCCCTGCAGACTCCGCAGCGGCCGCTGGCGCGCCGCGATCCACCGGGTGTGCTATCCCCTCCCGCGAACCCACCCACGCAGCTGGTTCTCTCTTTCGTCGGCTTACATCTCCCCCACGCCTTGGTTTGTCTGCCGTGGATTCGCGGATTCTCCTCACCCCCCCCCCGCGGTTCTACGCCACCCACCTCCTCAGCCGCACCAGGTCCACGTTGGTGTCCATGAAGGCCATCATCTGGCGCAGGTAGTGCAGGTCGCCTGGGGGCGGGGGGGGGGCGAGAAGACCCGGTTAGACGATATAGAAGACGGGGTCGAAGCTAGCTGGCCAATACACAGGTAATAACTGTCAGGTATCCTCCCTCCTCCCTTCCCCGCTCCTCCCTTCCCCCCTCCTCCCCTCCTCCCCTCCCCCCTCCTCCCTTTCCCCCTCCTCCCTTCCCCCCTCCCCCCTCCTCCCCTCCTCCCTTTCCCCCTCCTCATTCCCCCCTCCTCCCTTCCCCCCTCCTCCCTGCCCCCTCCTCCCTTCCCCCCTCCTCCCTTCCCCCCTCCTCCCTTCCCCCTCCTCCCTTCCCCCCTCCTCCCTTCCCCCCTCCTCCCTTCCCCCCTCCTCCCTTCCCCCCTCCTCCCTTCCCCCCTCACCCGCCGAGTGCTCCCACATGGGCGACTCCGGCTTGAAGGTCTGCATGAGCGCCCAGGTGACGAGCTGCGCGTAGGTGCGCACGTTGTGGCCGTGACACATCAGCCAGGGGCTGAGCGCCAGCAGCAGCGGCCGCAGCTGGCGGCGCTGCACCGCGGGGGGCGAGTGCAGCAGCACCTGCGCCGCGATGAGGATGCAGGAGCCAAGGCCGGAGATGTGGCGGCTGTAGCTGGTCAGCAGCGGCAGTAGGTGCTGCTGCAGCAGGGAGGGCTGCGGGGCGGGGGGGGGGAGGAGGGGCGGGAGGAGGGAGGAGCGGGAGGAGGAAGAGGGGAGGCGCGTCACATTGGGGGGGGGTGTCCGTTTCGCGGCGCGTAAAGGCGAGGTGACCGTGTACGGAGGGAGCTGTGGAGGGAGCTTGAAGGGAGGTTCGAGACCCGTGGATGCCCGAAGAAACCGTTTAGAACAGACGTTTTGAGATGCACGCTGGAGAACTGTGAGAGCTTGAAGGGAGGGAGGCAAGGCAGCCGGGCGGGGCGGGTGTTGTGTGAGGCAGTCTCTGCAGCCCCGGCTCCAAAACAACAGCCGAAACACACACAATACCCCGGGCCCGCCCCCGGCGCACCTCCCGCAGCACCAGCGCCGCCACCACCGCCTCGATGTACTGCTTGACGGTTGGCGGGTTGTTGCCGTTGATCTGGCCCAGCGTGGCCACCACCGCCGCGCCGCACTCCTCCCGGGGCACGAAGCTGCTGAGCACCACCAGGGACTGCCACAGCCGCACCTGCGGATGCCGGGGGGGGAGAGGTGCAAGGAAAACCCGTGTACGAAAGAAAAACCCGTTTAGGGGAGTCGTTTGGAGGTATGCCACCTCCCGTTTTGTGAGGGCATCACACTGGACAACGCCGTACCGCCGTACCGCGGTTGATTCCTCCCTGGAGCGAGCAATGTGCTGGCCCCCCACTGCACTATACATGAACGCATTGGATCTCCAGTATCCGATCCAAGCCCCCAAAGCTCCAAACGCGTGTTGAAAAGGCTCCCTACACAGCAGTGCCTCGCTTCCCTTACCGTATCCCTCCACTGCCCAAACCCTCCCTCCCCCTCCCCCTCCCCCTCCCCCTCCCCCTCCCCCTCCCCCTCCCCCTCCCCCTCCCCCTCCCCCTCCCCTCCCTCGAACCTCCCCCTCCCCCTCCCTCCCCCCCCCTCCGCACCTTCTGTCGGTGCAGCTCGCTGCCGTTGCGGACCTTGTCCGTGGACAGCAGCGGGTCGTTGAGCCCCACCTCCAGCAGCTGCCGCCACAGCAGCCGACCCGCCAGCAGTGCGGGGTTGGTCGGGTCAGGAGGCGGGGGGGCGCCGTAATCCGCGACGGAGTAGTCGGAGGCATCCGCACCCGCCCCGCCGACGCCGCCGCCACCACCCCCGGCGTCCCCGCCCTGATTTCCACCTCCCCCAGTGCCCCCCAAAACCTTCCCCGCCATACTCATACTGCCACCACCGCCGCCGCCGCCGCTGCTGGCGGCAGCGGTGTGCGCGTGCTCGTCCCAGTACGACGACTCGCCAAAGATGATCACTGGCCGCTTCGCAGGGCCGGACGACGCCGACCCCAACTCGCCCGCCGTACAGCTAGACGCCGCCGCCGCCGCCGCCGCCGCTGCGTCACCCGTCGCTGCAGTGGCCGTGGAGGGCTCGCCACTTGCGCCAGCTGTGTCCGCGGCCAGCTGCTGCTGCTGCTGCTGCAGCGGCGGCCAGACGCAACCTGCCGTCTCCGCCAGCTGGTGCAGGCAGCACAGCAGCGCCACCCGCGGCGCCACCTCGGTGCTGATGGCGGCGCTGCCCACCAGCGCCGGCTCCAGGGGGGCTGACACGGCGGCCAGCTCCTCCGCCTCGGCGCCCTCAGCGCTGGTGCTCTCCGGGTCGTACGTCGCTGCGGGGACACGGCAGCACGGGGCAGGGTGACGCAACGCAACGCAACGTCTCAGGGACTGGCCGCCCTCAACTCGCAACGCCTCAAGGAAAAAATAAGGTGGAGACTGTGAGCTGGGGGCTTTGTGAGCTGCGGTTTGGTGGTGCACGCGTAGTATCGGCAGGTCCGCGTGCGGCCTGAGTCCTGATTATCGGTATCCTACCCTGTGTCTAAGAGGGGCAGCGCCCCCCCTGGTTCGTTTCTGTAACCCCTCTGTGTCCCAATAATAGGGGCGGCCCGCACCGCCTCAAGCCCCCGACCCGCCGGGCCCCCACTCACAGCCCTTGCGGCTGCCCCACAGCAGCAGCAGCTGGATCTCGCGGCAGTAGCACTCCACGAGTGCCGGCTGTAGCGGCAGGAAGGAGCCCAGCTGGCAGGCCAGCAGCAGCAGGAAGCGCGAGCTGGTGCCGCCCCAGTCGAGCAGGCGCGACAGCAGCCAGCGGCAGGGGCCGTGGGGGCCGTGCAGCGCGAGCAGGAGGGGCCCGCTCTGGGCGGCAGGGGGGGAGGGGCGAGAAGACCCGGGAGGGAGGGAGGGGGCAGGTGGGGGCCGGTAGCGGCGGCGGCGGTGGGCGGGATGGCGGGATGCGGGTGCTGGCAGCAAGCAAGCCGAGGCCGGGACGGGGTGGGGTGGGGCGGGAGGTTGAGGAGAGCCCGTGGACTAGGAAGCTGGTGGGACGGGAGGGAGGGGCCAAAGCGAGGCGCGAGGGGGGGATGTAACCCGCGGCCTCGCTCCAGCGGTTGCGTAAATGGTTCCGAGGTTGCTCCAACAACACCTACAGCATCTACACAAAAGGAGTGAAACCCCTCCCCGCCCGGCGCCTCACGCCCCCCCCCTCCCTCCCTCCCTCCCCCCGCTCCCCCCCCACCTGCTCCACGTAGAGGCTGGGCAGCAGCGCCGTGTTGACGAAGGCGGCGCACAGCGGCCCCGTGCGGCGGGGGGTGGCGCACAGGGCGTTCCACAGCGACCGCACCACCGGCCAACACAGCGACTCCAGGGGGGAAGCCGCCGCCGCCGCCGCCGGCGCCGCCGCATCGTCGCCGCCGCCGTCACCGCTGCCGCCCGCCTCTGAGTCCGCGCCCAGCGCTCGCGCCGCCGCCGCCTGACACGTCAGCACCCCGCGCGCGAACAGGAACCCCGGTGAGCCGTTGGTCGGCCAGGTCAGCCGTGCGCTTACGTTTGAAGCACCGCGGCAACACGGACACATGCACGTCGGCTCGAGGTCTGGATGCTCGGCCAAACCCTAGATGCGTTACTGCAGCAGGTGTCGTACGGGTATCCGCTCGAAGCACCTCTCCGGGGGTGATCCGCTAGATCCGCTAGATCCGCTAGCAGATCGCACCGTGAGCAGCTGCGGGCAGCGCAGCGGCCCTCGTCGCGGACTAGGTCGCCCAGCATGTGTGTGTCATGTGTCGCAGCAAGGCTCACCTGCGCCTCCGCGCCCGCCGTCGCCACCGCCACCCAGCTCCTGCGCAAGCAGCGCAGCAGCGGCAGCACCTGCCCCTCCGGGTACTCGCTCAGCGCCGAAACCGCCTGCGACAGCACCTCCGAAACCACGTCCATCTGCAGCCCCGACCTCCCCCGCCCCGCCGCCGCCGCGGCCGCCGCCCCCACTGGCCCCGCCCCTCCAGCTGCGGCGGCGAACTCCGCCGCGCACGCCGTGGCCGCATCCAGCAGGGGCCACTTGGCGGCCTCGACGTCGGTCAGCACCTGGGACACGTCCTGTGCATCCGATCCACGACTCGTCGCCGAGGCGGCGGCGGCGGCGGCGGCGGCGGTGGCGGCGGCGGCGGCGGCATCCCGCAGTGCCGCTGCCGCCAGCGCGCTAGGGTCCAGCCGCTCCGCCGCCAGTGTCCGCAGCTGGGGCGACCAGGCGGCCGACTGGCGGATGGCCTCAGCGGCGGCGGTGGCGGCCTGAGGGTGTCGGGTGGTGGTTGAGGAAAGCCCGGTGGTGGTGGTGGTGGTGGTGGGTGGTGGTGGGTGGTGTGGCGGGTGCGGCTGTCGGGAAGGATTGGGTGCAGGGGTGGTGCTACTCGAGCCAAGAACGACAGCTCTGCTCCTGGCACGTGCACCTACCAGCCAACTGAACCCCCCGCGCGACAGCGGGTCACCCTCACTCCCGGTTGACAGCGGGTCACCCTCACTCCCGGTGCGGGGTGCTGCTGGCGGACCGCACGATGCGACTTCCCCGCACACCCCTGTCCGCTCCTCAGTCCACACCACAACCAAGACAGCCGCCTCCTTTGGCCCACTGCCGCTGCCCCTCTTGCCACTGCCCCTCTTGCCACTGCCCCTCTTGCCACTGCCCCTCTTGCCACTGCCCCTCTTGCCACTGCCCCTCTTGCCACTGCCGCGGCCGCGGCCGGGTCCCACCTTGAGGCCGGTCACCACCGCGGCGTGGCGCCCCGCCGGCAGCGGCGACCTGCACAGCTTGGCCAGCAGCGACAACAGCGCGCCGGCGAGGCGGCGGACGGCGGGGGCGGCGGCGGGGTCGGAGGAGCGGGACACCCGCGTGAGGGCCAGAGCCACGCAGCTCCAGGCGGCCTCGGCGCGGGCGAGGCCTCCTGAGCCCCGGGGGGGATTTGTGAGGAAACCCCAGGGGGGGGGGGCGGGGGGCAAACATACCCGGTTACTCGACGTGGGAACCCGGGGGGAAGGGGGCCGCAGCGGAGGGCGCCGGTGGGCAGGGTGCGGTGGCGGCGGCAGCAGCAGCAGCGGAGTGACGGTGTCATACCGTGAAGTGTGTAGTACCGGCAGTGCTTGATCTGCCCCCGTTGCACTGCTTCGAGTGCGCCGCATCTGCGCCCCAACGGAGCGAATCTAGGCCAAGGCCCACGCCCCTAGGAAGGCCCTCCCCTCCGCCTCCCCGTGCCCCCCTCCCCTCCGCCCCTTCGCCCCCCCCTCCCCTCCGCCCCTTCGCCCCCCCCTCCCGTCCGCCCCGCCGTCCTCCCCTCCCTGCCCCCGATGCGCCACCTACACTTCCCATGTGGAGTAACCGGCTCCTTTTGCAACCCCCCCTCCGTCCCCCCGTTCTCCAGCATGCATCTTAAATCGTCTGTTCCAAACGGGTTTTTCTCGCATCCACGGGTCTTCCTCAAAATCCCCTCCATCCCCCCCCCTCCGCACCATCCTGCGCATCCGCCTCCAAGAACGAGTCCGCCGCGTGGCTGGCCGCCGAGCACACGTCCTCGCAGCACGTCACCACCAGCCCCACCAGCGCCGACTGCAGACAGCTGGCGGCCGGCGTGGCGGCGGTGGCGGTGGCGGTGGCGGGGGAGGGACCGCCGGCAGCAGCTGGGGCCGGACAGAGCGGCTGCAGCGGGGGGGGGGGTTACAATAAAAGAACCGGTAACTCAACTGGGGAAATGTAGCGGGGGGGGAGGCCAGGGCGCAGCGTCATGGCGCAGAGGCGGTTGTAAGTTGGTCGCGAAGGCAGGTGCGAGACCCCGGGGTGGGGGGTGGGGGGTAAAGGCACTACGGGTACACTAAGCGAGGAGGCGGTCTCTCAGGCTGGATTTTTAGTACTCAAAGAGGGGATCGGCGCCTGAGGCCGCAGGTCGTGCCGCGTCTGCAGGGCAGCTTCAGTGTCCCCGTGCACCGCGGACCATGCAGGTCCCCTGCACGCCCCTGCGCCGGTCGTGTAGCCCGTCCTCTGTGCCGCCGCGCCAACCCGTCATGCGGGCTCAGAACCTCTCCCGGAATGACGTCACCGGCGGGCGCGAACTAGGCCGTCGCGCTCCCTGACACGACAGCCGTGATCGCGTGCCCTAGGCGATGCGTGTGCGGGCGATGCACCTCCAGCGGATCACGACAACACACCTCCACTCACTCCCCCCCATCCATCCTCCAGCTAGGCGTTCGGCTCCCCCTCTACGTGTGCGAGATACGCGTCTCCAAGCTAACCCCCCTCCCCCTTCCCCTCCCATGCGCGCGCGTCCCGGTGTCCTAAGGCTATGCCCCCACTACATTCCCCAGTCGCGTTACCGGTTATTTTATTGTCATCCCCCTCCCATCCCATCGCAACCCCCCCCATCCCCCCCGATTACCCCTCACCCCCATCCCCCCCACCCACCAGCGGGGTCACCGCCGCCAGCAGCTCCCTGAAACCCTAAAACCCTCACCCCCACCCCCACCCACCCACCAGCGGGGGCACCGCCGCCAGCAGCTCCCGCAGGAGCTCCAGCGCGCGGTCCACCTCCGCCGCCTGCAAGTACGGCCTGCCGTACATCCCGAAAAGCGCCTGCTGCAGCCTCGCCGTGACGGCGCCGCAGGCGGCGTCGACGTCGTCGAAGAGCAGCAGCACCTGCGCGATGGACGCGGCGGTGGGCGCAGCGGTGGCGACGCTGGTGGTGGCGGCGGCGGCGGCGGCGGCCGCCGCCGCCGGCGCTGACGGCGACGGCACTGTTGGGCCGTGGTGCCAGTAGTCCTCCAGCATGCTCCGGAGCCAGGAGCCGACGGTGGCGGCTTCGGAGCTGGTTAGGGCCGCCGGCTGCGCGGCGGCGGCGTCCTCGGTGAGTGAGCGCCCTAGCAGCCAGGACCTGGCCCGCCGCGGGGAAGCCACGGAGCAAAAACGAAGAGGCGGAGTCGTTTACGGCGGCGGCGGGAGGCCGAAGCGAGGAGCACGGACGTGAAGGCGCGCTTCCCCAAAAGGACTGGAGAACCGCACCGCATTGCCTGGTGCACCGCCGGCACAACCGCAACACAGGCTGCCCCCAGAGGCGCTCTGCCCAGGTGCCCTGGCGCGCTTAGTCAGCCGCCTTTCGTTCGGTCCCCGCTGTCCCCGCCAACCAGCCCACACACCAGGCTGGCCCCCCGCACCCCCCAACCCCCAACCCAGTTCTCCAGCATGCATCCCAAAACGTCTGTTCTAAACGGTTGTTTCGGGCCTCCACGGGTCTTCCTCGAACCCCCCGGGCCCCGGCTCCCGCACCTCGCCTGAGCCCGCAGCTCGCCGCCCGGCTGCAGGGTGGCCTGCGGCAGCTCCAGCAGCAGCCGCAGGCAGCCGCCGACACCCACCGCCGCGACCGGCGTCACGGCGGCCGCCGCCGCCAGCACCGACTGCCAGATGCTCCTCTTGTACGACATGCCCGTGAAGTTGTCCAGGTAGACCAGCACGGCCCTCAGGCTGGCCAGCATGGCTCCAGTGAAGGCTGCCGCCGCCGCCGTTGCCGCCGCCTGCCCAGCGGACGCGGACGCGGGCGGCGCAAGGACGCCGCCGCCGCCGCCGCCAGCGGAGGCGGCGGCAGGAGCGCCGCGCGACGACGACGATAACGTGGCGGCGGCGGCCCTCGCCGCCGCGGCCAGCTGGCCGTCGGCGGCGGCGCCAAGTGCGCCCTCCGCCACCCCGCGCATCAGCTGCTGCAGCCCCAGCCGGGACAGGTCGCCGCCGGCCACCACGGCGCGCACCGCCAGCAGGGCCTCCTGGCGGTACGGCAGGGGCGCGGCGGCGAACCAGCTGCGCAGCCAGGACGCTGCGAGGGCCTGCGGGTGCGGCGCGGGGCGTTCGGGGAAAAACACACACGGGTGACGGCACGAGTCACCATCTAAGGCGCCATAGCATGGAGGCGTGACTGCTGTGCGACGCGATTGATCCCACTCCTGGCCTGCAGCGCCCGGCTCAACCGACCACTCCGGCGCCTTACGGCCCAGCGCCTGTAGCTTCACTCGCTCCCCTCCCCCATCTTCTTTAGTCCTCTGTCCTCCGTCTAACATATGCCGTGTAACCGGGTCTTCTCGGACACCCCCCTCCGTGTAACCCAAGTCCAGTAGCATGCGCGCGTTTCCAGGTGTCCGAAGACTATGCACCAGCTACACTTCCCATGTCGAGTAACCGGCTATTTCCTGTACCCCCCCCGAGCGTCGCGCGGGGTCCTGGCTTCCTTGCGTTTTGCCGTAGCCGCTATAGCTTAGCCGCCAAAGGTCATATTACGACCTTCGGCTTTAGTACCCCCAACCCAGTTCTCCAGCATGCATCTAAAAAATTGTGTTTCTAAACGGTTTTTTCGGGCATCCACGGGTCTCCCTCGACCCCCCCCCCCACACACAATGCACCAGCTGCACTTCCCCACGTCGAGTCGTAACCGGTTCTTTTCTGTAAACCCCCCCCGCCCTCCGATATGGCGAACCTGCACGTCCAACACGTCCGCCTCCGCAGCCCCGCCCCGGTAGTGGTGGTCCCGGGTGAGAGCCGGCAGCATCACACCCGCCAGGAAGCCGGGCGGCACACCGCGCAGCGCCTCCGCGGCCCGCCAGTCCCGCTGCAGGAAGGTGCGCAGTGCCAGCCGCTGGACCTGGTAGTTGCCGTGCTGCAGGGCCCGCGACCACAGCACACACTGCCACTCCAGGGGAACCGCCCAGCCGCCGCCGCCGCCGCCGCCGCCGGCGGCCCCGTCGGCTGCGCCGCCGCCTGCGGCGGCGTCGGCGTCGGCGGCGGTGGGCTTCCGCTGCTTCAGCTCCTTCTTCTTCGGGATGTACGACTTGGGTACGACGGCTTCCGTACGGAACTCCGGCGCGGGCGCGTGCAGCTGGTCGATCTGCGACGACGTGTGTCAGGGGGCCCTTGCGTCAGGGACTGGTCACAGCTCGTGTCACGCAGCTGTCCAGTCGTCTCTATCCTCGCCAGCACCGGGTGCGTCACACGCAACACAGGAGCCTGCGAGGCTGTGCGTGGAGCTGGCGGGCGGGACATTGCAAACCCGACCGCCATTGCAAACCCGAGCAGCTCAAACCGTCGTACACAGCAGTCGTACTGTCGTACGAGAGCGCCCCGCCCCACCTTGGCCCACACGGGCGCCACCAGGTGGATGGGGAACTCGTCCAGGATGTCGTACAGCGCCGTCCATAGGGCCCAGCCCGGCTGGCTGAGCTGGCCCGGCGGCGCGAGGCGCTGGAGCAGCAGCACTGCGCGCTTCCGCTCCAGGGCGTCAACGTCGGCGGGAAGGGCCTGGGAGGGACGGGGGGTTTAAGGAGAACCCGCGAATCCACGGCCGACAAACCACTGGGAGGGGGCGCGGAGGCCGCCAGCAGGCACTCGTGATTGCGCGCAGCGGCAGGGAGGCACGGACACGGGCGCCGGGCACGTAAGGCGGTCCGCCGCGTCCACCGGGGGGTTGGTACAAGCGACCAGCAAGCACGCGGAGCGGCTGGCGAGTTGGCGGACCACACCCATGGGCCGCTCGCTACCGCCTACACTACCTCCACGCCCGGACCCCCTGCCGCCTACACTGCGTCTATACCCCACGTCCTCACCAGGCACATCCGCATCCCGCCCACGCCCTCACCAGGCACATCCGCAGCAGCTCCCAGAATCGCCCGCAGCCCCGCAGGTCCACCCCGGCAGCCGGGTCCAGCAGCAGCCCCGAGGACGACACCAGCAGCGCCAGGGAGGAGCGCTGAGCCGTGCTGCCCAGGGAGCCGGCGCCGGGAGCAGAGGAGCCGCCGCCGCCGCCGTCACCGCCGCCACCATCGCCCGCGGCTCCGCCCGTGCCGCCGCCGCCGCCGCTGCCGCCCCCCAGGAGGTCCAGCGCGAGCTCCCAGATGTCCCGGGCTGTGGCGCCCAGCTCGTCGCCACCTGGTCGGGTTCGAAGGACAGCGGCAAGGGACAGCGGTCGTGTGTGTGTGTGTGTGTGTGTGTGCGGGAACAGGGACGAACGCCATCCAGGGTGACTGCCAGCCAGGGGCGATACCCGATGCGGTACGAGTACAGCTCCGCCAGAGGGGTTCGAAGCGTCATTTAACACGCTGTGGGAGGGGTGCGGAGCGGGGCCGTCCGCATGTCGCTGGCACATCTGCCTCCGAAACCACCGCTTGGACCCGGGCACCATGATGCGCAGTCCGACCACCCTCCCGCATCTGACGCAGGACCGCCACCTCACCGCGATTCGCCACCGACCCACAGGCCTGCCCACACAGGGCGTCAATGATCGTCAAGCAGGCAAGGAAGCGACATGCTTGCTTGCATGGCAACAACCACCGACCGGCTCGCCACGCCGCTCACCGCATGTCTCCGCACACATCAACGCGCCCGGCAGCAGGGCCTTCAGGGCCGCCTGACGTACGGCCGCCGCGGGGCTGCCCAGCAAGGGCCTCAAGGCCGCCCGCAGCCGCGACAGCACCTGGCGCAGCAGCTCGCTGCTCGCCGCGCCGGCTGCGGCCTCCGCGGCTGAGGCACCAGCACCATCTCCTGCAGTTGCCCCGGTGCAGTGGGGGCATGTGAGCGCTGCATCCGGATGTTACGGGTTTCGGAGCTGCGCCGCAAGGTACGCAGCTCACACAAGGTACGCAGCTCACACAAGGTACGCAGCTCACACAAGGTACGCAGCTCACACAAGGTACGCAGCTCACACTAGCTCAGGGCTACAGCAAGCGCTGTGGGCGCAGCACCAGGCCCCTTAAGCACTACCCTTGATTGGCTGGTCCAGGAAACAAACCCACATCCACACGCATTTCCCACGGGAGGGTGGGTGGCCGTGAAGCGGCGCATTTGGGGCACGACGCGGGTGGTCGGCCCTTCGGGGGCCCGGGTACGCATGCCGTGAAAGCCTCACGTACGACGAACACGACACACCTGACGTCGCCGCGCCCTGCTCTGTTTTCACCGCGGCGCACAGCTGGTTTATCACCGCCGTCAGCAGCGTACACGCCACCGGCAGCGACAGCCCGATGCCACCGGCACCACGCTCCTTCGAGTCGCCGTTGGAGCCGCCGGACGCCAGCCCAGGAGCCCCGGCGGCCGCATCGACTGCTCCGAAACACACCCCGACCACCTGCTTCAGCTGCTGCCAGTGGCAACTCGACACCAGCAGGGCCGCCAGGCCCGAGCAGGCCTGCAGGCGGCAGGCCCGGTCCGGCAGGGCTCCGCTGCGGGCCAGTAGCGGCAGGAAGAAGGCGTCCAGGAACTGCTGCACTATACGGCCGTCTGGAGACGTGGGGGAGGGAGGAGGGCAGATGGCCGCAGGCGGGTCAGGAGCGCAAGGGCGTGTCAGCACCGTGCCAGGAGTATGCGGTGGACGGTCGATGAGCTGCGGAATGCATCGGTGGATGCCGGTCACCGATTCGTTCGCACCTTGATCAGGGAGGTAGTGCAGAGCTGCTGCGGCGCAAGTGGCGCACATTTGGCGCGCCGGGTCGCTTGGGAGCTCCGGCTCCGGTAACGACGCGCAAACGGCCTGGTCGTGGAATAACGGTCGTGGATGAGCGTGTGCGAGGACGTTTCCTCCGCGAAGATACATTGAATAAACACTATGTGGCGTTACGGGAGATGCAAGGGCAAGACCCAGACTGCCCAGGTGTTCCCGAACTGTGAGCATTGTCGTACCTCGACGGCGCTGTCGCTGCGTGCCGCTGAGTTATCCAGAGGCGCAATACTGCTGACGCACGCGTCATACAGGTCTGATAGGAACTTTTGCGAAGGGCAAGTAACGTCCAAAGCAACGACAATCATTCGTGCACGCCCGCGGACATCCTGCGACGCTGCGCATGTCGAAAGCGCCGCTAAGCGCCCCTGCAGAACGATTGCAGATGACATATTTGACGCAGCTATATTAAACTGCAGTGGCATTCACAGAAACAAAACGGGTTACGACAACGGCGGCGCGCGCAAGGCGCCTTGTTTAATAGATATACCGGTTCCCATGCTTAAACAACATAGATTTAAATTGCCTTTAACTCTGTGTACAGTAGCAGCCACGCGGTTCCACACATACATCGCCTTGCTCCCGGATCGGGGTCCGTGCTCTGGCTTCGCGAGATCGCGACGTCGTGATTTCTTGTCTCTAGCGACGCTGTGTCCTCCCGACGTAGCATTTATTTACATACAGCGGAAAGCAGATAATTAGAGCTTACCTCGACTGCCGTTGTTGTGGTCAAAACGAGCTGTCAGGACGAAAGTTCCAACATAGAAGCCGTCTCTCTGGCGCACCATGACAAGCATATAACAGTTGTGGAGACACTGTGCGTAGCGCTCCGGGCCCGCAGCAGCTGCAGCAGTTCCAAGCACAAGGGTCGTATCTCGCGGCGTCCTCATTAGAAACATGCAATAATAGCGGTGCCAGAAGAAAGCGGAAATGGCCGGCACATTGCCGCAACCAGAGTATGTTATCGTGACCTGCGAGTATGAGGCGCTGCTATTCGCGGGGCATCAGGCCCAGCTCCAGGCCTCGCAGCGCAGCACCAGTCGAAGCCTCGCAGCAGTTCTCCAACAACATGCTCAGGTGGGCATGCGGAAATAACTTGAATTGCAAGTCAGCGCCTATGGATTGGTCATAAACCCATGCCTGGCTTTGGCGATGCGCAGGAGCTGTCGAAACATAACCTTGAACTTGTGACGGCGCGGGAGGAGGGGAGTAGGCTAAAGCAGGAGATCCTGACATGGCGAAAAAAAGCAGTCTTGTATAAGATGAAGCTGGCGAGCACGGAGGAGAGTGCACAGCTCACGCAGGCCAGCCTGTGTATAAGCGAAGACACCGTGAAAGGCCTGACTGAGGACCGAGAGGTGCTGCTGGGGTGTAACAAGGCGCTGCAGGATCAGGTGCAGTCTCTGACAGCGCTTTGCCAAGGACAGCACCGTGCCAAGGTGCACCAACAGGTACAGCGGTATTGGCGGGTGCTCCTAGCTTCCTTCTCTCCCCCTTAGAGCTGTTGAGGCCGCACTATCATAAACACACCTGAATGAAATCATAAACGTTGCTCAACACGCCCCAGGGCCAACTCGCCAATACCAGTGCGGAGGCAGCGCAGCTGCACGCACAGCTATTACAGACCTATGAGCTGTCGGAGCTGTTAGCGCAGCAGCTGGCAGATGAGCGTGCAGCGGTTGAGGTAGCCCGCAACCAGACGGACTCACTGAGGGAGCAGCTTGCCAAGGAGCAGTCCCAGCTGCAAGAGCAAGTATCCGCTTGTGCAGCTTTGAGGACGGAATGCAACCAGATACGGGATTCGCTTAAAGAGGAGCAGGAGGCGCGAGCGAATGTGGAGGCGCGGATCGGCAAGCTCAACAACGAGCTTGCCATGCGCGGGGCGGAGCTGGAGGCTGCTGGGCAGCGCTTCACGCAGCATATGCAGGCCACCGCTATGCGCGATGGACAACTGGCACAAGAATCCCAGCGGATAAAGGCGACCGATGACGCAGTAATACAGGAGCTGCGGTACTGCATCGACCAGCTGAAGGAGCGGCTGGCAGAGAGCAGGTGGGATAGGATACACTGCAGCAAGAGGGTCGGACCCTGTCGGCGACCAAATATCATCTGGAAACTTTGCGTATGGTTGATATGTCCTGCTGCCAAATGTCCAGACTTCGCATGGGCGAATCACTTGGCTTAGCCGAAAGTCGCGAGTCGCTAAGAAGCAAACATGAGCGTCTGTGTGTTTGACAACCGAGCAGGGGGGGTGTTGCATGGGGGGTGTTGAGGAACAGAGAAACAGGAGGACGTACGGGAATATCCAGGTGGTGTATATGGCGAATTCCCTGTCACCGAAGCGCATTACAAGTAAGCGCATCTCAATCGATACCCGTAGGCGTGACGCTGAGGACGAGCTGCGGCGGCAGCATGCCAAGTTTGAGCGAGAAATGGCTCTCCGGGAAGCGCTGGAGCAGGAATGCACGCAAAGTCGACGCCGCCTGCGTGAGGAGCAAGAAACCTACAGCACCGGTCTCGCGCAACTGCGCCGTCAGGTGTGCTTCACGGATGGTTCACGCATGATCAGCGTTAAGGCGGGGATGTGGTAACCGGTCCAGTAAACACAGTGGTACGCCGACTGCCCTGACTGCCCTGTGCTGCGTACACAAGATGATCCGAGGGTGCCTACTGCAGGTCAGCGACAAAGGAGTTGAGGTTGAGCTGCTTCAAGACAGGCTCGCGGCAGCAGAAAAGAAGGTACGGGGACCTCCCATACGAGAACTCGACTGAACTGAGTGCAGGCACCACCTATTCCTGCGTTCGTAAGTTCGCAGTGACTTCCTTTGGAATAAGGCGTCTTGTACGTGACCGTCTGCGGGATCGGCCGTTTTCCTGTACGTAGGCCGCGGTTCGGGCCGCGCAGTTATCGGAAATGGAGGCTGCGCTGGAGGTTAACGGCCAGCAACTGGGTCAGCAGGTAACCAGCAAAGATGCCATGGTGACGGCGCTGCAGGATCAACTGGAGCAGCTGCGTAGGAAGGTAGGCATTCGATCATTTGAGAGGTCGCGGCATGCTGGGCGAAGATCGGTTGTGCGTGACTATATCCCATTTCGGTTCTCGTGTTTTTCGTGGGTGGAACTTATGCTTGACGAGCTAAAGGGTACGGGCAGCGGGCAAAATGAGAAGGGAGATTGGGTTGCTTTCGTAATCTTCGAGGATTGTTCTCTTCAGTTGTTTGCGCCGATCCTACCAATCCCCCGACAGATTGCGCACAAGGATGCCCAGTTACGGGATACCCAGGCAGCACACACCCGACAATTGGAACAGCTGGAACGCCGGTTGGCGGAGCAGGAAGCCTCGGCACGCGAGCAGGAGGCGATGTTGCAACAGCAGGTGGATAGTGCACGGCAACAGGTGAGCTAAGGACATTATATATGGAGGCCAATATGAAAAATTAATCACACTCATCGCACCCATTGCGCAGGTAGCGCAAACGGGGAGCACGGAGGCGCAGAAGCATCAACGGCTCACAGAGTTGCAAGCGTCAATTGCCCTGCGTGACGAACGGATAAAGCAACTGCAAGAGGGACGGGCCGCTGAAGCTGCGCAGAGCGATGAGCGTATCCGAAAGCTACGGGACAGCCATCATGCTGAAGTGGCCAAGCTGGAGGCACAAATACGCCATTTGGAGCAGCAGTTGGTGGCCATGCCGAGCCCCGCAGAGCCACAACGTAACCAGGTGAGTAAGCACCTTGACTGCCGCTGATTCTAGACAATAGCTACAAGTCTCTGTTGCAAAGTTTTCGCACCGGAATCTGCTCAGAACATGTCTTGCATATCGTGGGTTACGCCTGGGGCCTGAACTGTGCGTGTTGTTACCGCTCCATCTACGATAGCGCATGCGTTTCGTCTCCAGTTAGGGTAGTTTTTCACAACCTTGCGGAGGAAACTGGTACAAAAAACAGGTACTCCTCTGTTATCATCCTTGTTCAGGTCCGGTCCGCCGCCGCTGTGGTTGACAAGCTGATGGGAAACCTGCTAAGCAGCAGTCAAGGGCTTATGGCAGGCGTCATGGGAACGATTGACGAAGACGACGACGAACGGGGGCCGTCCGCTGACAACATACTGGGCATGTGAGTCAGTGGATGGGGCGACGTGTCAGGAGGGGGGCGACATATCAAGCGGGAAGGGACTCATTCTATATGGCCGCAACGTTGCGCGTGTGCGTTGCTTTGTGTCTGATCCTTCCTCGTATGTTTGTGTCTGATCCTTCCTCGTACGTTTGTGTCTGATCCTTTCACGTTGCTTTGTGTCTGATCCTTCCTCGTATGTAACCTCTTGCCTGCAGGTCGCAGCCGCATCGGTCACACGGCATTGGAGGAACCCAGGCATGGCAGACGTCTGCCAGCGCAGCGGCACAGGCTGCTCAACCGGCCGCGCCACCAGTGGAAGCGACCGTGGGGCCAGTGCCAGACGGGACCACAACGGCCCGCACCGATGCCGCAAGGGCTGGGACCGGCAAGCGTGCCCAAGAGTATCCTGCGGATGCCGAGGAGCGCCCAGTTGGCAGAGGTGGGTCGCAGGGAGAACACCTCCCGTGCTCTTTCGCTTGTCAAGGCTTCGCATTTGCAAGTCGGGCCAGCTCAGCGTGCTGGATGACGCACTCCACAGGCACTCAAGTGTCTGCTTGCGTATCCTCGTAGCAGGTTGTGTTGGGGGCCTCCCATGCCGGTGACCTGCTTGTGCGTGACGTGCCGCATGTACATGCGGTCGTCGCAACACGTTTACGCGAACGGTGATTGATGCACACGCAGAGGTAGATGCGGCTAACAGTGCCGTTATGCCTCGCAGGTCGTGGGCGTAAAGCTGCCAAAAGTGCTGAGGTGGCTGGCGCCGCGACGGCCGCTGGACCCCCCACAGCGGCGGAAGCTGTGGAGGAGGCCGCTGAGGAACACGAGGACGTCCCGACGGAGGTTAGTGCCTATAGAGGGTGAGGATCCTCGTGTGTGAAAATGACGTATGTTCATACTGCGTGAATGTGCACGGGAATCTCACGACTACCAGGTAAACTTGCTGCCATCGGGTTGCATCTGCGCCGTCATGCAGTGCGTATAAAATGCTTGGAATTGTGTCTTCCTCGCGTGTTGCAGTTGCCGGCCATAGAGCCCACTCGTGCGGTCCGGGGCAGCCGACGGCGCGCGGCTCCATCTGGACAGAAGCGTGCAAAGGCGACAGCAGCTGCCCTGGCTGATGAGTCAGAGGATGATGCCTCACTGGCGGCTTCACCGGGCTACGAGCCCAAGGGCACCAGGGCTACGAGAGTTGGGTCACGTGCAGCCACGAAAAAGTCGCAGGCGGCTGATGCGCGCAAGGAGAATTCTCCTGCTGCCCTTACACAAGGCGCGGCGGCTGCGGAACCTCCTGCGAATGCGCCTGTGCCTGAAGAATCAGTGCTGCAACCTCCTGCCCCCAAAGGTCGCGGCAAGAATGGCAGGGGTGCCAAAGGCGGGCAAGCACAGGACCCAGAGCCGGACCAGCCGGATGCAGGACCATCGAGCGCTCATCCACCTGCAGGTCACGCGGCGTGGGGATCACAGGACCCAGATGCCGAGGTGATGCCGCCACCACGGCTGCCAACTGCTAGGCAGCGTGCCACTGCTGCTGTGGCAGCACCGGCAGGGCGTCAGAACGGGGCGGTAGATGCGCTAGACGTGGACATGGTCCCAGCCACACAGGAGTACGATCTCTTCGCCTCGCAGCCGCCCACACAGCCTCACGCCTCACAGCCCCTAACCCAACTGCAGCCGCCGCAGCCGCCAGCGTCCGGTCGCCCGCAATTTGCGTCGACAATAGGCGCAACGGCAGGTGCAGCCCGGCCCAACGCGTCTCAGCAGGTGCCCGCCAGCAGCCAGGTCAGCATCTTCAGTCAAGGTCTGAAATATTACGAGCCGCTGATGACCAAGAACCCGCTGGCTGCTCTGAACCCCAGGTAGGGATGGACTCGACACAATACGCTTGAAGAGCAGTACACCTAAAACGGGCAGGCACTTGCTCCTGGTGCTTATGCGCGAAACCAAATCTCGCTTCCACCTCTTGACGCGCAGGGTCGTGGAGCAGGCCAAGAACCGCATGCGGTTGGTGCCGTTCACGGCCATTCAGCAGACCAAGCCCATGGCGAAGGTCGTGCCGCCCAGGTGCGTCCCATGGTCGAAATTCCGCCATTTACACCTGCCGGCGCTTGCACCAGCCTGTCGTGCCAATGTCTTGTTCGGATCTCCTGTAGCACTGTTGACGCCATGCTGACCGCATTCCCTGCCAATGACTGTATTATTTACTGCGTGTTGTGCAGCGTCCTCAAGGGGGCGGGAGCTCAGCAGGCCGCCGCAAAGCGGGCGCTTCCACAGCTCACACAGAGCCAGCTGACGGCAGCTGATCCCAGGGGCGCCACAGGGGACGTACTTCCGCCTGACATGTTGTTTCGCAGCCTACAGCAGCCGGCTAACAAGGCCGGAAAGGCTGGCAGCTAGGGTGGCCGTAGACGCTGGCTGCACTGACAGCGTGTAATTGAGTGATGCGGAAGGCAATGCGGAGGGATACACATAGGATTTCCAGTTACATCGGTCGGTTGTCATTTCAGTGAGTCTTCGTGCATAGCATCCGACGCCCGCGGCAGCATCCGATGCCCGCCGGCGGAAGGCCGTTCGGATCGCCTGACTGGACAGTCTAATGAGCGTGACCGCAGTATGGGGGAGCCTCGAGAAAACTTGGTACATAGACGAATCGAGGTAGTGTCCATAACAGCTTGACTGTGTTGCCAACGTAGCGCAACGATGCTGGCTTTGAAAATGCCATGGACGACCGCTAGGACAGTTGTTATTACGGTGATTCTCGTGGCTCGGCCCTTGACGGTAGGCAGCTGGTGCTTCATCATACCGGAACGACTTTTAGTCGCTGTGCAGCCACAAGTGGTCTGCCAGGCGCTGCGGTTCCTTGCCCAGCACCCGGTCGACCAGCTTGCCATTGCGGTAGAAATGGAACGTCGGACTATACTTGACGCCCTGTACGACATATGTACGAGTGTTGACGGGGGACAGTATTTTTTCGTGGGTTTGCAAGGCTCCAGGGAGGCACTCCAGGGGTGCCACGCGAGACCCACCTTGACGGCCTCTTTCAACGTGTCAACCTGAGCGACAGCGTACTTGTGCTGCGTGTACTGCATCAATGGCGGCCAAATGGCCAACAGTGTTATAAATGGTGCTTGGGAGGGATCGCCGCGTTTTCATGAAACGCCGCTATCAAACGTACCTCCTTGCTTAGCTTGTACCAGGTGGGAAAGAACTCGGCACATTTGGTGCACCTGCAACCAAATACACAGATGTTGACGAGTCTATGCAGCTCAGTATTAATACGCACGGGGTTGACACACACGTTTCCCAGCACCCATGCAGCCCATCAGCCAGCCACATGCAAACGGTGACAGGTGAGAACCCCACTGAATAACTGACCAGGACGCTCCGAACTGCACAACAGCCTGCATGTCAGGCGCAAAAACACGGTGTGAGGAGTTTGAGGCGGAGCTCACCGCCTAAACGGACGACGTCGACGCGACTGATATCAGGAGGTAGGGCAAGAAAAATAGTACTCCTCTGACAAAGGACCTGTCGGCTAGTAGTCCAATCACACAAAGGAAGTAATAGGAGCAGCGCAGGAGCCACCCGTCAGGTATATCCTGCCTAAGCTCCGGTAGGCATACCAGCCCACAGACAAGCCCTCCATGATTGCAAAACGCATGGCCGGACAACCCGTTTCTTCCAGCCCTGGTCTTACCCTGCCCTTAACACCATCCCCGCACGGTACTTACAGTGTGTCCTTTGTTGTCGTGCAAGTAGTCAAAGAATTCCTCGTCTGTTCGCAGCCCGGCCATGTGGTTTGCAATCATGGAGGGCTTATCTTTGGGCTGGGGCTGCACATCAGCAGGGATGTGAGGCGTAAGCCAGCCCACGGGATGGGGAGGAACAAGGAGCGTCAAGGGAGGAACGAGCGCAACAACGTCGCCGGGTATCATCGCGCAGTGCGCACACCAGGCATACAAGAAAACCTATGTGACCACATCTTCCTGATAACGGCGTCCACTTTCTCAACATGCCTGTTTGTAAACTCCGTCGGCAATCATCGTGGCTGTCGGCGGCTGCAGTGGCCGCGTGGGCCAGTTAAACGACAGGATTCCCGCCATGCAAGCTCTTTATATTACAGTAGAACACTCATTGCGCTAAATATGACCCTTTCGCGTCGTTTACGGTGCTGCAACACTGCCTAGCTGCGCGCTGGTACGCCTACTAGGACTTGTAGTGGACCCAACATACCAATATTATCAGCCTTACAAAAGTTTCGGACACATTACAAAGGCTATAACTGAACCATGGTTGGATCCATTCCTATCGCTGGAATCCGCGGTGTACGTACCGGTATGCCGCCCGTTCACACGCATCCGTGTACGTATGCGTCGCTGATGCGCTGTCCTCCAAGTAGGTAAACCACAGTTATTCCCTCTCAGGACAACCACGGCAGCGCATTGTAGAGAAACGGATTACGCTGGCGTCATATCCGCGGACCGCAGAGCGGCGCAATGCATAAATTTATCAATCGCACGGGCGCATCAGGCCTTACCTTAACAAGCCGGGCAAAAACGGCGCAAATACGTGTGAGCCGCGAACTGCCAGGTCCTTGCACTGTGTCTACGAGTGAACCGGTTCGCGGTCCCGGCAAGCACGCATTCGAGGTAGCGATGCCGAAAAAGGGCGCGCGGACGGCACTGGGTTTCCTGGAGCAGCCGCAACCTGATTACATGACGCCGGACTACCTGTCGGGCGCTGGGTACGTCTCATACGGCGGTGCGGGATTCATTTACCCGGCCAAGTCTATGTCCAAGGCGACCTACGGCGAAGGGGACAGGGTGCGCTGCGAGGTGTGCTTTGATAGCCGACGAGTGACCTTCTGGGTGAACGGCGTCCAAGCTGGGTCAGCTCCGTGGCGGGGCCCCACCCAGGCGTACCCCGCCGTATCGGTGTTTCCTGGCGAACTTGTTTGCAATATCGTTTTCGATTAAGCGGTCTGTGGATTGATTGGTTGGTTGATTACAAGCTCTTGGAGCTCATAATGACCAGACGAGCCAGGAGGCTCATGGACAAGCGGGGCTGAGGAGAAGCCGCATGTGCCCGGGAAGCACTGTACGACGACATGGCGCGTGGCTTGTACTACCATCCGTCAATTAGCACTTCGGGCGCCGTTCTTCCAGTAGCACGGATCCCAGCGTGTATCTCACACCGTTTTGATACGTCATGCGCTGTGGGTCGTCGCGCGCATACCCCTCTTTGCAAAGGCACGTGAGCCACGCGGTTCAGCTGGACACGACACGAAGGTGACGCGCCGTCCTGTCCAGTGCCGGGCGCTGCAAGGGTGTATGAAGGACCGGATGAAGGATCCTGTCCAGTGCCTTGCGCTGCGGGGGCGTGTGAAGGACCATCGCGTCCAGAGATTGACGCTTGAGGCAGGATGGCGGGTCATGTCAAATGTAACGATTACACAACCCGCACATCAGCTCCAAACTGCACGGCAGCAAACCCGTCCACCGCCACCTTCCGCTCGAGTTGGAGCTTCCGGTGGACTCAGGGGGCCCCAGCACTCGCCAGCTGCTGCGCAGCCGCTATTTTCTTCAGCTCCTCCTCGACGCTCAGTACGTGGACTCGCCCCACCACCGCCACGATGCGCTGACATTTCCTCACCACGTCCTTCCCCCCAGCCAGCTCCACCAGCCGCTTCGCCACCAGCGCATCCGCCGCGGTGCGCACCACCTCCAGCGTCACGCCCCCATCCCACCCCTCCGCAACCCCCGCGCCACGGCCCCCCTCCGCGGCCCGCCGCGCCCGCGCCTCCTCCCGCATGCGCTCCGCCACTCGTGCCGCCACAAGCCGCTGCTGCTCCGGCCCCACGCAGCACTGCGCCTCCCACGCCGCCAGCAGCGTCGCCAGCTCGCGTCCAGCACCCGCCGCCTCAAGCCGGTCGCCCAGCGCCGCCCGCCACGCCTCCACCTCGCCGTACACCTCCTCCCCAAGCGCCGCCTCCACCTCCTCAAGGTACACGTCGAACTCTCGACCCAGGAACAGGCTGGCCGCGGGCGCGGCCGCGCGCGCGTCCCTGTCCAACCCACATGACGTCAGCAGCATCGGCTGCTGCTTGGGCTGCTGCGGGGCTGTGGTGCGGACCAGGTGCGCGGGAACCAGCCACTCCACGAAGGGCGCGCTGCCCAGGAGGAAGAGGTGCGTCAGTTGATCTGGGTCGGGCTTCAAGCTGGCGCCGCGGCAGGCCTGCAGGAGGCTGGCCTGGAGCTCCTCTCGCTGCAGCTGGCTGAGGGACGTCCGTGCGGCGGTGGGGCTGGGCAGGTCGGCGACCAACAGGCGGGCGAGCTGCGGCTCCAGGGCCTTGGAGATGGAGGTGTAGGACTTGAGGTGCTGCGTGGCGGGGGTAGGAGCGGTGCGGGGTGAGGGGACGAGCGCGCGGGGGTGAGGGGGGATGGTTTGGCACGTGTGCGGAGTGCTTGGCAAGTACGGAGACGCGCGGGGGGATGCGCTGCACCAGACAGTACTCGCGTCACTCCACCAGGCGTGGTCGACCGTGCAGACACACGGCGCGGGCGCGGGCATGGGCGGGGGAGATGTATGGCATGTTGGGGCGAGTGGGCGAGTGGGGCGGGTGACGACAAAAGGGGAAGCGGGGGTGGTCGGGCACCGCCAATCGGGCACAAGTCGAGCGCTTGGGTGACACCAGGGCCATGCGCCATGCGGCGGATGCTTGGGACCAGGCTGTTTGGGCCACGGGTTTCCTCACATAATACTCCTCAGGACGCGAGTGGTTCCACGAGTGGTTCCGCGAGTGGTTCCGCTATAACGCTCCGCTAGTCGATGCCGTAGGGCTGTTGCAGCTGCTGTGTGAAAACCACCCAGCACGATTTACCCCCCGATGGGCGCCACGCTCACCAGCTCCCGTGATGATGGTGGTGCACTTCTAGGGTACGATGCTCTACTGTCCAACGCCCACATTCGACGCCCGCTCTGAGACGAATAGAGGGGAGCGACATGAGCCGTGGGCGGGACCCCATGCCCGCGCCCGCATGCGGCACCGCTAGAAGCCCACCCCGTAGCCGCGCAAGGGCTTGCCTCCTCTTCCGCACCCCAAGTCTGCATCCCAGCGACCACGAGCCAGGACACCTGCCTGAGGAGGTGATTCTAGGGCGATAGCATCAGGCTGCACAGCAGCCACCACATCCCTGATCAGCGCTGCATCGCCGGGCAGGTCCGCTCCCACCGGCACCAGATGCACCTGGGCTCCCAGGCTAGGCAGCAACACCGGTTGCTCGATGCTGTACTGCAGCCACTCCTGCTGCGCCTCCGCCCACAGCCGCTCCACATCAGCGGGGATGCGGAGATCCACAGGGGGCGAGGGCGCGACGCCACCTGCCGGGGCCTTGTTCTTGCCGCCGAAGGAAGGAAGCCGCGGCAGCGCCACGCCAAAACCCTTACGAGCATGAAGACGAAGCCTGTGACGCCGTGATTGCGCTGCTGCGCTGCACGGCTCCGCTGCCACTAGCCGATGCTTGCACGTTTGCCTGGCCAGAAGACGGTGAGGAATCGCAGGCCATCCGCAGGCATTCGCACCAAAAGCAACATCACGCATCGTATCTTGTGCTGCGATGCCACCCCTGCCAACCGGCAGCCGTGGAAATTGGCTCAGCCACGTATTTACTATGTCCAATTCGGGAGAGCAGTAATCATCTTAAGGAGATGCATTCCAAAATAGGGGTAAGCTATGTATTGCGGAGCACGTGCCATCTTCCTAACGCTTGCCTGCCGAGTTGCGATCATGTCCTGTTCGTACGCTACTGCCGTTAGACGCTCAACGTTCCTTCGCTTTCCTCGACGCATTGAAATCAGGATAACATATAGATTCGAGAGAAGTAACCAGGATGCATGCAGTCGGCATCTGGGTCCCAACCACTTTACACGATGCCGCATGGAACGCCCAGCTATGCCGCCCTCCTCGCGGCAAGCGACACAGGTAACCTAACAAACTCACTTCACGATACGTTTCAATCGACAGCATCGTCGCGAGTGCTTTCGCCTGGTTTCGGCGGCAGGGGCAACCAACTAAGCCAGGAACCACTTCGCTTCAGCAGCACATGGGCGCCTGGGGCTTGGCAGCACCCGGAGAAAGTAACCCTGCCATGGACGCCATCAAAAACTGCACCAGTACGTCTGCTACGTGCCGACCCAACTGCACCTTGGGCTCAAGCGTCATTGTCGTCCAGGGCCAGCCCACAGGGAGGAGGGGCGATGAGCCCCTTGCAGTCGCCTGCCATACCTAGGGTGGAGCCACTTGCCAGCCAGCAGCAGGGAAGCTACCAGCAGTTGCTTTCGCAGCGGCAGCAGCAGGGGTTGCACCCGGCTCAGCGCCAGCTGTGGGAGCAAAGCGCGCAACAGCTGTCGACAGCTGAGCGACAGGAGCGGCAGCGGAAGCTGCAGGTTCAGCAGCTTGAGCAGCAGCAGCAGGAGCAACTGCGGGCTCAGCAGGCGCTGCTGGCCGAGCTGGTGCAGCAGGCTGGACTGGCGGAGCAGATCAAGCAAGCACAGCTGGAACAGCAAGCCAGGCAGGCACAACTGGAGCAGCAAGCCGGGCAGGCACAGCTGGATTTCGCCCGCTACCAAGCCCTGCAACCCGGGGCTGAGGGCGTCGCGCCCGTCACCAATCCTGTCACCAGCCCCGCGACCCCCGACCATGCCCGGAAGCAGCACCGCGCCGCCGCCGCTGATGATGCCGCCGCTGCCGCCGCTGCCGCCAGCGTCATCCTCCAGCCCGATCCCGCCGCCAGCGTGGCCGGCCTCCCCTGGACCGTCCCCGCCCGTCTGGTCACCGGCCACCGCCGCACCGCCTTCGACGACCACCCCCTGGCCCTGCCGCCCCCGCTGCCGCCGCACCTACGCTCCGACATCGGCACTACGCCCCATATTCCCCCCGCCGCCGCCACCGACCCCATCGCTCGCTTCAGCCCCGCGCTGCTGGCCCAGCTGCCCCCGCTGCACACCCTCCCCAGCCCCAGCCAGCTGGCCGCCGACATCTCACACGTCAGCCGTCGGGTGGACAGCGTCGTACAGTCGCTGTCGGCACTTTCCAGCCTCGGCTGCCTGAGCGCCCTGACCTGCCTGCAGCCCGCCCTGGAGCCAACCGCAGCCGCTGCGCGCCTGCAGGAAAAGCTGCATGGGGAGGGAGGCCGCGACACCGGGGCCGTCGTGGGAATGGGAGTCGGCGCCGGAGCGCCGCTGGCGGGCTCAGGAGACACGAGCGCAGGTCCCGGTGGTGACGGGATGTCTGGTGGTCAGGGGCGCGGCGGGCTGGAAGACGGCCACACCGCGAGCACATCCGGCCTCCGGTCAGGGACCCAGTTTGGCGAGCAGGGCGAGGAGGCGGAGGCGGCGGCGGGCCGCGGCGGTGTCCCGGTGCGCGGCCGCCTCCTCATGGCTCGCACCTGGCATGCTGGCGCCACGTCAGCGTCCTTCTCTGGCGGCCTGCCACCACCACCACCGCCACCGCCGCCGCCGCCGCCACAGCAGCAGCAGCAGCAGCCCCTCCATCACCCGCCGGAACAGCCCGGCGGCCCCGGCCAGCCCACCACAGGTGGAGAGCAGCTGGTGGAACAGCCCCTGGTGGACCTGTGGCGCCCGACACCACCGCCCGACAGCACCAACAGCAACAATAGCAACAACCTGCAGCCGGAGCCCACGCACACCTCACAGCCGATCAGCGGGCGCGTGCCGCAGGCGTCTTGGGTGCGCACAGATGTCGCGTCAGCAGCAGCAGCCGCCACTGGCCCCAGTCCTAGCCCCAGCCCCGGTCCCACCCACCCCATTTGGTCGCCTGCTGGGACCACAGCCGAGGGTGGAGCAACGGTGGTCCTCAGCACCACGGCCCTCCAGCACCTCATTGCGGAGACCGCCCGCGCCTCCGCCACCACCATAGTGGACCTGTACCACCACCGCCACGTGCTGCAGCTCCAGCAGCAGCTCCGAGACCACCAGGTGATGGTCGTACAGTCGGAGCGCCAGGCGGCGCCGCAGCCGGCTGCGAGCGACGTGGAGGTCACCGCGGCCGGTGTGAGCGCCCGGGGCGAACACGTGGTGGAGGACGGCGAAGACGGCGGCGCCGGAACGGGGGATGGCGAGGCAGGTTCCGGCAAGGCGCGTGTGACTGTACAGCGGCGGGCGATAGCTGCGGGGGCTGGGGGGCCAGGTGGATCGATTGGCGCGCCCAGGTCCAGGGCTGTAGCCGTTAAGCCTGGGGTGCACATGGACGCTGGCCGACCTCGCGGAGACGAGGTTGGGGCGGAGGCGGAGGAGGCGGAAGGGGCGGAGGAGTCGGAGGGGGCTGAGGACGCTGGGGAGGCGACGCTGCGTCCGCAGCGGTCTGGGGCGTGGGCGCGGCTGCGGGTGGCCCGGGTGGTCTACGTCGGGGCCGACCCTGACGGCGACGCCGGGGGGGGTCCCACTGGCGATGATGAGCAGCAGCAGCAGCAGCAGTGGAGGAGCGAATATGTCGCGGAGCCAGACGACGCGCGTGCCGCTGCGGTGCGGCCCGAGGGTGGCGGTGGCGGTGGCGGTGCGGGCAGACAGGAGCGGCGTGGAGGGAGAGGGGAAGGCGGAGGGGGAGGGGAAGGGAGAGGGGGAGGCGGGGACACTACCGGTAGCGACGGCGGCTACGCTGCGACGGATGACGGCGCCGAGACGATGCGGCGGCCCCTGCCACAGCAGCAGCCGCAACACCAGCAGCAACAGCGCCGCCCCGAGGTGGGCCGGAGGCCCCGGGCCACCGTCAGCTCTGAGTCAGAGGGGGACGGAGCCCTCAGGAGGTCAGATCCACAGCCGCCCATGCTGGCGGCCCAGCAGCGGTCCGCAGGCGGGACTCCCTCGTCGCTGCGCTATGGGGCCGCGGATGACAGCGATGGGGATTCGGACTCGCTCAGCGGGGCGGCACCTCCCCCGGATGCCTCGGGGTCGCAGGAGGGCTTCGGTACCAAGCGGCAGGGGTCAGGTGTGGGAGGGTCGGAGGTGGAGGAGAAGGTTAGCGTTAGCGGGGATGGGCGGCGCGGTGGTGGTGGTGGTGAGGAGGAGGAGGAGGAGGAGGATGCCGATGCTGTTGGCCGGATGGACTTCGAAGGGTGGTCCGTCCAGGGGCAGGAGGCAGAGGGGGAGGGGGAGGTAGAGGGGGAGATGGGGGCACAGAGCGCTCGAGACGACGGCGAAGGCGGCAGCGGAGGCGGTGAAAGCGACAGCGTCGGCCGTCTGAGCAGGGTGCGAGGCATGTCACCTTTCTTGGCTGAAGAGGACGAGGTGGAGCGGCTGCAGCACCAGGAGCAGGAGGCGGAAGAGCTGCAGCTGCTGGGGGCGGAGGAGGACGAGGAGCAGCCGCAGCGGTCCCGGGATGAGCAGGAGGAGGAGGTGGTGGTGGGTGGAGTCCCGCCCCTGGACGAGCTGTCGGGCCGCAGCGAGGGTAGCGATGGAGGCAGCCGCGCCAGCATCACTCGCGCCGGACCAGCGGAGGAGGAGGCAGCGGAGGAGGCGGAGGAGGAGGAGGCAGTGGGGTCACTCAGCGCAAACAAGGGCCTTACGGCGGCCAGCGAGGAGGGCCGTGACGACGACGACGGCTCATACATGATCGGAGCGATTTCTCTGGACGACGAGGACGACGAGGACGCTATGGAAGACATCTTACATTCCCTGGACGACGCCGATGCCGGCCCCGAAAGCGATGGGACTGCCGCCGCCGCCGCCGCCGCCGCCGCCTCGTCTGCCACCGCCGAGGAGCTGCTGCTGGACCGGATCCTCGCGGACTCCAACATGGACGCAGATGACGCCGAAGCCGACTTAGCCTGGGGTTTGGACGTCGCAGCCACCGCCGGCGACGACGACTGCGGCATCACCACTCCGTCTCCGTCTCCACCGCCGCCGGGCGCCAGCGACGCACCCGCAGCTAGCCGAGCCCTCGCCACCCGGCCTCCCAGCGCTGGCCGGGATCAAGACGTCCGCCAAGTTGACGTTAACGACGATGACGGCGCCGACAGCTCCGTGGACCCTTCCGAGCGCTCCCTCTCCATGTCCATCAGCTTCAGCACCCTGGTGGCGCCGGACGCGGCGTCACGCAGCCGCCGCACCAGCGCCAGCGGCAGACCGGGCCTGAGCCAGCAGCCCCTGCCCTCCATCATGGGGCGCTTCGGCGCGCAGCTGTAGCAGCTGCGGGTGCTGTGGCAGCTACAGCAGCTGCAGCAGCTGTGGCAGCTGCGGCAAGCAGCTGTGGCAAGCAGCTGCTGCAGCTATAGCGTCTGTAGCACCTCGGGAGGCGGAGCAACGGCTGCAGCGGGGCGGTGGGTGCGGCAGCAGCAGCAGCTGTAGGGGTTGACGTCGATTTGGTGGTGGAGGTTGGGGTGGCTGGCGAGCGGGGTTCTGTTGGACAGGGGACCGTGTGATCGCAGCGATGGCCGTTTGGTGAGAGGCCGGAGCCAACGGGTGCTCCGGGGGCCGTGGTGTGGTGTGGCGGGGGGTGGCATGAATTCGTTTACGCGACGGGACAGGGGGGGAAGGGGTGTGGCAGCCGCTTTTGCTTCCACGCCGCCTGGAGTGTCCTGTCCCAGTAGTTTTCTTTATGATGCGTGTACTGTCCGAGCTCTGAGAGGTCCTTTTCGATACCTGTAGTTTTCCCCAGTGACAGGTGCTGACTGGCATGGTACGGCAAGGTGCAGGCAGCGGTAGGCGTGTCAAGACTGGGATTAGGCGACAAGCCTGGCCAATTCATCTGACTGTAAACATGTGCTAACAAGGAGCAAAGCTTGCCCCGCAATGACCAACGAAGCGACCCAACGGGACGCCCTGGGACCACGTCCGGAGTAGTGTGGTGTGATGAGTGATGGGACCAGTGATGTGGCTAGTGATACATCTTTGCGACAGGGAGAGACCGACACATCATGACACCAATCGTCAGCTGGAACACAACCGTACGGCCCATGCCGCGACACCCGTGACCTACCTCCCACCGCAACCCGCCAGAAGCGTTGCTACCCAGGTTCCCAACAACCGTGCCCACGGTTACACATGCCCACAGCATCACATGTAAACGCGGCCCTCCCATTCATCGCGCCCGTTGCAATGTCTCATACACAAACACAAGCAGCTTTTGGCCCCGACAGCATCCGTCGCCGCAAGCGCCCGCCTCATCCGCAGCCGCGGCCCCCTGCTCCAGATCCGCGCCCCCCCCCGAGCCACCCAAACGACCCACACCACGCCCTCTCGCCAACCACCACCACCACCAGCAGCGCAAGGACACCTCATCTCCCGACGCTGCAATACCGGGTGTTGACTGCGACTCGTGTTGCAACCTAAGTAACGGCTCCGAATCTTCTCTACGATACTCGCTAGACGGCGTCCGGAGGCGGTGGCCGCCGCCTGGCGCCCGCCAGGTCTTCCGGCCGCAGGAGTAGCGCAGTGCCACTCCGCGGGTCCACTCGGGCGAGAAACAGCTCGAAGCGCTTCGGTGGTGGGGGCCGCCACGTGGCCACCTGACGAGCAGGGGGGGGGGCATAAGAACCGGTTAGGCGCGTTGTCTTCGGACACATCTTGATGCCGGACGAGCAGGCGGGGCGGGGGGCGGGGGAGCATGGGAGCGGGGCGGGTGTGTGTGGCCGAGGTTGGGCCCCCCTCACGGGCATTGCCAGGGAGGTGGCGAGGAAACCAAATTACACGACACAGGAGACGGAGGAGAAAATATCTAGCCGGGGGGGAACCACGACTCGCGGCGCGGGGGAAGTGCTCCAAATGTCCCGGGGGGGTGGGGAGGTCGCGGACGGAACGACGACGGGTACTGGGGTCGAGGGACAGCTGCCGCCCGGGTCGGGACCTGGATCGAGGGGCTGAAGACATCAGCACCGCGGTTCACGACGCGCCCCTCACCTCGGCCTGCTGCTGCTGCCGCTGCACAGCACCCTCCGGCCTCATGGCCCATGGGTCCAGCCGCGCCAGCACGGTCAGACCCTCGCTCCGAAACAAGCTCTCCGAGACGCAGGCCGCCGCCAGCAGCGCTGTGAGGCGAGCGCCGGTTGTGGCCGCGAACACGCTGGCCGTGCCGTACCGCGCCAGGCCCTCCGTCAATGCAGCGGCCGCCGCCTGGACTTGCTGCCCGTTGCCGCCGCCGCCGTTGCCGCCGCCGCCGTTGCCGCCGCCGCCGTTGCCGCCGTTGCCGCCGCCGCTGTCATCGTCGTCGCTGCCGCTGAGAGGCTTTTCGCGGGCCTTATTGGTCGCCCCTCGCGATCGCTGTGAACCCTGCCGCTGAGTGCTGCCGCCGGGGCCGCCGTCGCCGTCGCCGTCGCCGTCACCGCTACCGCCCGGTAGGAGCCGCGAGCTGCCCGACCTCGCGATGATGTCACTGGGGTGCGGCACCGGCAGCATGCCTCTGTGGTGCTGCAGGGCCGACAGCGGCAGGCAATACACCTGGCAGCGAGAGGAGCGGGCAAGTGCGAGCGGGGGTGGGTGGGGAAGGGCGACGCAGTGGAGGCGAGACGGGGGAGGGTGCGGGTCTTGAGCCCCGACAGCTCTGTGGGCGGCGGGCGGACTGCCGGTGAACTGGCCTGGCCTGGCCTTTGAAGGCCGGTGATGAGGGATCCTGATCCGACCCTGATGCCCCTCGCCATACTACCCTCGGACTCACCCGGATCCACGCAGCACCCTCCCGCCCACCCGCCCGCCCACCCACCCACCCACCCACCGCGGCGATACGTAGATACACCCCCCCGCCGCCCCCTCCCTGGCTTCCTAGCGGCCCACCTCCGCAAGCAAGGAGCCCTCCTCGTGCTCCGCGTCCTCAGCCGCCAGCTGGGGCCGCTGCGGCTGCGGCTGCACCCCCGCGGCGTCACCTGAGGGCTCATCGGCTGAAGCGCGCAACTGCATTCCGAGCAGCAGGAGGGAGCCACGTCAGCAGGAGGGAGCCACGTCAGCAGGAAGCCAGGCCAGCGCTTCGCCAAGCCAGGCTTGGACTCGAGGACGGAGTGCACTGTCGCCTTCGCGCTACGCGTCCTATCGCGGGCAAGCTACAACTAAACGAGCCACAACGTTTGTTTGCTTCAAACAATCTCTTAAGAGCACCTCAGTACAGCGTTTGTTTACGAGAGCTACGTGTGCTACAACTACATTAGCTACAACTGCATGAGCTATAAGGCAGTCCGCCAAGGCCGCCACTCACCACCGCCCCCCGCCACCACACCCGCTCCAGGCACCACCAGCACCACGTGTTTTCCCCTCCGCGCCCGTCCGCGCCACCCACCGTGAACACCAGGCGGCTCTGCCGCTGCGCCTCCATGGCCTTCAGCTGCCCCTGCGCCCGGAACAACACCACCGGCAGCCGCAGCACCGAGCCCACCTCCCTCGCCGCCACCCGCACCCGCCGCCCCGCCACCAGCCCGCGGGCCACCTCCGCGGCGGCGCTGCGTGTGTCGGGGCCGCAGCCCCCCTGCAGGGTCAGGAGGCCACCCGCAGCCGGGGGCTCGCCCCACATGAACCTGACAGGTCCGGGTGCGGCAGGGGGTCGGGCGGTAGCAGCCGGTGGTGCCGCAGCCGGTGGTGCCGCCGGTCTTCGGCCGCCTGGGGCGCTGCTGCCGGCGCCGTGGGCGGGTATGCCGACCCGTGGGTCCGTGCGGTCAGCGTAGGCGCTGGGTACCGAGCCGACGCCCTCGGGTGCAGTCCCCACTACTGTGCGTGCCGCCGTCACCGCCGCCGCTGCCGCCGCCGCCGCCGTGCTCTGTGCCCTGATGATGCGCTCGGGCAGCACCGGCCGGGCCCACTCGTCCCACCTGCACGCCACGAGGTGCAGCACCAGCTGCGGCACCTTGTCCAACGAAACGGACCCCACTGTCGCCGCCGCCGGCGGCGGCGGCGGCGCCGCCGCCGCCGGCTTCCCCCCCCCTCCCCCCTGCATCCCCCCACGTGGGTCATGACCAGGCCGCCGCGAGGTCATGACGGGCAGCAGCACCACCCCGAGGCCCTCCGTCAGCAGCAGAGAGCTACAGAGGGAAGCGACCTGCAGGGCGCTGCTCGCCGCGTCGGGGCCCAGAGCGTGCAGTCGGCAGTAGCCGTGGTCCCGCAGGCGGGCCCCCGTCAGCGCCGCTAGCGACGGGACGCTAGCGGCGGCCCTGACGGCGACGGGAGGGAGGCCGCTAGGGTTGCCGTACAGCGCGTCGGCGGAGTCCAGGACGGCGTCGGGCAGTAGGAAGGTCGTCACGAGGGCGCGGGGGGTGAGGAGGGAGGAGTCGGCCGGCCAGCCAAGAAGAGGCGGGAACGGCGACACCGGCTGTGGCGGTGCGAAAGCGGTGGCGGCTGTGGAGGCGGCGGCGGCGGCAGTGGAGCCCTGACGGCTGGCTTGAGTGGCCGCCTGCAAGCGCGAGACGGCGGCGGGACGGGATGGCTGCCGGGGATCCGAAGCCGTCGGCGCGGCGGCGGCGCCGGACCCGCGGGTCGGTTCTGCCTCCCGAGGGGGCCGCCGCTGGTCAGGCTGCCGGCCCCCGCCAAGCTCTGGGATGGGTCCTGTGCCGTACTTGAAGGTATCCTCGAAGTAGGACCGCAGGGCTTGCAACGAGACCGCCCGGACGGAGAAGCCCAGCACAGTGCCTGACGGCCCGGCAGCGGCTTCAATGCCACTCCCGGCAGCAGCAGCAGCAGCAGCCTGCGCTCCCGGTACTGCGCCGCCGCCGCCGCTGTCGTCGGGACCTGGACGCGCTGCTGCCGGGCTGTTGTGGACGGCCAGCCGCAGCAGCTCCTGGTTGTACGACAAAGCACGCAGCAGGTTGTAGTTCTGTTGCACGCCCGCGACCAGCACGTGACAGGCGGCGGCGGCGCCGCCGCCGGCGCCGTTGCCTCCGCCGCCTCCGCGGCTTCCGTCTGCGGCCCCGTCAGTGGGGCTGCCGGAGGGTCCTGCCGCCAGCTGCCCTTGGGGAGGTGCCGGCGGGAGCTGGCCGCCTCGCTGCGGCTGCAGCCGCTTCATCACGCTGGCTGCCAGCGCCTCGCAGTCCGGGTGCGCGTAGCTCCACAACGTGCCGTCCGGGTGGGCCGCCACGACCGGAGACGTCAACCCGCGAGACCTCCGGCCCAGCCCACGGCCCGGCTGGCGCCCCGGTCGCGCCTCTGGCTGCTGCTGCTTCGATTGCGGCTGCCTCGGTTGCAGCTTTGGTTGCTGCTCCCGCTGCTGCTCCCGCTGCTGCTTCAGCTGCTGCTTCAGCTGCCCGTGTTGCTGGTCCTGTTGCTGCTGGACCACTTGACTTTGTCGCACCTGCTGTTGCTGCTGTTGCTGCTGTAGCTGCCGTAGCTGCTGCTGCTCCTGCTGCTGAGCCTCCATCAGCATCTTGACGGGCCAGGGTTTGGGCCGCTGCGGCAGCAGCAGCCGCACCCTGCGGGTCGTCTGGGTCTGCAGCCTCTGACGGCGCAGCCGCAACACCCCGCGAGCACCTCCGCTGCCGCCGCTGGTGCTGCCGCTGGTGCTGCTGCCCGACTCTCCACCCTCCAGACTACCATGGGCGTCCTGGACCGGATCCTGGATCCCGGACGCCCTGCGAGAATCAAATCCGCTGCCACCTCCCTCGACCTCCCTCCCGCCCCGCCGAGGTGCAACCATTCCGCGCCTTCCGCCACCAACGCCGTCGAGGTACGCGCTGCTGCCACCGCCGCCGCCGGCACCGCCGCCGCCGCCAACGCCGTCGCCGCCACCGTCGTTCTTGTCCTTCGCCCCAGCTGCCGCACCCGCACCCGCACCCTCGCCGTGAGCCTCCGGTGCGCCGCCACTGCGGACCCAAGGCAGCCGCCGCCCTCGCTGCACCGGCTGATCACCGCCACCCTCCCCTCCTCCTTCACCGCCGCCACCGCCGCCATCAGCGTCGTAGCTACGGACCCAGTCACCCGGAGCTCCAGCAACCGGCTGCTGCGCAGCCGCCTCCGCCCCTGGGAGTCCCGCGCGGCCGTCCGGCAGCAGGCCGGGCTCCGCATCCCCCCCCGCTGCCACGGGCTGGCGGGAGCGGTGGCGGCCGCTGCGCATCAGCAGCGCCTCATCCTGCTGCGCACTCAGGTCGGAGGAACCGGCTGGGTCCAGTGCCACCGGCGCGGGTTCGAGTCCGGTGAGCGACAACGTGCCAGGCTGCGGCTGCTGCCGCCGCGGGTGGAGCGCTTGCGGCTCGTGGCGCTGCAGTGGCGCCGCTGGCGGCGCCGCGCCCCAGAGCAGGTACTGCTGCTGGCGCCGTGTGGGCTGAGGCGCCCGATGGGCCTTCTTGCGGCCAGTATCATCGCCCGCTGCTAGGGCGTGCGTGGCAGCAGGCTCGTGAGCAGGTGCTGGCAGCTCCCGGTGCGTCGCCACGGGAGGCCCCGACGGGTCCCCCGCGCTCGTTTGCCATGCTAGACGCCCCCGGGCATGCTGCGCGGTTTAGTAGAACGCAGGGAGGGCATCTCACGTGCAAACACGGCAGGCACGGCTAGGACCGGTGATAGAATTCCGTCCGTCGCGACGGAGGATTCTCTTACCTGCTGAGATTTGCTTGAGAAGCCTCCGTTGACGGGACAGTTCCGTGGTACCGCCGCTTGGCGCGCATGCATGTCACGTCGCCGGCGGCGGTGTCACGGTTTCACAACCACTTGGATTGGCTGATTTTAGCAGCATATTGTTGTTTTGTAGGCTTGCATGGCAAAGGAAAGCGTGTGTGCACACATCGCGGTTCGAAATCGATTTCGGATGGATGGTTTACAAGCCAGGTCATAGATACGAAAAACAGTAAGGATTCGAAATTTCGCTACAACTTCATATTGTGCTATTGTCCTCGGTTGCGTACGGCACACCAAAGATGGTGGCGACGCATGCGACGACCCACATCGTGCTGTCGTGACTGAATTGCCAGATACGTAACAGGCTGCTTCTATAGGATTACGATTCTGCGGAGGACTTGGAGCGTAGCAGGGCTGTCGTTGCCATTTCCGGCGCAGGTTGCCCTGCTGCCAGTAACAGGATCCTCCTGTCCAGATCACCACCAAGGAACAGCATGCAGCAATTGAAGTGTCACGTGACTGCCGGGGCGCAACGCCCTCTGCAGCCGGTCCCGCTTGGCGCGCGCAGCTTGCGGCGGGTCAATGGCTCGCGACTTCCGCTCCCGCAGCCGCACGGCTCCAGCAACGCGTCGCGCACAGTTGCTTCGCCTCTGCGCCCCGGCCAGCCTGGCCGCTCATCCGGCCTGGAGTCGCGACTGGTGCCCCAGGGCCTGCCGGACCCCCTCGCTGTCGGTCTGTTCTTCGCGCCCGGCCTCGCGGCCCTGGTGTACGCCTACTTCCGAGGCAAGGGCAACCTCACGGACGGACTCAGCCGGCTGCTGACCGACGTGAGCCAGGGCTATTTCCAGCCGGACGTCGGCGGCAAGAACATCCCCGTGGCGGAGGGCGAGCTAAGCGACCTGGCGGGCGACCAGCCGCTGTTCAAGGCGCTGTACCAATGGTAGGATAGGTGGCACAAAGCTGCCGGAAACATGGTATTCGGTCACGCGTGTGCATGAAATGGTGAGCGTCGCCAGCGGTAGTGCAGGACTATAAACGTGCTTATTTGTGGGTAGGCCATCGACAGGGGCTGTGGCAGGGGCTCCTCCGCTCCGCCTCCTTGCTGTCCCCACGTAACCCTCCCTCCCCCCTCCCTCCCTCCCCCCTCCCTCCCTCCCCCCTCCCTCCCTCCCCCCTCCCCTGCGACCCCCCTCCGGTGTCCGGCCGCAGGTTCATCGAGAGCGGCGGCGTGTTCAAGCTGGTGTTCGGCCCCAAGGCCTTCATCGTGGTGTCGGACCCCGTGGTGGTACGACACATCCTCAAGGTGGGGAAGTGGGCAGCAGCGGGGTCGGGTGGGGGGTTACAAAATAGGACCGGTTCGGGGGCCGGGAGGGGAGTGGGGGATAAGAGGCGTCGAGTGGGTCAGCAGGGGGCCCCGGGGCCGGACGGTTTGGGCGCCCCAGGCGAGGGGGAATGGAGGCGGGAAGTCCTTCCTCATCCCTAGCCCTATGCCCCGCACTTACCTACGCGTGCTTGTGCGACGTGTGTGTTTTTCCCGGCTCACGGCCCCTCACGACGCCCTCCCCTCCCCCTCGCCCTCCCCTCCTGCCCCACTGCACGCTAACGCAGGAGAACGCCTTCAACTACGACAAGGGTGTGCTGGCGGAGATCCTGGAGCCGATCATGGGCAAGGGCCTTATCCCCGCCGACCTGGAGACGTGGCGCGTGCGGCGCCGCGCCGTAGTCCCCGCCTTCCACCGGCAGTACTACGACGCCATGGTGGACATGTTCGGCCGCTGCTCGCAGCGCTCAGTGGACAAGCTGCTCGCGGCGATAGACAAGGGACAGGTGGGCGGCCGGGGTGTGTGTGTGTGTGTAAGAGAATCCGCGAATCCACGGCCGACAAACCGAGGGCGGGCGCCGGGGGGCGGGGCAAGAAGACCCGCTTACAGGGCATGTATAGGATAGTTGGCGCATTGTCTTCGGACCCGAGAAGACCCGGTTACACGGCATAGGAGTCGGAGGGCAGGAGCTGGCTGGGGGGCGATGGGGGGGAGGGATGAGGCGGGGCGGAAGGGGGGCCATGTTGAAGGGACTGCTGGGGGCGGTCCAGGGAGGGTACATAGGTTGCAGGGGTTGCGGGAGGGCGGACGAGTGCGGCGCTTAAGGCACTCGACCTGTGGCAGCGGGAGCGTGCATGGTGGTTGAAGCGGTTGAGGTGGTTGAAGCGGCTCCCGGTGGGAGCTGCCTTCCTCTCCCTGTCGCCGCACCGTCACCAACACACATACACACACACCTTCGCTAACCCGCCCCGCCCCCGTCCCCCCTCCCCCGTCCTTCTCCCCCACCCCTCAGGGCTCGACGGTTGTGGACATGGAGTCCGAGTTCCTGTCGCTGGGTTTGGATATCATCGGTCTGGGGGTGTTCAACTTCGACTTCGGGTCCATCAACGCGGAGTCGCCCGTCATCAAGGTGGGTGGAGGGGAGGGGAGGGGAGGGGAGGGAGGGGAGGGGAGGGGAGGGAGAGGAGGGGGTTTATGGAGGGGGTTTTGAGGTGGAGTTCCTCTTTCTGCTCCTATGAGTCGGGTTTCGTCGCCACCCCTGGAGTCAGTTCCTCGGGGTACGGCGTAAACCTCCCTCTCGAGCCGCCGCTCTGATGGCCCCGTGGACCCCCCCCCCAACTATGCCGTACAGGCCGTGTACGGCGTCCTGAAGGAGGCCGAGCATCGCTCCACGTTCTACCTGCCGTACTGGAACCTGCCGCTGGCTGATGTGCTGGTGCCCCGGCAAGCGCAGTTCAGGTGCGGCTCGGATCTTGGTGGAGGGGGATAGCGGGGGGGGTGGGGTGTTGGGGAGGGAAGGGAGGCCGCTGGTTTGCTGGCAGTTCAGGGCGGGTGGGTACGACGTGGGAGCGAGTTGCCAGCGCGTCAACCCCTCTCCGTTGCCCTCTACGTCTCCCCTCCCCTCCCCTCCCCACCCACCTCTCACCCCTCCCGCGCCCATGCTTAACCTCGATCCAGCAGCCTCGGTCCAGCAACCAACCCTGCCCCGACGAGTCCAATCAGCAAACCCTCGCCTCTCCCCCGCGCCTCCTCCCCCCTCCCCCCCTGCCTCCCTGTCTCTCCCCCGCGCCTCCTCCCCCTCCCCCCCTGCCTCCCTGTCTCTCCCCCCCGCCTCCCCCCTCCCCCCTCCCCCCCCCTCCTCCCAGGCGCGACCTGCGGGTCATCAACGACTGCCTGGACGGCCTCATCCGTCAGGCGCAGGAGACCCGGGTGGAGGAGGACGCGGAGGCGCTGCAGAACAGGGACTACTCCAAGGTGACAACCCGGGGGGCAGGGGGTTAGGGTTTTAGGGGTTTTAAGGGATTTGTGCAGTTTACAAAAGGGAACGACGGGACGGGACGGGATTTGGGGTTTCGGAGGGACACGGGGGGAGGGCAGGGTTGACGCCCGTGTAGTGTCCGCTGCAGCGGCCCCCCCCCCCGGCCGGTCTGCGCCGATACGCCACCACCCTCAGACGCCCAAACATAAGCCCCCCCAACCGTTCCCTGGAACCCAACATTATGACCTCCGAAAGCGAATCCCTCGCCCGCGGAAAAAGAGCCCCAACCCCTTTCCCCCTCCCCTCCTCTTCCCCCCAAACCCAATCCCCTCTCCCCCCTCCCCCGCCGCAGCTCCGGGACCCCTCGCTGCTGCGCTTCATGGTGGACATGCGCGGCGAGGACGCGACCAACAAGCAGCTGCGGGACGACCTCATGACCATGCTCATCGCGGGGCACGAGACCACCGCTGCAGTGCTGACGTGGGCGCTGTTCTGCATGGTGCAGTCGCCGGAGACGGAGGCGCGGCTGCTGGAGGAGGTGGACCGGGTGGTGGGGGACCGCATGCCGAGTAAGCTCCCAGGGGGTGGGGTGGGGGGGAGGCGCGGGGCTGGCGAGGAAACCCGTGGACCAACAGAGGAGAATATGGGATGACAGTGTAACGGGAGAAGTGGTATGTCTCGTGCCGTGGGTTGAGGTGGTGGGTGGGCGGAGGCGTGGGGGCAATCGGGAGGAGGGAAGCTTGATGGTGGAGGGAGGGAAACCCACGAGCCGCTCCATGGGGGGTATGAGTGGAGACCCGTGGGTCGGTCCATGGGGGGTTTGATAAGAGAATCCGCGAATCCACGGCCGACAAACCGAGGGGGGTGGGTGCGAACTTGTTATGGAGAAAGTATGAACTGTGGGTAAGACGCGGCAAGTGGGTTGGAGAGCAAGCCGCTGAGTCTATGAAGAGTGAGGAGGTATCACAGCTGGGCACATCCGGACACAACCCGGGCTCGCGTTTGGAGGGCGAGTGGGGTGGAGAGGAAAGCCGCCATGCTCCTGCTCCTGCCTCCCCTCCCGCAACCCACCCACCCACCCACCCGCCCTCCCCGCCCCTCTCCCGCCTCGCTCGCCGTACAGCCCTGGAAGACATCAAGGCCATGCCGTACCTCCGCGCCTCTCTGGGCGAGTCCCTGCGCATGTACCCGCAGCCGCCCATCCTCATCCGCCGCGCACTAGCTGAGGACACGCTGCCGGGGGGGCTGCGGGGGGACCCGGCGGGCTACCCCATCGGCAAGGGCGCCGACCTGTTCATCTCGGTCTGGAACCTGCACAGGTGGGGTCGGGGTGGGGTCGGAAGTGGGTGCAGCCGGGACCACGGAGGCCGACCTGCGGCTGCCTGCGGCCCCAATCCCGCTTGTTTGCTTCTCCCCCTGCCCCTTCATTCCGCCTCCCTCACCGCCTCCCTCACCGCCTCCCCTCCCTGGCCCCCCCGGCCCCCCAGGTCGCCCTACCTGTGGAAGGACCCGGACACCTACCGCCCCGAACGCTTCTTCGAGCCCAACTCCAACCCCGACTTCAAGGGCGCTTGGGCAGGTCAGTCAAGGGCGCAGCTGGGCAGCTGGGCAGCTGGGCGGGTCCCTTCCCCCGCAACCCAGCCACACGCAACCCAGTCATACGCACCCCGGGGCTCCTGTTGCTCTGCCCTGCCCTGCCCCACCTCCTCCCACCCCAAACGACTTGTGGGTTGTACCCAACCCCTTTACCGGTAGGCTGTACCCCATTATCGGTAGTTTGTACCCCATTACCGGCGGTAGGTTGTACCCCATTACCGGCGGTACGCTGTACCCCATTACCGGCGGTACGCTGTACCCCATTACCGGCGGTACGCTGTACCCCATTACCGGTAGGTTGCCCGCCTCCAGGCCCCACCGACGGCTGCCCCTCGTCCCCACCCTCGCCCCCACCCCCCGCCAGGCTACCGCCCTGATGCCGTCACCGGCGGTGCGGCGCTGTACCCCAACGAGGTGGCCTCCGACTTCGCCTTCATCCCCTTCGGCGGCGGTGCGCGCAAGTGCGTGGGCGACCAGTTCGCGATGTTCGAGGCCACGGTGGCGGCGGCGGTGCTGCTGCGACGCTTCAACTTCCGACTGGCGGTACCGGCGGAGAAGGTGCGGCTGGGGACGACCGGGCGGGCGGGCGGGAGGGAGGGCGGAGTTGGTGGAGATCTGATGGAGCTGTTGGGGAGGTCTGATGGAGGTGTTGGTGGAGGTGGAGGTGCGGGCGGGAGGCGGGAGGGGCTTGACGCGGGCGGTAGCACCGCATCGGGCTGACGAGCGGAGGGGGGAGTGGTGGGTCTGTCCAGACATTCCGGGCGCAGTGCACAGCGGTTGTGCGTCTCTCGGCCCCCGATGCAGCGTCCCTGTGATGCAATGACCGACCCGCGGCACAGGAAGCTATGAAGCACCTCAAGCACATGAAGCTAGGCGTTACCTCAATAAGCCTTTGCTGGGTTATGGAGCGTTCCCCCGGGCTATCCCCGTAGTGGTGCTTGGTTCCCCGCCAGTTAGGCAACTGCCGGCGTGGCCTTTGTCATGTCCCACACCCGCTTTACCCCCCTCCCCTCGCTGCAGGTGGGCATGGCCACCGGAGCCACCATCCACACCGCCAACGGCTTGCTGATGCGGATAACCCGCCGCACGCCGTCGGGCGGGAAGCAGGCGCCAAAGGAGCAGGCCGACGTGCCGGTGGCAGTGTAGGCCGCCGCGCTGGCTGCCGCCCCTCCTCGGTCGCTGGATGGCTCGGAAGAATTGCATAGTCAACATTCCCTTTGTTGGGGGCAGCGGGAGCTCGAGTCGAGGGTCGCCCCTGCCCACCTACCCTCGGCTGTGTTAACCAAAGTTCGAGGGTCTCGGCTGTGTGTGCCACGCCCGCAAAGTGTTCAATCGCACATCGTATGTGGGTCCGTTTGTAGGTAGGTCGTCCGATCCCGGACGCCCCGCCCCTTGCGCGCGCCAGGTGCTACCGAAGCACCGGCAAAATGGGCGGGCTGCTGAATTTGCCGTACTATGGAGCCGTACGGTGGTGTGCATTCCTCTCGGCGGGTGCCGGTACGAGCTCTTGTACGGTGATGGAGCGTGTTGCGGGGCCGTGGCTCCGTCACGAAGCACTACCTGCCGCTGGTGCAGGTAGGTAGGTGCCACGATGAGGGCCCGGCAGAAAGGTCGGCGCCGGGGAAGTAAGAAGTGTTAGGTGGGTGATGTGACATCAGGTACGACATCAGGTACGACAGCAGGTGCGACAGCAGGCTCCGTGCGGTCGAGACCTGTCAGTTTCACGTTTCGAGCCGATGTGAGGAGATTAAGCTGTGGTGATGTTTTGGGCCCTCGTTCACGCCTGTGTTTTTTGCGTTTTTTCCGCGGCACTATGCCTTTGGGCTTCCCTTGTCATGCAAGGCTTGCCTGTACGGTAGCGGCTTTGCAGCTAAGTCGTGAGGTGTCATGTGAGGACGAATTTTTGGGAGGAATCGTTTTTGAGGGCGTGTCGAGATGCTCGCGTGGGCGGGTTGGATCCTGTTGGATCAGGAGATTTAGATCCTCTGGTTTGGGTGCGGCCTGGATGTCAGCTTCATCCACACGTGGGGAACAAGGAAGTTACAGCCCTCTACATTGTATCTTGAAGCAGACGGCACGGGACGGCTTTTGCCGGGCGGCCTGAGTCGGTGGTGAACGCGATACATAGTAGTCCACTCCAATGCGTGGCCCTCATCAGTTTTGTGGCGTTAGGTGCTTTGGCCAACACCGTGCGATCGATTGTACTCCCTTACCACCACTGATCGTTCGTATCTTATGCGCCTGGCGCCCAAACGTTTTGTGGCGGCCTCATGGGGCGGCGTTACCTTTCCCTTGACGGCGATTGATGGTGATTACCGTGGATTGGCTTTGTGGACAAAATTACATAATCCGCGCTGAAGTGATTCGTGGCGGACGACAGGCTGGGAGGATCACACAGACCCAGGCAAAGTTCAAACAACATCGCTTTATTCAGGGAGTTGCCATGAAAAAGTCGCGCTGGGTCCAAATAATTACACGAATGACAGGAAGCTTCTTAGCAACGGAATGGTTTACGCTCGTATCCGTTCAAAGAAGTTCCTCGCTCGGCTCTTGTGCAAGTTGCAGTGCAGAATTGCCACCTATTGCCGCACGTACGAAAGCAACCCAGCAGTCAGACTCAACCTACTCAACCGTGTTGTATCCCAAGCTTACTTGGTTTGTTGCACCATTAACAGCTTTTTGCGAGGGCAGAAGCCACCTCCGAAATGGGTACTGAAGCTTCCATCATCACTGATACGCGCGGGTGTCGCGTGTCAGACACTTGAACCGTACATGCGCCTCACGCTTCTGATACGCACGGTGGCAATCGCAACATGCATGTTGGAGAACAGGGAACAACCGAGGTGCGTGCACTGCGCAACCTTGGTGCGTGCAAGCAACCGTTACTCCATGCCGCAAGACTGCTGCGAATCTCCGCAGTGGATTCCTGATGCCGATATTTCCGTGTACGCCGCTTCTGATATGCTGAGCTCTGGACTTGTTCCGGACGCCCCAGAGCCTCCGGATTGCGACAGGACCCTTCACCGTTCCACATACTCCACAATGCCATCCCACGCTCTTCGTTGCAATGATGTGACATGGCCGTGATGGTGATGGTCGCAATCCCTCACAATCCTGTATGTCCTGGCGACAGCTGGTGACGCCTTTAGTCGATGCAACCCTTCAACAATTGTCCCTTTCGTCTGCTTCAGTGTCCGGCGATGCGCCCGGTGGCTCTGCCTTTTGGTCTGGAGCCCACTGTAACTTGTACTACCGGGTACTTGGCTTTGGGTCTGGATCCCACTGTAACAGTCTTCAGCACTTCGTTAAGTACTTCAACGCTTCTTTAAGTACTTCAACGCTTCTTCAATACTTCAACGCTTCTTCAGTGCTTCAACGCTTCAGGGCCGGTCCGGTTCCACGACTTTACCTAGTTGGGCCCAGACTTCCCGGATACTCTCGCCACCTGTTTGGTATCGGAGTGCTCGTGTACCCCATCTGCCTGAGTCCTGGGTTTCAAAGTGCTCCCTCTAGCTGGCCCGCGGAACGTTTCCCAGTTGTACAAGCCCGTCCATCTGCAGCTCCCTCCCTTACACGTGTTTCCTCTCCATCCCCTTTCCGCCTACCAGCCTCCACTAGACTTGGGGCATGATGGGAGGCGGAGGCGCTAGTTATTTGGGGCCATTTGTACCATTTGTAGGGACTTGCACCTTGCGCACCGCGGAGTAGAAAACTCACGCACCTAGTCTCCTGCCATTGGCCGCAACATCGCTTTGTACCCGAACCGATACTTCTGTCACGATGGACAAGAAAAAACATCCCGTGATGCTGCAAGACATGTATGATACCGAGTGCTGCATAGCGTAGTACTTGCCACAGTGGACTCATCATGTCCCTGATGATAACCTTTAACTACGTCATATCCCTGATCCCGCCGTAAAAAATGACAGGAAATATAAACTCCAAGGGATTTAAGCAGCTAGAAGCAGCTAGAAGTAATGGCAGGGGAAATTTCGCCGATAGGCACTGGGGCGGCAAGATACATCCCGGTATACCGGTACCCAAAATGCATTGACCGTGCTGGCACTTGCGAGCAGACGGTGAGAATTTTTTGAGACACAGAGGCACGCGAGGGACTCTGCGCCGTAGAGGATCTTATTTTGCGGACGAATACTAAGGTTGCAAGGCAGGCAGGCGGGCGGAGCAGCTTCGCTTATACGATAGGACTCTGCCAACGACGCTGATGGCCAATATTTTTGTTGGTACATGTAATACTCATCGTGCGGAGTATTGCATGCCGTGAAGGTTGCAGAACGAGGAATGGCCCTTGGCGGAATGTCAGACTGGCGCTCGTACGTGTACGCAAGGCATATTAATACTTGAGGCCATTCAACACCATCACTACATAGTGGCCTGATAGTCTCATTTACAACATATGCTATTTTAATCGACGTTCTACATAGCGTTGAAACGTGCACTTACACGGTCACCAGGTTTACATTCGTAAGGCGCTCACTGCAAAAAACCTGAGGACTTGAAGAGTCAGTGTCAGAAAATAACATTGAAGGTAAATATACCTCTGTAATTTCAAGGGGCCCTCTTCCCGTGCCGGGTTGAAGTACCATCGTCGACGACGATGCTACGGTGCGCCGACTGCGTGTGATTTTTTGTTATCGACCTCCCCCAGTTCAGGCTAAAAGTAAACTTTCAAGCTTCAGATCAAAGATGTTGCGACGAATGCTACTCTCACGACGCCCGTCGCTGGTCGTCATGGTCACTCTCGCCATCGTGGTGACGACGAATCAAGGTAAGGAAAGCGCTGAACTTAGGATTGCACTGAAGGCGTTTCCTGACAATACAATTATCTAAGAATCTAGTGTGATTACCAATTACCGGTTCCAAAAACTGACACTACACAACGTTTTAAGGACCGCCTCCTTCACTGGATTCCTGCAGGCTCCTGGGCGCGCTCTACGCCTGATATGAAAGAGGGCCAAGGCAAGTCAGGCAGCAAGTTGAACCACACTGATTTCAACGGCACACGCCCCAACTTCAACGGTACCCACCCTGGCTTCAACGGCACACGCCTCGACATCAACGGTACCCGCCCTGACTGCAACGGCACCGCTCCTTCCAACACCACCCGCCCCCAAGACGGTGGCCGTGGTCGTGGCCGTGGCCTCCTGGGCAAGGGGGGGAAGCCGCGCCCCAACTTCAACGGCACCCGCCCCGACTTCAACGGCACCCGCCCCGACTTCAACGGTACCCGCCCCGACTTCAACGGTACCCGCCCCGACTTCAACGGTACCCGCCCCGACTTCAACGGTACCCGCCCCCACTTCAATGGTACCCGCCCCGACTTCAACGGTACACACCCTGAGTTCAATGGTACCCACCCTGAGTTCAACGGTACCCGCCCCGACTTCAACGGTACCCGCCCTGACTGCAACGGCACCGCTCCTTCCAACACCACCCGCCCCCAAGACGGCGGCCATGGTCGTGGCCGCGGCCTGCTGGGCAAGGGGGGAAAGCCGCGACCCGACTTCAACGGTACCCGCCCCGACTTCAACGGCACCCGCCCCGACTTCAACGGTACCCGCCCCGACTTCAACGGTACCCGCCCCGACTTCAACGGTACCCGCCCCCACTTCAATGGTACCCGCCCCGACTTCAACGGTACACACCCTGAGTTCAATGGTACCCACCCTGAGTTCAACGGTACCCGCCCCGACTTCAACGGTACCCGCCCTGACTGCAACGGCACCGCTCCTTCCAACACCACCCGCCCCCAAGACGGCGGCCATGGTCGTGGCCGCGGCCTGCTGGGCAAGGGGGGAAAGCCGCGACCCGACTTCAACGGTACCCGCCCCGACTTCAACGGCACCCGCCCCGACTTCAATGGTACCCACCCTGAGTTCAACGGTACCCGCCCCGATTGCAACGGCACCGCTCCTTCCAACACCACCCGCCCCCAAGACGGCGGCCATGGTCGTGGCCGCGGCCTGCTGGGCAAGGGGGGAAAGCCGCGACCCGACTTCAACGGCACCCGGCCCGACTTCAACGGTACCCGCCCCCACTTCAACGGTACCCACCCTGACTTCAACGGCACCCGCCCAGTTTTCAACGGCACCCGCCCCGACTGCAACGGTACGCTCCCCTGCCGTCCCCACGGCCCTGACTTCAACGGCACCCGCCCCGACTTCAACGGCACCCGCTCCAATGTTACTCGCCCACAAGAAGGCGGCGGCAAGGGAGGCCGTGGCAATGGGCGTGGACGCGGCCTTCTTGCCATGATTCGTGGCCAAAATGACAAGCAGGGCGCTTCCATTGGCGTTGATGCCGTCCGACTGAACTTTGGCCAGCGGTAGATGGAAGGTAAGAAAACTTTGATGCGTTGAGTACTGATGTACTTTCCCAGCCAGCGGCATTTATTCGCGTCGTATAGGTGTCTATAACTTTGGGTCACCGACCCGCACATGCAATGCACCCCTAAACCACTTCGCGTGCGATTATCCTGGAGTTCGTAATTGCTCATTCATCTGCATTTGACCAGATGATTGACGATCGCCCTTCGCAACTCCTTTGGATGCAGTGTGTCGGAGATCCAAGTAAGAGTGCGCACAGGACGCCGGATTCAGCGCGCTGGCATTTGTTTTATAGTTGCCTCATCTCGTACGACGCGTACCACGATCGTGCCGCTACCTCCGCATGAGGATGGGCTGTTGTCATTTGGCGGCAGGTCTGGGATGGCCCGGTGGCACTCATGATTAGCATCAGCGGTTCCTTCAGTGCGTATACGGCAAAACGGAGTGCCGCTGATTTGCATTGTTTCATTTGTGCAGTGGCTTGAGCTCTCGCAGCGGCATGAAGCTAGTGGGTTGTAGCCAGACATTGTTGTAACCGTTACAACAACAACACATAGAGGCTGCCTTGAGACACCAGTTTAATGCACTACTATACTGCGGAAACTCGCACCACGTGACCCCTTAGGGGGCGCGCGAGCGTCGGTGCATGGGGCCAGATGGGAGCTGCTTGCTGTTGCCGGTCGTCTAGATGGGAGTTCAGGAGGATGGAATGGCGGTGTCGTCTGGTATGTGGAGGAGGAGCTCCCGCATCGCCCGGGAACTTTCGGCACCGGTCGGATCCCATCCAGCTCGCAGCAATCTGGTTCACACCTTCGCTCGCCGCGGCCATACTGGCTCGTCACGGTGGCTTTGCAGAGTGCCTGCGCTGAGTATCCTGTGGCTGTCCAGCTAGCCTGGTGGTCACCCACGCCCTTCGTTGCGAAGTATCAACTTCGCCAATGATGGCCTCTCAGCGGCGGCTTCGGTCGTCGCTCTACCTGATCAGTCCTGCAGGGCTGTATCCTACTTTGTGGTCTTCTTTCAGCATTTCTCTGGACTCTGGTAGCTTTCGCCGACACAGCTTCGTCGGCCCTGGTGTCTCTCGCGCATGCCGCAGCCGGTGCCAGTACGCAGCCTACGCAAGTCCTGCAAAGCTACCTGGCGTTGCATACTGAAGTGGTTTCCGTATTGCAGGCGAAGGTTGCGCCACGGCTCAGCCATTCGGGCGTGTTGCCGGTCTGCCTTTTTCTAGAGACTGCTGTTGGTGTTGACCTCAACTGGTTGATGGTATTAAGTACCATTGTTTCTTCCCGTCTCGCTATGGGCATCGGCCCGTTTCGGGTGTGGGACGTTTTCGGGATCTTGGGGGGGGAGTTATCCGATTGTGTTGCCGAGGCGTGCTGCTGTCTCTCCATTCGGGGGTCTGCTTGGGATGCATGTGGCCATGTGCAGGGGAGCCATCAGCGCAACCTCCCCCTGTGTATTGGTGCTTGCTGTTTCCTCTGGGCTCTCGGTTGTGAGGCTCTGGGTGGTTTGTCTTTCGGAACCGTCGGTTTTCTCTGCTTTCCTTGTCTTTTTCAGTGTCAGGCGATGCGCCCGATGGCTCTACCTTTTCAGGTCTGGAGCCCACTGTAACGATTACAACTACAACATGTACGTACCGCCATTAGGATAGCAGATATCATACGTGTTGACAAACCTTAGAACGCCTGGTGCCTTGATGTGTATGTTGTGGCGCTCAAGATGCCGGGGCGGACGCAGGGGTTGCATTGTATGTGCGGGTCGGAGACCCGAAGTTGTAGCTGCTTGCTTGTTGGGTGAACCGCCTGGCGTTGTAGCCGCACGCATGCACGTGCCACGTCGGTTTCTATCGAGTCAAATATTCCGTCGGGATGTTATTTTTGATGGCTTAATATAGGTTATGGCGCGGTGACCTTTTGTTTGATACGTAGCATAGCTGCCAGATGGCTGCTAGAAAACCGAACCCAAATGTGCTACCCAAGATCAATCGACGCGGGTGCGTGTTGGACCGCGGGGGCCATTGATGAATGGTGATCAAGAAGTGAAGGGAAGTGAGCAGCCGAGCGGGGCAGCGACGCTTCCGCCGCACGCCTTGGATAGATCTGGCTCAGCTGTAAGCAATGATGGACGCTTGCATCGATGTTGCTTGCACCACAACTCTCGCACAGACGCACTTTTCAACTTCAACAGGTAGCATCGGTGATATGTTCCAAAGCCCAACGTAGTTATGTGCTCGGCTGGGCTTTCCTACTTCGCGCTGACACTGCTCTGACTGCGGAAACTCATAATAGTATACTCATACTGCGGAAACTCGCACCACGTGACCCCTTAGGGGGCGCGCGAGCGTCGGTGCATGGGGCCAGATGGGAGCTGCTTGCTGTTGCCGGTCGTCTAGATGGGAGTTCAGGAGGATGGAATGGCGGTGTCGTCTGGTACGTGGAGGAGGAGCTCCCGCATCGCCCGGGAACTTTCGGCACCGGTCGGATCCCATCCAGCTCGCAGCAATCTGGTTCACACCTTCGCTCGCCGCGGCCATACTGGCTCGTCACGGTGGCTTTGCAGAGTGCCTGCGCTGAGTATCCTGTGGCTGTCCAGCTAGCCTGGTGGTCACCCACGCCCTTCGTTGCGAGGTATCAACTTCGCCAATGATGGCCTCTCAGCGGCGGCTTCGGTCGTCGCTCTACCTGATCAGTCCTGCAGGGCTGTATCCTACTTTGTGGTCTTCTTTCAGCATTTCTCTGGACTCTGGTAGCTTTCGCCGACACAGCTTCGTCGGCTCTGGTGTCTCTCGCGCATGCCGCAGCCGGTGCCAGTACGCAGCCTACGCAAGTCCTGCAAAGCTACCTGGCGTTGCATACTGAAGTGGTTTCCGTATTGCAGGCGAAGGTTGCGCCACGGCTCAGTCATTCGGGCGTGTTGCCGGTCTGCCTTTTTCTAGAGACTGCTGTTGGTGTTGACCTCAACTGGTTGATGGTATTAAGTACCATTGTTTCTTCCCGTCTCGCTATGGGCATCGGCCTGTTTCGGGTGTGGGACGTTTTCGGGATCTTGGGGGGGGAGTTATCCGATTGTGTTGCCGAGGCGTGCTGCTGTCTCTCCATTCGGGGGTCTGCTTGGGATGCATGGGCCATGTGCAGGGGAGCCATCAGCGCAACCTCCCCCTGTGTATTGGTGCTTGCTGTTTCCTCTGGGCTCTCGGTTGTGAGGCTCTGGGTGGTTTGTCTTTCGGAACCGTCGGTTTTCTCTGCTTTCCTTGTCTTTTTCAGTGTCAGGCGATGCGCCCGATGGCTCTACCTTTTCAGGTCTGGAGCCCACTGTAACGATTACAACTGCTCGACCCTGTCAGGCCCTGTTGGACCCTGTTGGACAGACGGACAACGCCATATAGCTAGCCTATCTATCGCCGTGCGCATGTGCGACGCCTTTCGGTGTCATGAACCGTCCGTTATGACTGTTGAGGCCTCTATACCGTAAGGTCCAGACGTGTACAGTTGGCTCCAGACCAAAAGGTAGGGCCATCGGCCGATCGCTGGCACATAACCGAACGCCAAAGGAGACAAAAGGCGGGAACAAGAACCCGCCATGCCGGAATACTACAAACCACAAAAACTCCTAGCAGCAGAGCAGAGGACAAGCAGTGGCAGAGCCCGAAGAGAACCCCTACCGGTATCAGCATTACATTATTAAATTAACAACAGCAGAACGCCACTGAAGCCGGGTAGAACCCCTCCCCCAGAAATCCTGAACGAGACGCACACTCAGGAAGGCAAGGTAAGACCCAAACTGAACCGGAACAAAGGGACGTACGCAACGGACCGAGCTTGCTACGCCGCCGGTGCCATCGCGGGCCAGTGCTCGTCCGGAAGTACTTCGTCCCGCCCAATTGGTAACGCAGTCCAGCGCAGTCCCACCTAGCATCCTAGCTGCTTGGATGTTGGCTTGCCTGGACAGCCGCCCATAGCCTCGGCCACGGCGACCTGCCTGGACTGATCAACCTATGTTGGTTGTTTGGCCGGCCCTGGAAGCCCTAGCAGGCGACTGGAACCCTCATCTCCGGAAATAGCGCTTTTCCGTTAGGCGCTCAAACTGCATCCAGGTCCGGAAAGCAATTGCCGAAGGAGAGCGCCAAGGCACCGGTGGTCAAGTCCTGGAAGCAAGTCGCCCGCCGCTTCGGTCATGCTTCACCAGCTCACAGCGCACACGAAGGGGCGTCCGGGATCAGGTGACCTACATACGACGTACGGCCTGACGGGCGTGGCACACATCGTCCGTCCGGGAAATTGGACTTGACGTGGGGTAACTTGGTGAGGGTAGGTGGGCTGGGACGGCTCAGCGGCACCGGCGGCACCGTAGGATGTGTGGCACGCCCGTCAGGCCGTACATCGTACGGTCGGCTCTGTACGGTCGGTGTTTCCGCAGCGTTTCCGGGACATAGAGTCGCACAACCGGTTTAAGCTACAGCGACATTCAGGGTGCTGCGCGCGCTTGTTTTTAGTGTTTGTTTCGCGGCAAAGTGCTGGCTGTTCTTTGCCACACCTTGCCGGTACAAGAGCGGCTGAGCAGCGGTGCTCAATTAGCCGGCATTTGGTCATTTTACACCGGTCTTCCCTGGTGAGTGTACATCGACATGGGGCGGTTTGGTTTGGGCGTGGCCTTGGCATCAGCTTCATCTGCATGTGCGGGAACCGGTAAGCTGCAGCCATCTACAATGTGCCTTGGGACGGACGCCACGGGACAGCTTTTGCCTGGCTGTCTAAGTCAAAGGCTGCCGAAATTGGCCGAAACGGCGCCAAAAGTATGGATGAGAGCAGGGCAGGCCCTGTATGAGGGAGGGCAGGCCCTGCCGTTGATCGACTTTTGGGGCCGTTGCTGGTCTCAACGATCACATTTCAAGCAGCGATGTTCCTGGTCACTCGAGAGTGGACTGGAGCTGTCCTTGTTGCAGCTAGTTTTAAGCATCAACCGCCGAAGGGTTAGTTCCTATCATGCGTATGTGCACTTTGCTCCTACGATTACAATGTTACGCGACGCACGAACGCTCATGCGGATGCCAGCGTAGGGAAATCTATCGGATTGAACTGACAACCGCGACAAGGTTTGCGCAGCCAATGACATATTTGGTATTAAATAAGCGCGGGCTTAAGTATCTTATTATCCTGGTAACGGATGTCCCCGACGAGCCAAGACACAAAAGGCTATTCGTTCGTGGAGTGAAGGCAAACACTCGTGAAAGGTTGGGAGTTACTGTCAAAGGGGGAAGCTGTTCAGGGCTCCTAGTGGCGAAGAATGACCTTGCGGACATCTTCCATTATTACCGGCGGTATAAGTTACTGGTACCCAGGACAGTAAAAAAACGCAGACCCAAATGGACCCAACAGGTACTGCCAGGATTCAGTCAGGCGTAGGAGCAAGGACTAGGGCACGTTGCCTTTTGAGCAAAGAAGAACATCAAGCCAATCCTGTATACGATCGTTTCGGGCCGAATAAGCTCCTCACTTGACTTTCGTGCAGGTTACACATGTACGAATCTACGAAACGCAGCCTGCTTATCACACTAGACCGATCGTAATGACAGCTAATAGGTGACTATTAAACCAACGCAATAGTTCGTTTGAGTAATTTGTTGCTGTCGGTAAGTCGGTATTGTTTTCTTTGGCGTTTTCTCCCGTGCAGTTTATTCCGTTGAGTTGTTTTATTCCTGTTGACTGTGTTGTCTGTGGCCGTATTGGTGGATGTGCCTGCGGCGCCGCGTTTTGCCCCTCGTGGCCTGTTGTTGGGGCAGCCGGTCGTGCTGAAGTTCCCTCTGCTGGCTATTTGTTCGGGTGGGGCGCCTTTCGCGGGTGGGCGGAGGGTGCCCTGGACGGTCCCAAATGGTCGGTCCCTGTCGGTCGGGACTGCTGGCTGGTCCCGCCGGAGAAGATGGCGGTGCGTGGGCCTTGGGGTGCCGAGGGTGTCCTTGTTTGTCGAGGCCCCGCCCTCTTGGGCGCGGCAGGGTGTCCTGTCTTTTGTTCTGTGCCTTTTGGGGCGTCTACCACGTCTGCTGGCCCCTCGTGCTGGCTTGTCGTGCGTTGCGGTTTCGGTGTGGGTCCTCCCATTTGTCCTGGGCGGGTTCGCCCGCCGTCTCTGTGTTTTTCCTGTGCCCGCACTGTGCCCTTGGGGGCGTTCGCTGGTTTCAGCCACGGCTCTCGTATGGCGAGGCTACGGCTACGGGCCCCTCTTCTTGTCCTGGGTTCGCCCGGGAGAGAGATCATTGTGACATTGGGCCAAGCTGACCCGCAATTAACGAGCGAACCGCAGCAAGGGGGCCAACCTTCCCTTTTTCGGTACACCAAAGCAAGCGCCCGTGGTACCACAGTGTGCGTCAAGGGACGGTTTTCAGAGCTGATTTATCATCATCAAACATATATGGGGCGTGAAAGGTGGTGTTGACCCTGTTACAGCGGGTGGTGTTACTGTGGGTCAAGGGAGCATCCCCTGCTGCGCAGCGCAGAACACATGCATGTTACCGCATTGTTCCGCTTTCAGGGCCTCGTAAGAAATATTGTGCCGTAGCTTACATGTAAAAGGAAGGCTGTAATGGGCCGGCAGGCGGGCGGGACATGCAGCTTCGCATATACGGTAGGACTCCAATGACGGCACTGACGGCAATCCCAGACATCCCATCCGATGTGATCATGTTTATGCATACAACGTTGAATTTAAAACGCCACGAAGAAGTTAGGGGAAGTTGTATAGAAACGTCCGGATTACGTTCCCCAACGAGATGTCAGACTGGCGCTCGTACGTATACGCTGTAATCCTGCAAGTATAATACAACGCCTATACGTAGGCATCAATACTGTGGAGTGGAAGCGAGTCCATTCCATATATAAATCCTTGGATCGTTACTCAGCATACATCGCACTACTTCACGTATACCTGAGGCAAGGCTTGCATTCGTAAGGCTCTCGCCATCGGACGCCCTGAGAACTTGACAGGCCAGCTCAAAAGGATTTAATCGAAGGTAATTATAACTTCAGAACTACAGGCACTTAATAATCACACTGGGTTAAAGTTGCGTTCGCATGCTACGGTGCGCCGACTGAATGTGTTCCTCCAACCACCTATCTCCTCCACCTCAGACCTAAGATTTAGCCTCTCAAGATCCCCAAAAAAGATGGTGGGGCAAATGCTGCTCCCACGGCGACCATTGCCGGTCCTGTTGGTCACACTGATCCTGGTTGCAACGACGACACAAGGTAAAACGAGCGATAGGCTTGGTACCGCACTGAATGTATCATGTGCAATTAAACATGCTAGAATGCACTCTGTATCAATGCTTATCATTGCCTGTATCGGAAGCACCGTCAAGTACAACATGCTTTGAGCACCATCTTCTACGCTGGATTTCTGCAGGCACCTGGGCGAGGTCTACACCTGAATTGAAAGACGACTCAGCCAAGTCAGGCAGCAAGTTACACCACAAAGATTTCAACGGCACCCGCCTCGACTTCAACGGTACCCGCCCTGACTGCAACGGGACTCTCCCCTGCCGTCCCCACGGCCCTGACTTCAACGGCACCCGCCCCGACTTCAACGGCACCCGCCCCGACTTCAATGGTTCCCACCCTGAGTACAACGGTACCCGCCCCGACTTCAACGGTACCCGCCCTGACTGCAACGGCACCGCTCCTTCCAACACCACCCGCCCCCAAGACGGCGGCCGTGGTCGCGGCCGCGGCCTGCTGGGCAAGGGGGGAAAGCCGCGACCCGACTTCAACGGTACCCGCCCCGACTTCAACGGTACCCGCCCCGACTTCAACGGTACCCACCCCCACTTCAACGGTACCCACCCCCACTTCAACGGTACCCGCCCCGACTTCAACGGTACCCACCCTGAGTTCAACGGCACCCGCCCCGACTGCAACGGTACTCGCACCAACGTTACTCGCCCACAAGAAGGCGGCGGCAATGGAGGCCGAGGCGACGGTCATGGACGCGGCTTGTTGAGTAAGGGGGGCCAGGCCGACAAGCCTGAGAGGGACAACCGTGGGCCAAGTGGCATGCCAGGCAAGCTGGGTGGCAGGTTCAACGGCACCCACCCGGACTACAACGGCACCCGCCCCGACTTCAACGGCACCCGTCCCGACTTCAACGGTACTCGCCCCGACTTCAACGGTACCCGCCCCGACTTTAACGGCACCCGCCCTGACTTCAACGGCACCCGCCCTGACTGCAACGGTACGCTCCCCTGCCGTCCCCACGGCCCTGACTTCAACGGCACCCGCCCCGACTTCAACGGCACCCACTCCAATGTTACTCGCCCACAAGAAGGCGGCGGCAAGGGAGGCCGTGGCAGTGGGCGTGGACGCGGCTTGTTGAGTAAGGGGGGCCAGGCCGACAAGCCTGAGAGGGACAACCGTGGACCAAGTGGCATGCCAGGCAAGCTGGGTGGCAAGTTCAACGGCACCCGCCCCGACTTCAACGGTACCCGCCCCGACTTCAACGGTACCCACCCTGGCTTCAATGGCACCCGCCCCGACTGCAACGGCACTCTCCCCTGCCGTCCCCACGGCCCTGAGTTCAACGGCACCCGCCCCGACTTCAACGGTACCCGCCCTGACTGCAACGGAACTCTCGCCTGCCGTCCCCACGGCCCTGAGTTCAACGGCACCCGCCCCGACTTCAACGGCACCCGCCCCAATGTCACTCGCCCGCAAGAAGGCGGCGGCAAGGGAGGCCGTGGCAATGGGCGTGGACGCGGCCTTCTTGGCATGATTCGTGGCCAAAATGACAAGTTCCATGGGCGTTGATGCTGTCCGACTGAATTTGGGCCAGCGGTAGATGTAAGGTAAGGAGACTTTGAGGGGGGGTGTATTTTCGCAGCCGGAGTCATTAATACGTGTATTGATTTGACATATGATAAATTCCCACCGCCACGCGCACCAATAGCTATTTCCAGACTGTGTGTCCTGAACTGTACGCCGCCATCGCTGCTTATTGATGTATGCCCTTCGCATTTCCCTCTGAATGCAGTGTGTGTGAGACTCATCAAGAGCACGTAAACCGGTTAGCATCTAACGGCAGCACCGAGATGGCCTTCTGGTCGCACTTGCAATTATTAGAGTCAGTGCCATTGATTAGGAAACGCATTGCGTGGCGATGCCTAGGTATTGATGCATGCTCATTTGCTGTCGGCTCATGCGTTGTGGGCTATGGCCCCGTCGCGTCTAGAAGCACGCAGGTTACAGCCACAGCTGTTAGGTAGAGCTGCCTGTTGACGGCGGCCGTAGGTAGAGCTGCGTGATCCGCGGGAAGCAGCATCAATAAAGCATAGTGATTTGGCTGCCTGCGGAAACATGTTCGACGAAACTCGGATGTCGTAGCGCGAAATGCGGAAGCGGTGTAGCGGTGGTGAATGCCCGGGGGATGACCATTGCGTCATGAGCCAAACATTGGGCAATGCGTTGAGGCAGGATGGTTATAGTGCTTCTCATATCGTACGCCAGCTTGGTTGCGAGATCCAAATGCCTGCAGGAGAACTCGGGGTGCCAGTGGCGATCGATGAATGGACCATTTGAGTAACGGCACACGCACGTTGAGTAACTGTTCCAGTGGGCCTTAGATCGCAGAGTAGAGCCGTCGGGCGCATCGTTGAATGCTGTTGGGTCAACCTTGCGTCGAAATGCCTTTTTGTTAGTACGGGTATGTTGGCGTTTTGAGGAGTGTTACCGCGGTGGTTAACAACAAGGACGCCAGGTTGCTGCAAGACGAACCCAACCGTGCGACCCAAGCACCCATATCAGACATGGCCCCTAGCAGGAGCTGATTCCGCCTGCCGGGCTGGAGGGTGTGATGGATCTTGGATGCTAGTGAGCAGCCGAGCGGGGCAGTGACGCTTCCACAGCACGCCTCAGATGCGGCTCGCCTGTAAGCAATGTTGAACGAGTGCGTTTATGTTCCAGACACAATCCGCAAGTGTGCACCTCCCACTTAAGATTAGCGGCACCGTCAGCTTACAATATGTGGCAGCATATATGCCAAATCCGTAAGCATACATAACGCCTTGAAGCTTGAACGATAGCGCGATGCCCAATTTGCCTGACGCCGAACCGTGCATTCGCTACGAAACAGTCTTCCGGATTACGGCTTAGCTTCATGAGCTTCATGAGCACGTGCGTCCCTGGTTTCCGGTGGTTCGGAGCAAAGGCCAGCAAGCCCCACGGGGTACACCCTAAAATGGCAAGCCTGGGACGCCGCTTGGGATGCTGTCTGAGACGCGGAAACAACGTCAGCAACAAGCAACCGACTTCAAAGGACAAACGCACGCAGGTTACGTTCTGCCCAATCCAGCCACGGGCGTACCGTAGACGCTGTCAAAAACTCGCCCAACGGAAGCACAGCACCAGCAAGTAACGCAGCTTACGCCCTTACCCGACTAAACCAGGGCGCGCACACTGTCGGCCCGCGCGCACTCACGCCGGTGCGCGTACGTACGGCGCGTTGTGCAGTGAGTTCACTTCCGTACTGCTTGTGATTACGGCACGTCTTGAGGTCAACAGTTCGGATCCTCACGGTCTCAAGAGTTCCCTACGTTACATCAGGAGTTCATAACCCGGTTCCCCAGCTCAGGTGGCTGTCATGGCAGCAGGGCTGCTTCCAGCACTCCGCGACCGGATCATGGCTACGAGCTGCGCGTGAGGTCGGCCTCCTGGCGAACAGCACAGCCATAGCCCACCATTCATGGACCCTACGAGGCTCCAGGGTTGCACTGGATAGCCGCGTACCAGAGATATAGAGCACGGCTGGGCGCGATCACACACTGGATCATGGGAATGCACACTCACACCAGGCTCTTCCACCCTAACTGATACCGTTAAGTGAAACAAAAAATCGCTTTTTCTCGCACTCACTCACTGTCACAGGCACTCGCTCTCGCTCGCTCTCATGCAGACGGTTTCCGGCGAGGAATGCGAAGCAACGCTGTGTTTGGCGATCCTAACAAATGCACGCAGCTCAACAGGTGGGCACATCCTGCAGCACTCGACTCTGTAGCCCTCCGCACGAGCGAATCCTCCGCACGAGCGAATCCTCCGCACGAGCGAATCCTCCGCACGAGCGAACCCTCCGCACGAGCGAATCCTCCGCACGAGCGAATCCTCCGCACGGGCGAATCCTCCTCGCGCCATCCTGGGCGCTTACTCCCGTACCCCGTCGCGCTGCACTACTACGTCGCCGTAGCAGCGCACCCGCTGTTGCCAATGCCAATGTGTGCATCCAGACCACAAGGCAGAACGCAGCTCCGCCGCGTGACGCAACGCCTCGCAGCTGCACAACCACTGCACCCCACCTACTGCCGCATCGACTACATACGCTCACTACTTGCACACCTACTGCATCTGCTACGCTCCTTCGACAGTCCAGCCTGCGATAGATTCAATGAGCTCCTTGACACTGACTGCAGCAACCACTTGCGAGCTTTCCAGCGTTTTAAGGCACCATACCCGACGGCAAGGGGCGCCCAACGCAAGGCGCCGGCGCTGCCGCCTCGACCACCTATGACTGCCGGACACCAGGCAGGCAGCTTGCGGATGCCAGGCAGCTTGCGGGAGGTCAGCCGGCGGGCAGCGAGCTTCGTTCCACGGGACCCGACACCTCCCTCCTGCAGACACGCCGCCGACCTTGACACCACCACCGCGTGGCGGCCGCACCCTGACCGCACCCGCCACCCCCTCACGCTGCCACCTCCCAAACCCGCCACCTCCTCACGCTGCCACCTCCCAAACCCGCCACCTCCTCACGCTGCCACCTCCCAAACCTGCCCACAGCCTGCCGGGACGGACCGCGAGCACTCCCGGCCCCGGAGCTTGCCTGGAGCTGGGGGTGCGAGCGTTGCAATGCGCGCGCTAGGGCTGTCCTTCGGGCTCTAATCGCTCCGGCCCCGAGTGCTCGGACACGAGCTTGGCTGCTCGCGCCACCTCCTGGTTCCAGTCGAAGCGGCTGACCACCGTCCCCAGGATCACCGCCTGCAAGGTAGCGGTGGGCGGGAGTGCGGCCCAGGCAGGATGGGGTGTTGGTGCGGAGGACAAGTACGGGCCACTGGGGGGAGGGAGGGAATCCGGTTGTCGACCCTACGGGGGTCCATTGCGGTGACAGCGAGGGCAGGAGGGCAGAATGGACCGCAGGCAGGAGGTGCGACGCGAACACGAAAGGAAAGGAAAGGGAGTTCTGAAGGACGTGGGTGGTTCGCGAAGGAGGCGGACGGGTAGGTCACAAGTTCATGGCTGGGTCGACAACTCGACAGTGGTTGTGCCATTGCGCTCAGGGTGGCGGTCCAGACCGCAGCCGCCCCGAGAGGGCAGTGGCACCGGAACCCGGCAAGGCTCTCATCGGTTTGGGGTCACGTCCGTTGGGGGGCAAACGCTGGCCGCGTGCACGCCGGCGCGCCGCGCCGCTCGACGCGCAAGCGAGTCGCCGACACCTGGCCGTAACCGCCCTGGCTGCTGGCCCCGCTTTTGCGACCCGCAATGCAGCGTTGTCCTCGAAAACGCGCGAAAATGAAACGTTGCTCGTGCTTTTCGCTAGCTGCCACAACCGCACCGCTCGCCGCGCTTCTTACTCCCTGCCCAAGCGCCCACGGACCGCCGACGCATGCTCGTTCCGGCGTTGGCGCCCCGCTCTCCTTGCGAGCCCTTACCGTCGTAGTCCCAAAGCTGCGCCGCCGTCCCTACCACTTGCCGCTCACGAGGCGAGCCCCTGCGCTCCCGGTCTGGCCCGCACGGCCAACCACAACATGCCACCCGCGGCGACCCCCCCTCCCTCCCTCCCTCCCTGTCTCAGCCTTGAGGGAACTCCAGCCGGCGCGCTTCCCTCGGGCGCCCTGCCCTCCCACCTGTAGAGACGTCGCCGATGCCAGGCCGCACCAGAAGCCGACCACGTCCATGTGCTCCCGGAAGCCCAGCAGCACCGCCAGCGGGCAGCCCAGCAGCCAGTAGCCCACCAGGTTGAGCACGGCGCCCAGGGACTGGCGGCCGGAGCCGCGCAAGATGCCCCCCAGCACCGCGATCATCCCGTCCCCCACCACACTGGCCGCCAGGACGGGCATGATGCGGCCCACTGCAGGAACCACAGGGGGAGGGCGGTGGGGTATGGGAGGAAACCCGTGGGTCGGCACTGATACCGGTAAAGTAAACCCGAAGGGCGTTGGGTTGCGTGGGCGGTGCGGGGGGAAGCGGGGGGAGGGGTTGGGTTGTGGCATGGTACAGAGCCGGCTGCGGTCGGGCAGTGCGCAGTGCCATCAAGATCTGGGGGTCAGGTCGTGGGGACCCGGCAGCTGCACACTGCCTGCAACCGCGGTCGCCCGGAATGCAGCTGCCTGGTGCTGCCTGGCCTTACCTACCTTCCTACCGGCCTGGCCTTTGCCGACCGGATCATCAAGCCAGCATACACACGCTGCGTGGCGTGTGTCGACCCCAGGCCTTCTAGCGCCGCCCGCCGCGTCTCACCCGGCCCCACCCCCGACACACGCACACACAGCGCCAACGCCCGCTCGGCTGTTCCTCTGGCATCACGGGCAGCGCATGTGCGCCACATCACTTGCCGCCCTCTCACGTCCTACTGGCACGGCCCCTACTGGCGCTGGCGCTGCAGCGGGCGGGGGTTCCATAGGAGAATCCGCGAATGCACGGCCGACAGACCGAGAGTGGTGAAGGTGGCGGCCCAGCGGAGAGGCGCGGCAAGGAGACGGGGGGAGCTCAAGCAACTAAAGCACTAAAAGACACCGCAGTGGTCGGCCTGCCAATCCAACTCTCCTGCAATCCCGGCCCTACCCTACCCTCGCCCCTCCGCCCCACCGTTGTACACGATGTCCGGCTGCGTGGTGAAGGCGCGAGCCACCAGGTGGCGGCCGGCGAAGAGCCCCGCAGCGATGCACAGCTGCAGGCACAGCGCGACCGCCAGCGCGGCGCGGGCGGCGGTGCGCGCGTCGCTCGCGGAGCCGGCACCCAGGGCGTTGGAGACGCGGGTGTTGGCGGCTGTGCCCAGTGACATGGGGATCATGTAGGTCCTGCGTGGCCGGAGGAGGGAGAACGAGTGGGGGGGAATAGGGGCCGAGGAGGGGGGTCCAGTGGAGGGGGGAGAAGGAGGGGGAGGTGCTTCCTGGTGATGGCGCGGAGGCACGGCGCAAGGTGAACACCGCACCGGATCACGCCACGTCAGTGTCCGCAGCATCAGGTCCGCCACGTCAGGGTCAGTCCGTTTCCGCAACGCCTCGAGAATCCGCAACGCCTCAGGGTCCGCAGCTAGCAGCGCGCCCCGGAGTGCGAAGCGAGCGGCGGGCCACACGCAGTGCCGCGGTGCGGAGGCGCATCAGGCCGCACCGTGGCGCCATCTGGGTCAAGCGGCCTTGGCGGGTGGTTGCAAGTGGTGGCGGGTGGTGGCGGGCGACCCCCGCTACACGGCTGCAGCTGGTCTCACAGAAAGTCTCAACAGCGGTGCTTTCGGGGCTACATCAGCGCCCAGAATGACTCAGGCGGGATCACGCCGGGATGGTAGCGGCGGACAGTTGGTGAATCAGATCGTCGCATACCCACCACGAGGTTTGGTGACCCTCGAAACACGTATTCCCAGACGAGTCGCCTGTTGGTGTCCGCTTCCTCTGTTGCCAAACACCCTTTTTTTCCTATGCCACCCACCACGAGGTGATGTGGAAGGAGATGCCCATGACGGCCACTGCGATCTCGGCGAATGAGCCCAGCGAGCCTGAAAGCCGGACGCAGGGGGGTGGCGACAAACCCGGTTAACATGGCATAGTTTACTGAGGAGGAAGACTTGCAAGTAAACCCCCCTTGCAAGGGCGGTGGCGAGATGACCCGGTTACAATACATAGGAGATGGAGGACAGGAATCTAGCCGGCGAAATAGTCTTTGGATGTTGCAAACGGGGGGTGGGGGCCGGAAAGGGTTTTTTGTAAACCCTGCCCGAACATACCGGTACCAGCCTCCCTTGCAAATGGGTGAATCGGTCCATCAAGGTACCAGTACGTCCACTACTCGCTTTGTGGTCAGGAAACGACGTGTTCCTTTCTAATACCGCTACCCAAACAGGATCTGTCGACCGCATCCCAGCCCAACCCACCCGCCATGAAGATTACCAGCTCGAAGATCCTGGGGGACGGGGGGAGGGGAGCGGCGCGGGATGTCGGTCAGCGGATGCCGGGGGAGCTGGACGAAGGCGGGGCTGCTAAAACCTGCAGCAGCCATCGCTATCGAGTAATCACCCGCCGATCACTCGTGCCACACCCGCCGGTAGCGGGGCACCTGGCCACCACCACTCCAGGGGGACCCGCTCATCACACTCCAGGGCACCCGCTCATCACCACTCCAGGGCACCCGCTCACCACCACTCCAGGAGCACCCGCTCACCACCACTCCAGGGGCACCCGCTCACCACCATTGCAGGGGCACCTGGCCACCACCACTCCAGGGGCACCCGCTCACCACCACTCCAGGGGCACCCGCTCACCACCACTCCAGGGGCACCCACTCACCACCATTGCAGGAGCACCCGCTCACCACCACTCCAGGGTCACCCGCTCACCACCACTCCAGGGTCACCCGCTCACCACCACTCCAGGGTCACCCGCTCACCACCACTCCAGGGTCACCCACTCACGACCATTGCAGGAGCACCCGCTCACCACCAATCCAGGGGCACCCGCTCACCACCACTCCAGGGTCACCCACTCACCACCACTCCATGCAGATCATGGCGGCCGACGGGGCGGCGAAGCCCAGGTACGTGCCCCAGCCCTCCAGCGCGCGCCAGCTGAATCCCGACCACGTCCTTCTCGCGCTGCCCCGCTTGAAGCGCACCCACTCCCTCAGCGCGGTGTACAGCGTCAGCAGGACCGTGTAGGTGCCAGTGGAGGCCACGAAGGCCCAGGCGGCGCCGTCGAGGCCCATGTCGAGCCTGTCCACGATGAGTTGGGAAGGGTTCGGATCGGGCACCTGGCGGTGTACTCGTCTGCTCGTTACGACGCGGTAGGTGAGGGTAGAAAGTGAGATGGGAGAACCACGGGTGCTGCGACCGGGGGCCCGGCGTGTGTGTGTGCTGCCAGCAGAGGCTTCGGCGTTCAGCCGCCGACCCCGGCCCCGCTCCCATACCCGCACCTGTAGATGAGCAGCCAGTTGTACAGCGGGCACAGCGCGGCCGTGATGATGGTGCACACCATGGGTGGCCGCACCTCCTGCTGCGTTACGAGGTAGCGGTAGAGGCAGCTGGACACCGAGGCCATCCAGAGCGCGGGGGTGGCGATAGCAAGGTACCTGCGCCCGACGGCAGTTGGGACGCGAGGGGTACGTGAATTAACTGCGCGGTGAAGTGGCAGAAGGAAGCGCCGGGAGTTGGAGTAGGTTGCTGGGGAGGCGCACGGAACAACACAGGAAAGGTATCGCTTGCGTTGTATGCATCGCGGGCTGCCTGCAGTCACCAAAGAGCCCCAGCAGATTCCATCGCAGCAGTAAGGTTCGTGGCAAGCATGGATATTGGCAGGATATTCGATATCCATATCCAATATGGATATTGGCAGAGCGCCTGTCAGGCCCCGGCAGCCGACCCACGGGTCTGTTGAATCACGGTCCAGGCAGAGCAAGCCGGGGCGGCTGGCCCCCGCCACCCACCTGCTGGCCCCCGCCACGATGTCCGGCTGCTGGTGCAGCAGCGCCAGTAGCTTCGGCGCCTGGCTCCAGAACAGCGAGATGGGCAGGCAGGCCGTCCAGCAGATGAGCAGGGCGCGCTGCAGCACCAGACCCAGCATGGTGTAGTTGCCGGCACCGTAAGCCTGCAGCGCAGACGACGGGTCGCACAGCGCACATGCACTGCTTTGGCGGCGGTGACCTAGACAAGTGGCTCGGAGTGCGGCAGCTGTAGTGCGGCAGCATTGCCGGTAGAGGAAAGCCGGGAAATCGACTTCGCACTTTTGAGGGAGAGGGGTTACAAGTATAGAACCGGTAGAGGGAGAGGGGGGGCGCGCGCGGGACCTCGGGTGCAAGGACGCAGTCGGGTAGCTCGCCAACGATTGCCACGAGCCGCGTGCGCGCCTCTCCGCCCCGATTCCGAGCGGCGAATTTCCCTCCGTACTCAAGCGTACGGCGTACGGCACCCCACCCGCCGTACCGGCATCCCACCTGACCGCACAGGGTCTCCATGCCCGCCGACAGCCCGATGACCAGGCTGTAGCCGGTGATGTTGTAGAACGACCCCGCCAGCACTGTGGAAGACAGCGCCACCGGGTTGTTGAGGTGGCCGATGAACGCGGCGGACACCACGGACAGCATGTAGCCCGCCACGTTCTGGAGCACCAGGGGGCCGGCCAGGCGGGCAAGCCTGGCGGTGCGGCAGTAGCGGGGGGGGGACACACGGGTGGGGGGATAAGGGCGGCGAGGGTGGCAAGGGCATGCCATCCCGGCCCGTACGCTGGGGTGGTAGTTGCCTGACGCGTGTGGCTTACCCGACTGCCTCCGCAACTGCACGCGCTCTCCCCGCTTCGCTTCCTGCATCGCCATTGGCTTCGGACGGGTGTAACAGCGGGACTGAAAGCCCGTTGGCTGACTGCACACTGCCCCTGGGCGAGAGAACCTCGGTGGACTTGCGAGACATGCTGGGCAAAAACTGCTCACAGTTTACAGCTACAAAGGAAGGGTGGCAGCAGCCTGAGCTAGGGTCGGTTTGTCGCCGCCGCGCCAAGTTGGGTCAAGGTGTTAGTTAATACAATGCCGGCTGCAGGTAACACTAAGGCCTGGAATTTCATGGCCGACTCTTTTGCACAATAGCCAAGACTAGGGGACGAACTGGGAAAGCAGGATGCGAGAGTTAGCAGGGAACATAGCAGTACGGCAAGAAGGGTGTTCCAGGGACGAAGCGGTTCGTGAGTAGTTGTTGAATGTTAACTTTGTTCCGTGATTGAGTTCTAATTCTGTGCATCCTTTGTACTGGAGCATTTACTACGTTTGCGGAGGCTGTAGGGACGGGTTGCCCGCTAAGGGCGCCCAAGCAACATGGCGTATTCATACCTTAATGATGATAGCTTACCTGAGACGACTCAGAAATGGGCAGACATTGTGGCTCGGGATGTTCAGTGGGAGACTTATGCCACAGCTAGGCTTATCACGGACAAGGACCTACAGCTCATTCGGCGCTACGACAAGCGCTCTTCAGAGCTCAAATCGTCTATGCTGGACGAGGTGGGCAGGACTGGAGGGTTGGGGCTCCTTTCTTGCGGAAACCGAACGCCGATCCTCGAATCCTACGCAGTCTGGACCGGCCTATGTGGAGGCTTTCATGACGGTGCTGAAGAACGTCACCAAGCCAGAGACAGTTCAGTATGTTCTGGCTCTTCTGATTCAGATGCTGCAAGGTGCGAGGGTATGCCCTGGGATGACGACGGTCGACGCGCTGATTGAAGACAATCGCCACCGTGCCCCTTGCAGAAAACCCAGCCCGTGCCCGCCTGTTCCATCAACAAAGTGACCAGCACCTTTCTGCTCAGCCGGACCCGTATACCGTGTTGGAGAGGTGGGCAAGTGGCACTTCTTTTTTCCGCTTGCTTTGTCATTTGGCACGACTGCACCCACACAGGACCTTGCGCCTTGCAGGCTGCTGCAGCGCCAGGATGACTGGTGGTCTCAGGACAAAGCCTGCAAGCTGCTCACAATTGTAATTGAGAGCAGGCCACGCAAGTCGGTGGGCGTCGCCAACGGGGCGGGCACGTCGGACGGGTCCTATGCCGTGGATCCCGCGGAGACGGTACGTTGTGGTCCCCCCCTGTATTACCATTTTACCCCCCCCCCGAACACGTTGCTTAAAGACCCATCATTGCTCCCTGTGGCTCGCAGCACATCAGCTTGTTCTTGGACTGGCTTGTCAGCCAGCTCAACAACCGGGCCAACCTTCAGAAGAACCCTCCCACCGTAATTAACACATCTATCAGCTGCCTGGCGGCACTGCTTAAGGAACGCGGCACTCGGCAGCTGTTCCTGCGCGCAGGGGGCTTGCAGGTGCGGTGCTGCGGTCCCAGGGTCGATGACGTTAAGGACGGGTTTCCATCCTGCGATTATGCAGTCAGGCATGCGACAGCTGAAGGGAGTGTAATTCAGCTGCGGTCAGCAACCTAGCCACTACTAGCCACCTCTGGGGGGACCTGCCATGCAGCTCAGCATGGACCTGGTGGTGCATACCTCCCAGTATCAATGTCTCCACACTTGCCCGCACGGTCAATGCGAAATGCAACGCACGCATACGGAGTATCATACAACCATGCTAAGAGCTGGCTAGGTGATGTCCTAGGCTGTACATCGTCGTCTTGCATTCCAACCAAAACATACAATCAGTACGTCGAGGCCAACAGTCGCCTGCGTGTCGCTGTGGCGCTTCGGCCTGCCTCATCTCCGCGCCGTCACCCCTCGTATGCTTCGACGTGCTCTCGCCTCAGGTGCTGCCGGGCGTGATGCAGCGCGCCAAGGACTCGCCCACCAGCTCGCAGCTGCTGTACGAAACGTGCCTGTGCGTCTGGCAGATGACGTACCTGCGCGCAGCCGCGGAGTCCATGGGCTCCGTAGGCCTGGTGAAGATGTTGGTGGAGGTGTGCCGGGTGGCGCAGAAGGAGAAGGTGTTCCGCATGGCTCTGGCCTCGCTGCGCAACCTGCTGGGCTACGAGGACCTGGGCCTGGCGAGCGACATGGTGGAGGTCGGCCTCAACAAGGTGCGTGCCGGCGACCTACACCGATAGACGTCGCAACTTCCGTCGTGTGGGCTCCAAGCGGCATATTGGCGGGGCCGGGGCATGATGCATGTGGATGGCGACGGGTGTTGGTGCATGGGCGTTGGTGGATGGCGACGGGTTATCAAGCTACGGCCGTGAAATGGCATGGTGCGAGCCCTTCGTGGAGTTGCTTGCACACGTGCTGTACCGTAGCCTTCAGCGCACATGGTGTGATGACGGACCTGGGCGGACGTCGAATGAGCCGCAGGGGGCTCAGGAGCTGTAGACCCGTCACGTGCAAACGTTAGCTGCTTGTGTGTGTGGATGGACTATGTCGGTAACCCGGCTACTCTGCATTCGCGTAGGTCGTGATCACCCGCCAGCTGCAGTCGTGGGGTGACGAAGATGTGGTGGAGATGCTGGGGTACGTGGACGAGAAGCTCAAGGAGGGCATCATTACCGTGTCCAACTTCGAGAAGTACAAGAAGGAGGTCATGAGCGGGCAGCTGGACTGGAGCCCCATGCACTCGTCGGACAGGTTCTGGCGTGAAAACGTTGATAAGTTCGAGGAGCGAGACTTCCAGGTCCTCCGCGTGCTGCTCAAGATCATTGAGACCAATCGCGACGTGAGTATCGTGTTTTGAGGAAATAGGATCCTGGACGACACACCGTATCAGCTGAAAAGTAATAGCAGTATACGAAATCTCTAGGGCCGCTTTTTCTGTCACAATCCTACACGTTCTTGCCAGCTCATTTGCGATGCACACCTGGAGAAACACTCTTTAGATCGCCATCACAGCACAGCAGGGTGCACAGACGAATAGCGGTTGGACCAGGACGTGTACTGGTGTCCAACGAGGAAACACATTAGAGCATTCACTTGGTTCTGCAGGTACGCACTGTGGGAGTCCTATGTGTATTATGTGAAATTAAGTCGGGGATTTTGCAAGGTTGTTCTTCGCTTTATAAGACGTAAGACGTCAAGCGCGTTTGAACGCAGCTTGAGCGGCCCCGTCCGAAGCCTAAGATGAAAAGAGCGTCAGGGACATGCGCAGCATACGTACGGTCTGCGTGTGGATAACCTGGGGCTGCGGCCAGCAGCCACTCTGATAGGCATTGCTAAACGAGGATTTTCCCCCAAAAGCTTACGCGGATGCAGTGGTGTGGCGAGGAAATATGTAGGCTTGTTTTTAATAACAGCCCAAGTAGCTGACAGAGCATTAGCATTTCCGTTGGCCTGCACGTTCGAAAAGAGCGCAGTCTTGCAACCCACCAGTAATGATGAATCCCGCCTGGTTACCTTGGTCTACTGCGCAGGTTAAGACGCTCGCTGTCGGCTGCCACGACCTCGGTCAGTTCATCGTCAACCATGCGCAGGGACGCTATATTGTGAACGATTTGCGTGGCAAGGAGCTGGTCATGCGCCTCCTCAGCCACAGCGACGGAGAGGTGCAGAAGCAGGCGCTTCTGTGTGTCCAGAAGCTAATGCTCAGCAAGGACAAGCTCGATTTCCTCAAGAATTAATCGGCGATGGGGCATCATGCCTTAGTCGCTCTTGCGAGGAAGGTTTTATTTTGTGCATAGCCTTGATGCTTGTGTTTGCGAGGGGAGGGGAGGGGATGACACGATCCGTTACACGCCCTCGCTGTAAGGCTGGGTCGGGGTTTCATGCTCCCGTCGCCACTGAGGTGGGGTGAAGCCATCCGGCCTTCGTCCTTGCGCTCATTTATATCGGAACCTCCGTGAGGTGCACAAGGGCGCCTGATTCCGTTCTCCGCAGATTCACTGGACTTAGTGCCATGGGAGTTTTGAGCCCCAGCTTGCCCTGGGCAAGGACTTGGGTGTAAAGGTCTTCCTTTGCTGCGGCAGGCAGACACCGCCTTGCGGGAGGGTAGCGTACAGTGTACATGCGTGCTGGTGGTGGGTGCTTATGGCTATGGGTTCGGAACAGTACGTGGCCGCTGGGTTTGTTGCCCCGGACAATGCGGCCACACGGTGGACCACTGTTTGGTTGCCGCTGATAGTCCTACTGGGCTGGCTGATGGTCGTGCTCAAGCTGCTGGGCTATGTCAAGCCTGCAGAGACTTTTTGGCAGCGAACACGTTATTGGTAGCTGCGAACGGCAGACCATGCCTGACGCAAACTCGCAGCGTTCAGCCCGAAAAAAGGCTTTTTGTGACAACCATGCCAGCCCAAAGTCCCAGAAAGCAATCTGCACATGTCGAAGACTGATTCGCTGCCGCGTTGCAGCGAATCCATGCGTCAAACACATCCTACATCTCGTTTCGTAGAGAAGACACCGTCACATCCCAGCTCAGCTTTACACACACTCACTCGTGGTTCTGCCTCATGGTCTGAAGCCCACTGCAACAGGAACTACTGCACTCGCCACCCCAATTCGCTTTTGTCCGTGACTCGCACACGGGTAAATATATAAGCACACTCACAAGACGGATGAACATCATGTGGCAGGTCAAGTGCCAGCACAAGCCAAAATGCCGCTTTCTGTTCATGAGAATCCTCCAACCCAGCTGTTTCAGAGGAGCTTGGTTGTATCGACGTGGAGCCGTTCACAACCCAACAGAGCGGTCAACCCGGGCCACCACGCGCGCCAGCTTCATTATTCGGGTGTCCTCACGAACCATGTGGTCCAGGTCACGAGCCAGGAGGTATTTGCCTCACAAGGCCCCCTGTCACACGAAACCCTTAATCCACCGGATGCCCAGCCGAAAGGACCCATTTCGGAAGCTGCTGATGACGCCGCCGTCCGCCGTGAACTTGGACACCATGAGTCCCAGCTGCCGAATCTGTTGTCCTTGCAACGGCGGTCGGTTGGGCACCAACCTGCCCCGGAAGGTGGGCTTGAATCCCGAGAACTGCAGGTCCACCTGGCTCCAAACAGGCGGAGCGACGAAGTCGTACTGGTACTGCACACCGTCCCAGTCCGAGTCGGTCTGCATATGGTGTCGGGCCGGCACATGCGCCTACTGAGCGAGTGCAGTGAATGCGCCAGTCGGTGACAGGCGACATGTTCCCGATGGCGTGCTGACGCGGCCATGCCCAGCGGCCAGTGGTACGGACGCCTTTGTCGCGGCCGAAATAGGGCGGCACTGACCTTTGCATTGATCTTGTACTGCCTCCCGTCACCCTTGACCATTAACCGGACGCCCCGGGCTGCCGTCAGGCTAGTGAAGCCGTCCCACTCGTCGGAGCGGAGGCTGGCGAAGCCGCCGCCGCCATCCGTCGTTACACGGCCGCTGTACACGGCGGCCTTGTCCGCGGCGTCGTACGCAAGACCGTCACTCTGTACGACGGGACAGGAATGCATCACGAGAGGCCCATTCGGTACACCCCACAAGCAACATGACGGTGCGCGAGGCGGGCCTCGGTCCGCTCGCATTGCCCCTCGACAGCTGTGCGCACCTGAGACCTGCCGCCCATGATCTGCGACGCACCGTAAGCGAGGGCGCCAAGGGAGGTAAGACTGCTTATGATGGTAAAGAGGTTTGTGTTTCACAACAAGTGCTACGACAGGACATCTACCTCAAAAGGCTCGAGTTTTTCCAGGCCGCGTGAAGGACCGGGTGGACACGTGTGGGGATTAACGCAAATCCCAAACGCGCGTCTTAGTCACATCATTGCTTTTATCATTCCTTCGCCAAAGCTCTAACCTGGAAACCGCCTTTCTTGGCTACCCTCGGGCTTTCCCCAGCTCGTCTTTCTTTCTCACGGGCCCCTTCTCCTTTCCCAATGGTCCTTTCTGCGCTCGCACCCCTGTGCTTTCCCTGCGCCATGTCAGTCGGTCGCTTGTGTAGCTGCTGGGCCCCCGCCCTTGCCCGCGACCGACGCACGCAACTCACCACATCATCCAAGACCCGCCAGCGTGGCGCCACGGGCAGCCCATCTTCAAACGACACAACCTCAAAGTCTCCAGATGCGCCGACCGTGGCTGCCAGCGCAGCTGCGCGCTCCTGGGCCGTCACCGCGCCGCTTAGGATTGAGTCGAAAGCCCGGCGCATGATCCAAGCGCCCTCATCGTTGCTGCCAGCCTCTGTCGCCCGCTCAACGGCTTTCCTGTACACCATAAGGGTGTTGATGGCAGGGAGAGAGGCGTCAGACCATGGCACAAGACTAGGAAACGGACAGGTGTCTGCAGACTGCGATCACCCTAATATGCAGCCTGCCTCGTGCAGGCACCGCGCGCCATATAGACGGACAACGGAGTGAATCCGGTGTGATACAGGGTAGGCGACCTGCCAGCACCGCCGTACTACATCACGTTGTGACGTAGCGCAGCGCAGTGGCAGGGAGGGCAAGCGGTTGGGTTCATGCAACGTCCTACCCCTGACGGGTCGAGTGAAGACAAACTCGCATGTCGCTAGCATGGCTCGTGAGCCTAGCAGCGGGGTCCCTAAGTCACACATTACAACTTGCAAAGTGACGTGTGGACGAGATGAGCTAGGGTTCGGACCAACACATTGCAAGCGCAAAACATGACAGCCAGTTAAAGTACGAACCTGAGCACCGCGCGCTCCCCATTTGTCGCTGATCCAACCTCGGCAGCCTCAACCGCAGCGTTCAGGTATGTTCTGAGGCATCCAGCTACCACGGAGCGCAAAAATATATTTGGGTCCGGCTCTAAGAAGCAAACCTATCAACGGAAAAGCTAGTATTGAACATCTAACCTGCATCGCCAGAGTTGTATATGGGTGCCCCCACCGCGATGGCTCGCTTGAGGCTATCTTGGACGGTTGCCATCATCCTTGGACTTGAAAATTAAAGCTTTTGATGCTTGTCATGTCGCAGTCAAAGCATGTATGAGCCTAGCAGCCAGAATGTACGTCGAAAATCCGTCCCTACCGTGTGCAACATGCATCGCAAAATTCCTTAGCCAACCGTACGAAATTGATGGCGTCATAATCAAGAGAACACAATCGGAGCCATCTTGTTGCCGAGCTCATAGCACTTCATAACTTGATTGTTTTCGTCTCGTCGCCTGCGACTGTTGCTCTCCAATAGCTCCGCTTCAAAGCTTTTACTCAATGTTGATTTCGGCGCCAATATGCAGATTTCTAATGTAAAAGCTTTTGCCTTGCGGCATTTCATACATCTCTAGAAACTCAATGTGGGGTAACTCTTTCGCAGGGCTGTCCTGGGCTGCGCATTCCCTGCGTACATGACTCATAAAGCCGTCAGTTCCGGAAACAACCAACAGCTGCGGCACTGGTGCATATATTGGTACGTGTCGTAACCGGGTAGGGGTGTCAGGTAGGGTGAATCCTGTCCCATGCACTCGGCATGTCCAAATTCGGTGTAGACACTCGCAGTTACATCTACAGAGGGGACATGGCTGTGAGAACGGGCGGAGGTCTATGGGTACGGGTGCGGGTATGGCCGTGCCAGGGATGCGCCTGTCGACCCTGTCAAATGTCGTTGCTTCATGCTGCAAGCCCCGAAGCTTGTTGCAACCTTCATTGGTAGCTGTGGCCCGACGCGTGTGCATGAATACGATTTCGGCGCCGTGCGCATATCCATATCGGTACCTTTCCTACTAGAATGAAGAACTTCAGTAATAACCATGCAGCGCAGCGCACGTCTCATGAGATACTCTTACGGGGCTTCATGGACGAGACAGGGCTGTTCGTTGATGTGTTCTGCACGAAGCATTGACGTATGATGTCCTCCGGATGTTGGCACTAACCTTCAATGACTGCGCTACGCCTGACAGGCTCCTGATGGGCTTCTTCCTTTGCTTGGAATGGGTCGCAGACATGAGCATCTTCTGGTAGGCCGGGTGTCCCTGCTATTGGCGTCGGGCCTTGCACACTTAGGGTGGCAGGATGGGTCTATACGGCAGTTTTCCACGCAACCGCCCATGGATTGCTGCGAAACACTTCGCGCCTTAGTAGGAATCCTGCATCCACCATGTTTGCCATTATCACTGGGGCCACCTCGCTCAAGCCCTGGCCACTCCAGTGGCCATTCCCCTCTGCTGACCGCGCTCTAGAACTCCACCGCGGCGCCCTGCCATGCCGGGCCTCCGCGCCACGCAACCGCGCTGACACTGACGCCGTGACTTTCTGTGGCGAAACCCGGCCCGATGGTCTGCCGCGAATCGCAGGCTTCCGCTCTACTTTGAGGCGAAGTTAGTATTTGTAGTGGCGCTTTGGCACCCGCGAACTCACGCGGCAATCACGCTGTACGACAGGTGAGGGCCCCACTAGCGCTCAGGGATTGCTGGTGGAAGTCACTGCCGTGCGCAGGTGTGTACGTGCTGCGTGGCTCCGCACGTCCGGGGTCACTCGTCGCTCTTCAATCCCTCGCAGCTATATTTCGCCTGTCCTTCGACAACACGAGGCAACAATTGATCGGCTGTTCGCTGAGACGCGAGCGCGCGTCGCAGATGCGGTGACTAGCCAGGTCAACACGTGAGTGCAAGGTGTCCCTGCTTGGGTTGGCGGATGCTTGGGTTGGCGGTCATGCCTGGTGCACTCCGAGCGGCACTGGTAGTCTACCGTAGCCGCTATCAACGTAATACACGGCAATACGGGGAGCGCACGTGCCTGGAGCAGCTCGCCGACACGAGGGATAGATGGACTGGACGCAACTCTACTCAGTCCGGGGTCCGGCGTCGGCGGGAAAGACGAATATGGCCTCATCCCTCACCTCCCAAGCCCTCAAACAAACGTACCTCCGAACACTGACCTCAGGGCCCAAGGGTATTTACAGAACAATGCGGGAGCAATCATGCACACGCTGCGGTCCTTCTCGGAGCAGGTGAGTTCCGCCCAAGATATATGTCTGATGCGAATGCAAGTATGCACGGTGCCAGGATGTGAGTTTGATATTACCGATTGACGCCGTTGCTTGCAGAAGCCGCATGGAGTTCCCGCTGGAAATGCTGTCCCCGCGCATACGGAGCACGCGAAGTCGAACTAAAGCCTGAGTGCTTGTTGTTGCCGGGGAATATATCCTTTGTAACATACATGTCGCGAAACTCTCTCGGCGGAACAGAGCCTTCATTCATTGTACGACACGTCCTACATGCTGGCTTCTCTGAACTATCGCGCACCTCGCAACAAAGCCATGCTCTTATTACAGCTTTTGTACATGATTAGTCTACGACGGTTGTGTGCCTGAAAGCCACTGCAAGTCAACTTCTAAGCGCGTATAAGCAAGTATCTCTCCATAGCTTAGGATCATACGCCCTGCGGAATCTGGCTGCAAAACACTAAAGGTCATAGCTGAGGCTGCGGCCGTTGGCTGAAGATGGACCGACCGTCCAGCCGCGGCGCCCTCGCGCTCTCGCAGTCCGGGGGCCTAGGGAAAGCTCCAACTGGCTCAGCCGTTCCAGCGCCTGACAGACCTATGACTGGAAGCAGGGGAGCTGCACCAGGCCCGCAGGCAGGAATGCGTGGACCGGCAGGAGGCTCTATTATCGGTGCCGGACCGCCGGGCACTGCAATGCGAGGCGGACCGGGCCCTGCCGGAGGACCGCCCGGCACGGCATATAAGCGTCTTGGGACAGCATCTCAGCGCCCCGGCACTGGGCAGCAAGCGGCTGCTGCTGCTGCTGCTGCGCGGGCAGGCCAAAGCCTGCAAGTGGAGAACAGGCCGATTACCAACCACGGCGTGTCGGGTATGAAGACAGCAGCAGCAGGCGTGGGCCGTCAAGTGCTTGATAAGAACTATTTCATGAACGAGCTTCGACAAAAACGCATGGAAATAGCTCAGGTCACCCAGCAGATGAAGGTGAGGAGCCGTCGCGGTCGCATGTGCGCATGTCCGCTATTTTTCTTCCCGACGGCCACCTAGCTCGCTGTGCTAGCCTGTCGCCCGTGTCGTGATTGCCTCTTTGACGAACCGAGACGCACCTCTGCCATACAGTCGGACCTGGAGGCTCTCGAACGGAAGCAGGCCCAGTACAACAGCATGGACAAGCGAGCCAACGACCTTTCGAAGGAGGTCAAAATCCTGCAAGAGGCCCTTGCGGACTTCAATACCGTACTAGACAAGGTAAATTGCACTTGGAATACCACGGATTGCGACTAGTGGATGGGCTCCGGGGGTCCCCCCTTGTGCCCCGTCTTATCCAGCAATACCCCTCCAGCATCCTCTCACGCGCGCACACACGTGCACCCCCAATCCCTAAGCCCTTCCCTCTCCTGTGATGCTGTGCTCTGCGGTGGTTTTCACAGGTGGGCTCACAGACACCTATCTATCAGATCCAGTCGGAGCACACGCAGCTGCGCGATCGGAACGAACAGCAGCGCAAGCGTGTCGACGAGGTGCTGACCGAGCGCCTGAACCTGGAGTCCAAGGCCAAGCAGGTGGGCGCGGCAGAGATGCCTTCTGGCTCCTTGCACTCGGGGCTTCTGGAGAAACGTACCTGTGCATGTGCCCCATCCTGAGTACGGAGGCTAAGTTGCAGGTTTCAGATGGCCTATGCTGTGCGCACCTCTTCACCTGTTTGACTGGTGTTTTGTCGCACAGCGGTGCGAAGCGGTATAGAATCTAGAGGGCATGGGTGCGTTGGATTTGTGGCACCAAGCTCGCACACAAGCTATGCGGGTGTAGTGCTGTTTGCACACACGGTGCGTCAAAGCGGTTTGATATTTGAAATAAAGGCGCATCAAAGGGGCCTCGAGGGCTGGGGTCTGCCTGGGGCCTGTGTTGCGGGTCGGGCCTGGCCGCTGACGTCGTCTGCGCGGTGTGTGCTAGCAACAACATAAATATAGCGGCGTCTGACCAAACAATCCTTGGTATGCGTGCGGCGCGCGTTTCTCACTTACTAGCCGCGGAAACTCTACGGGAATTAGCAAGTATACTCACAGGCGTTTGGGTTCAGCGGGCGTCCGCCAACCGTCTGCCGCGTGGGTTGGAGGCTGACCCGCGCAAGACGGCAATCCGGCAACGCGTCGATCCATGCTAGCTCGTCTTGGTTGTCGTGGCGTTGGCGGTTACGCTGGCGACTGCGGGGTTATGGTGTTTAACTCAACGATCGCATGCGGCTAGACCTCGACGGGAGCTGAAGGCATGCCTTGCGCAGTAGTACGCTCGCAGATGCAGCTATCGCATAGTAGCGTACTGAGGCCGATACGTTGGAACCAACTTCGTCCCTGTTTGTCCCTGTTCGTATCATGCCAGGCTGAAACTAAGATGTCGGAGATTCAGGCCAACATGGACCAGCGCCTGAACTCGATGCCGCCGTCGCAACGCCAGCAGTATGCGGAGCACATCAGCGAGCAGCAGCAGCTGCAGGTGAGGCTGAGGACGGGGGATCGCGATGGTACCGTGGATACACAATAGTAATGCGTCAGAGGACTTGCCAAAGGGGGTGTTTGCGACCGAAGGGTACTCAACTGCAGTTGTTCACCTTTCAAGACAGACACCATGGCATGCTGGTTTCAGGAAAATGCAGCTGGGCCGACGCCGATGCCCTTGCCGCGTACCAACACGGGCAGACGTTTTAGGAGGGAAAGGATGTGAAGGGCGATTGCCGCCCATCCTCAACACAAACGGCATGCTGTGGCTAGCAGTTGTGCAGTGTACTCCGCTGTCGTTAGGATTCGCTTCTTATTTGTACGGCACATGACGTGCGCTTCTCCTGCTACGGGTGGTGCTGCATCCGGGATTCTCTTGCTGAAAATGCCCGAGGTGATGTGGGCATGCGCCTGCCGTGGGTGACCGCATGTGATGGGTCTCGCAGCACTGTTGAGAAAGCACTGTTGAGAAACAAGCTGCACGTGGGTTCCGTTGGCGGTGTCGGTACCCCTGAATATGGGGGCTTGCATCAAGTGCGGGCAACTCGACACCATGACAACATCCTACTGCGGGCTCACCGTCACATCGCGCCCTTGTTCTGCGAAAACCCACAACACCAAACGTGCACATCAGCCACACACACAGCGCGCATCATCGATGCTGACGGGTACCCTCCGCCCGGCCGTCCATGCGCACGCCAGGCCGACAGCAAGCGCTTCGAGGAGGTGCTGGACGACCTGGACAAGCAGCTGCAGGCATCCGAGGGTGAGCTGGCCCGCAACCCGTTTAAGCAGCGCAGCCTGCAGCTGCAGGAGCAGATCCGCGCGCTGACGGAGCGCAAGTACGAGCTGTCGGAAGAGGAGCGGCAAAGCAAGCGCAGCCCCGAGGAGTTGCGGGCGGACCTCATGGCCAAGATCAAGCGCGACAACACCGAGGTCGAGAACATGACTCAGCAGGTGGGACCCGTAGCCGGACCCTGCACGGTCGCGGAGTTGCTGAGGGTTGGAGCGCAGATTAGAACCTGGAAGACGGCGTTTCGGTGCTCAACCTCTGTGCCATGTGCCTGTTTTTTGTGCCGCAGATCCGCGACCTGCAGGACCAGATTAAGAAGATGGAGGAGCGGGTGAAGTCGCTGGGAGGCGCAACCAGCGGCGTGGCTGCGGCGGAGGAGAAGGCCAACCGCGAGAAATTTGAGGAGCTGCTGGCCAAGGAACGCGACCTGAATAACTTTATGGACGGCTTCCCCAGCCGCAAGGCCGCTAAGATGCAGGTCGGTTGGCTCTCGAGCTTGGGCGCGGGTAGGGGTAGTTCTGTATCAGTGGCATTTCCTGGATGGGTTTACGTACAGGGCCAAACAGTGTCCTGCACGGTAGCTGGACATCTACTGTAATGTCACGCAAGGAAGGAGTCTTAGGCATATCAAGGTCTGTGTCATGTTTTGTTTTGCAAAGTACCTCTCCCTGACGGTTACGCAATACTACGGCAGAGTTTCCCATGCTTTGGTCGTCTCGTAAGGTGCCCCGCCACCGTGATGGCTCCATCTTAACCCCTACACCCGCCTTTGCTGCCTGATTGCCAACCACAGGAGAAGCAGTCCAAGGAGGACGGCATAGTTGCCATCCTTGAGAAGGTGGTCAAGATGCAGGCGATCATCGGCTCCTCGCTGCCCTCTCAGAAGAAATTCAAGGAGATGCAGGACGAGCTGGAGTACAAAAAGATGCAGCTGGAGAACACCCAGACAACGCAGGAGCGACTCAAGGAGGTGCGCCGCAGTGCTGGGGGTAGGAGGCAGGCACGCCACAAGATTTATGGTTGAACTTTGCACTGGCCTTCGTCTGTCTCGCTTTGGGGCTGGGCTTGCTTGAATCGCGACCTTGCGCTCCGTCTGTGGACCTGCAGGAGCTGACCATGCGGCGTACTGAGCTGGAGAAGATCGACACCCTGGAGGACAAGATCAAGCTGGAGTTGTCGCAGCTAGAAGAGCGGCAGACGACGATGGAGAAGGAGGTCACCGAGTTTGGCAGCGTGAGTCATGTGCCCATTAGAGGCGCGGAGATGAGTGCACCGCGCGTAGTCGCAAGGGGCAACGATGGACCGCGTCCGCCTGCGGCTTGCCAGGAAGTCAGCTCGTCTCAACATCGGAGGCCCTTTTCAAATAGCAAGTGGGATGGCACAGCGCGTCCGGATCAGTTCCACTCAATACACCGCTTGCGCATATCATCGCTATGTGTGGCACGTCCAGCTCCTCCAGTTGTCACGGATTGTAGAAGATGATACGAAACACCGCTAAGACGATGATGTGTGCCCGGTATCGACCAGCAGCGATGCTTACCACTTGCCCGCCATTGGCATTTACGTGGCTTCTTCCCTCATGTTTGCAGGTGGAAGAGATCCAGCGCAAGGCGACGCTTGCACGCGAGCGCATGGAGGGGTTGCGGTCGGTGCTGCTGAAGCGCAAGGACCTGCTGCGCTCCATTGTGGCGGAGAAGGGGCTCAAGTTCCAAGCCAAGCGGGCGCAGCTGCAGGTACGCAGAAGGACGAATCGGTCATGACAAGGGCGAGTGGTGGCGGTAACTAAGAAGTCGCTGCTTTGATATCATGTTTCTAGCCTGTACCGCCTCGCTTCTCACGAAGTCCAATGTTTGCCTGCCGCTACAGGATCACAACCTGCAGGTGCAGCTGGAGAAGATGGAGAGCAAGCTGAAGCAGCTGAACGCTGGTGTCTTCGAGATGGAGGAGTTCGTCAAGGCGAAGGAAAGCGAGACGAACTATCGCCAGCTTGCGAGCAACATTTCCACCCTGGTGGACGACCTCAACGTGCACGTGCGGCAATCCGTGGCGTACTAACGACCAGGGCGTTCGGAGACTGGTGGTGAGCACGGTGGCAAGTGACCAAGTCCTGGGGGACGCTGGGTGGTTGCGCAGGGTGCTTGGGCCAAGCCGTGTTTGGGAGTAAAGCTGCGATGGCGTATGCGTGATGCTTACGGGAACAGACTGCGTGTATGTGGTGGCCCAGCAGGCTCTCCTGTACAAGGGGCACCCTATCCGACGGGCTGCGGGCAGAGAGGGTGCGGCTAGCAGGCTTGCCGGGATGCTTCATGGCGCTTGAGGTTTTTATGGCCTAACCTCCGTGACGATTAGGATATAGACGTGATAAACATGTACATAGGTACCCGGATGGCGTTCTGGATAATGGCGCCGAGGTGACTGTAGCGGTCGGTTGATTATGCACCCGCATGTCGGCAAGCCGAGCGATGCCGTGACACGCTATCGTCGCATACAGACAGGCAAAGGTACACACACCTTAATGTAACCATGGCCAATATGATGTGGTCGTCGTTGCCTTCGGGCCTTCCTGCATTTCACGTCTTTCGACGGGACGACGCCGTCGTTAGAACTTTACAAGGCAGTCAAGTTGCAGTTCACGAATATCGTATGGCATATGACAATCTGTTGGTTGCCGCGATGCACGAACGCGACCATTGGGAGCGCGACAAGACCAACTTGGTAAGCTTGGACAGCGCAGGCAAGGCCACGTATCGGTCTCGTGACAAGTTCCCGATATTAACTTTCAGGAGGATGAGCTCCGGGCACTAGCAATACGGAAAGCCGAGGCGGAAAGGCGAATGAAGGTGCGTCGGTCGACTTCGTCGCGCATCGCAACCCGCTCCCGCAATTGAAATTGAACGCGTACCCAGTTTCTTAACTACAGTAATAAAGTTCAGCGTCTTCCGCCCATTTACGTCTCCTTTCCAGGAGCAATACTCGGCCTTACATGCGGGGTTGCGGGCATCCGAAGACGCACTGTCAAAGCTCGATGCTGAACATCACCTCCTTCAACAGAGCTCTGAAGAAACCGCCAGTAACCTTATTCAGCGTGTCGATTCGCTCCAACACACGGTTGCGGACCTGCAGGTGTGTGTGGGACGGAGGGGGGCTTAGGCGTCCACAGCGCCGTCCCACAAACTGGCTCTCCCCCAATGTGCCAACGTTAACAAGAAAAGTACGCCGCTTACGTTCAAAGCGCAGGAGCCAGTTATCGCAACAACGCACACCAACCACGCAATTTGCCCACCGACTCCCTGCCCCCGTAGGCAGAGAGCCGCTCGCTGCAGTCGGAACTGGCATCTGTGCACAGCGACGCAGCGCTGAAGGATGTGGCCATGCAACAGGTGGCGGACTTGGAGGCGGCCATGATGGCGCTGCAGGACCGCGCAAAGCACCTTGTAAAGGACTTGGAGCTCGAGAAGTAAGCCATTTTGCCTTGCACCCGCAGTCCCGCACGGGAGGGGGGGTGCGGGCAGTACGGCTGCACGCTCATGTGATCCAAACTCCAGGACACTGCAAGCTGTGCATGCCAATAGGATCGCCGCGTACTGGCGGACACCGACGACAGGTTGCTGTCCACGCGCAATTGGGTGGAATGGATGGGCGAGGAGGTTCGGCCCGCTCGTGCGCCTGAGTTCTTCCTGGTCGCTGGATGTGCAGCGTCGCGCAGCACGAAGCAACCGTGGCTCGTTACTTGAGTCCCCAGCATTCCTTTCGGTGGCGCCAGTATGGCTGGCTGCACGCAGGTGCAGCAGCCTGTTCCCTAGCTCACGCCGCGCCTGCCTCCGTGAACGCCCGCAGAGCCGCCGCTGAGCGCCGCACCGTGGAGCTATCCTCGGACCTAGCTGCCACCCAGCAGCAGCTGGTGCAGGAGTCGGTGGCCCGCGTCTCCAGCAACGATACTGCGCTGCGACTGGCGGTGGAGCGACAGCAGCTACTGGCAGCGCTGCAACTGGAGCGGCTTATAAAGTGAGCAGTGTCGGCCGCAGCAACTGGAGGAGCCCCGGGATGTTGCTTGGGACTAGAAAGTATATGTCGTTTCATCACTTCTCCGCAACACGCCGGGGATACAGCAGTCGTACCCTACCGTATTATTTCGAGGCTGGCTCCGCCTAGGGAGTTCCACACCCTGTGCGCGTCGTACGCAAAAGGGAATGCACCCAAGAGGGCTCGTTGCCCCGCCTCAGCCCGCATGAGGCCCGTGGTTTCGGGGCCCATGATTTCGGAGGCTGTTTTTCTCGCCACGCTCGCCACTCCACACCTGCCGCCCTCTTCCTCACGCCCTCCGTCCTTCCCCCGGTTGTGCTGCCGCAGCGAGCCGCTGCGCAACACCCACTACGCGACCACCACCACGTTGTCCCACGTGATGCGGTCCCCGGTGGCTAGCGCTGTAAAGGAGCGTGCCGCGTACCCGCACCCGCAGCAGCAGCAGCCGGGGTCACCGGGGGTGAGTGGTCCATGCGCGCCATTTTGGTTGAAGGTCTTCGCAGACATCACTGAACGGGAAAACGCTTACGAATAAAACGTTGCCCTTGCAATCCCTTATCCTTATATTCACCATGGCAGCCAGTCAAATCGGGATGTTACCGTTGACGCAAAATACCGTTGTCACACAGTCACCACGCGTGAGATGATATGCGGTACGGATTAAAGAAGATGACGTGGCAGGGGGCGCGACGGCAAATGGGAGGCCCACCAGCGCCAGCGCCAAACTGCTACGTTGATGCTGCGTGCCTGCTGCCGTGCTCACATGCGACCTGCCCCGCCGTGGTTGCGCGATACTGCACCGCAGGGCTACATCAGCACCGGACGGCCCGGCAGTGCACCATCTGGGGCGGCCGCGCCCCTCTCGCTGGCTGGCGCTGCGGGACAGGACATGGCCTTCAGCTTGACGTTCAGTCCGCAGCTGGCTGCTGCTGCGTTGTCGCGATCGGGACCAACAGGTGGGTCGCTCGGCTCCGGGGAACGGACAGGTTTTCGTCGCTGGAAAAGGGATTGCGATGGGCGGATTTGCGTACTGGGTAAGCGTCCGTTGGCTTTCTTCTATCGGCCACGAACAGCGGCTGATTTATAGCCTTCGTTATGGCTCCCTGGAACTTCGAGGTGGTCGTCTCCCATAAACCGTATCTTCCTTCCCAACATGCCGTATGGGACGTTCGCAAGGCTGAGCGACCCCACATTGCATTGGGGCTCCAGTTCCAATCAGTGGAAGGCACTTGTCCGGGAACACGGCTGATATTGTGCGGTTGCGATGTCCTGCAAACCCTTCAACCAACCAGGACTTGTAACGGGCAGGAATTTGACCCGGCTTGGGAGGTCCTGGGCTACGACCAGTGGCACCGCCGGCCTCCCCAACCCCACCTACCTGGACAACATCCACTCTCCCATCTCACCGCCGCCGCCGGGCCCACCCCGACGCGCGGCCGCGGCCTCCGCCCTGCCATACAACTCATCTGCAAGCCCGCAACGGTACGCGAAGCAGGCGGCGGTTGGCGGTGCCGGGCGGGGCTTGTCGGCGGCAGCAGTAGCAGCAGCAGCGGCAGCAGGCTCAGGCGTCGGCCCAGGGGCGAAGCCAGCTGGTCATCACTACTTGCTTCCGCAGTACCTGACCACGCTGCTTCGATCCCCGCAAAGCCCTGAAGCGGCCGCGGAGGGATGGCAAGTAGCGGGTGGCAGCGACAGTCCGTCGAGCCCCGCGTATCGAGGAGAGCCGACGACGCCGACGCGCATGACGGCGCCCCGCACCGGCAGGCCGGCGATGCGGTCGGCCATTAAGAGCGGGTGGGAGGACAGCGCGGCGGCGGCAGCGAGGGGCACTCCTTCTACCCTGGTGTACGGCTAGCATTGTGCGGGGTTGGAGACGCTCGTGTCTATTCATGGCATGTGTTAGAAAGCTAGGAGGGCGCTCCGGCGTTCCTACTTAAGTGATGTCCTTTAAGAAACGGTAAGATAGGCCGGATGGGGATGTGGTGTGGGATGCGGTGGTGTCAGGAATTGCCGCAGCGCCGGCTGCTTGAGGGAAGCTGGGTGTGCAGCTAGGGCATCGTGACCCTGCCGCGAAAGTTTGGCAACGTAGGCTGCAGAAGCGAGCAGATACGAGAGGTTTTAGCAGATACGTTTCGCCGATATTGTCGCGGAGCTGGCGGATGGTTTTAGTAAGGAGAGTATCTTAAGTGCATGTGAGCGGGTTATACGGTATATTATTGACACTGATATGGTAGGAAATGTAGGCATGCTTGGCCACAATAGAGAGCGCGCGCGGGTAATGTGGCCTTGGAGCCGAATGCGTGAGCGGGAACCGAAACGAACCGAATGAACCAGCCCCGCCCCTCTATGCAAGCAAGTGCGTGTTTCGTCCGCGCGTCCATGACTCCGGACTAGCATTAACCATTACTGATTAAACGTATATCTATAAGAAGCGCTGTTACAGCCCGTCAGACGTTGATTGAACCCGGCTGAACCCATGAATGCCTCCAAAACGTGAAGGCCTGTCCTGGGTGGTCTCGGAGAGCACAGCTTTGTTCTCGAACCTTACGCTGAGAACTAGAATGGCAAAAACCCCGACAGAATGCTTGGATTGCTGAATTTTTTAATCAATCGCCACAGTGGTGGCGTTCGGGCCGATTCCGGCGTGCGTCCGTCGACATAAAGGCCGCAGCAGCGGCCGATTGTGTTAGATAAACAAAGCTTATCTGGTTATGTCGGAGAGCATGTGAAAGGCCATACTTTACGTCCACTATAACACAGATAACACGGGGACAATTCTTGTTACAAGAAGCTGCGAGTAACACAGCCTTCGTGCAGCCGCGAGCTAACATCCGGGAGCCACTCGATCGGATAAGCGTAAACCTGCTTGCGTCAGGTGGTCCATAACCGAGTCCGACCGGACACTTAATTTGTTGCTTGACACTCACGGCATGAACTCTATCGACACAGGGATTGCGCAGTATTGCACCACCACCCATCTCAACCAGTCGTGCACAGCATGGAGCCTCATGGAGTGGGAACCGCGTAGATCTTCAGTGGATTTCTCACAACACGTACGAGTCATAGGAGCTCTTTTGTAGGAATTGCATGTAAATTTATTTCAAGGATCAGTTGGTAGCCGTTAACCCCAACCAAATGCAAACATCTCTACTTGGTTCATGTCAAAACCCAAAGCTCACCAAAGCTCAACCAAGATGGCCATTCTTCATTTCTTGTGCATCCTGCCCATGCGGGCCATTACTACTTTGGCTATCTTAACACCTCACGAGCGCTTCAGAGAGAGCGCTCTGTGCGACTTCAGGCGCAGAAGGCGGCGGTTAGCGCCGACCTTCTTGCCTACCACGGACGCTTTCGCTTGGTCGACCGCGGCCTTGGCACCGTCTTTGAGCAGGGTCCTAAGCTGCTCCAGCATCAAACCCGCCCTCATGCGATCACGGACGCCGGTGGACCCATTGGTGAGCAGGTCCCGCACCTGCTGCTCTATCGCTGCAGCCTTCTTGTTGTTGCTGTCCTTGCTGGTACCACCGGGAGCTCCGTTGGCTGCACTGGGGCCCACCTTGTCCATCAGTGCACGAAGCTGATCGAGCAACGCCGCTGCACCGGCCTCGTCAAAGGCACCTTCGGGCTTCCGCTGGACGAGAGCTTGGAGCCTGCCCAGAACCTCCACTGCGGTAGGTCCCGTGTAAGTTGGGCGATCCACAGGGCGAGGCGCATTGTCAGGTCGGCCGCCAGGACGGCCACCAGTGACGTGGCTTCCGTTCACGGCTGGCGGGCGTGTGAAGTTGAGCGGGTCGGTTCCGTTGAAGTGAGCCCGAGGGTGACCTAACAGCTCGGTGGCGTTGAAGCCTCCGTTGGCTTGCGAATGGCTCGAGGGGCGAGATGCATTCAGGAAGGGCCGGAGGCAGTCCAACAGTTCAGTTGAGTTGGTGGTGTCGGGGGATGGTCTGTCGGACGGGCCCGTTCCGTTAAGACGGGATCTAAGGTAGTCCAGCAACGCCGTCACATTAATGGCGTCAGGTCGCGTCCGATTGGACATGTTGGCGTCGTTGACTTTCGGTCGGAAGCACTGGACAATCTCTGTCGCGTTGAAGTCGCCGTGGTCTTGTGTGTGGTTGAGTGGGCGAGGGCCATCATTCAGGAAAGGCTGAAGGCGGTCCAGCAGCTCCGTTGCGTTGAAGTTTCCGTTGGGGTGCGTTCGGTTGAACGGATCGGTTCCGTTGAGGTGGGGTCGAAGGCAATCCATCAGCTTCGTCGCATTGATATCGCTAGGCAAGATGTGGTCGAAGGGTCCAGGGGCACCAGAGCGGGGCTGCTCGTCGGACTTATTGCCGGTTTTGGCTGAATCCTGTCCATTCGCGAGCGGTCGAAGGCTGCCCAGCAGGTCGGTCAACTTTCCATCCTTGTTGATACCTTCCAGTAAGTCCTTGGGATATTGGCCTGGTTCTCCCAGGCCAGCTTCGCTTACACCGTTGTTGGGCAACGGCCAAGGTAGACCACCTCGCCCGTTTGCATTCGCGCCTGGATCGTGCACCAAGATTAAGTAACGTTAGCCTAAACTGCTGGGCACGTTTCTGCCTCCTCGCTGCCCAGAGTGACAGGGCAGCTAGTACCGGCAGGCTAGCAAGGTGCACATCCCACGTTCAGATAGTGCGTGGGATCAACTATGAAGTAGAATTAATTGTTATGAGGGAATCACGTTAAGTTGGCCCACGGGTATGCTATGGGACTCACCGGTGAGGGCACTAACGAGGGCAACGGTGACAACGAGGACTATCGTCGCTGCAGTAGACGGCGCCTCGCGCTTCATTTTGACGCCTGCGTAATTATGAGGAAGTTTTAGTAATCCTTTGGTCGCATCGCATTCGATTACCGGTACTTGTACATGCACCTCAGCCACGACCTACCCGTCGAGATGGAAGTGATGCCCAAGCCCAATCTGCTAATCCAATGAGGATATGATGACTCCGTGAAGATGGACAATGGTCACAGTTGTAGTTTTATTATCGTTGTAGACCGAGGTTTATGGGAAATGCAGACGTTGTTGGGAGGATGGACGTTGAACAGCCACATATGACGTCTTGAGTTGATAATCCTGGAATGCACAACCTGCAACTATGTAATTACTGGTGATCACACATATTACACTTGAAAGTACGTTGCCGTATCCTCACTGCCGTGCACGTTCAACTCACGTGCAGCCTACTGCTAGTACAGTTACTCAGAGTGACTCTATGTTGCATAGCATGCATGACATGATACCTGCCTAGCTTGACAAGGGACGTCCTGGCCATTTGCTAATTGCTTGCAAAGTTGTGAGACAGAGCAAATACATTCGTCGCAATGTGCCTTTGTATTGTGCGACATTGGTAGGGACTTTGTCGCCAATCCCATATGTGTGCCTTAGGAAAAGGCGTGGAGACTCGGTGCTTTCACCCGGGTTGCGTTTTCCGTTAGCAATGGAGCCACAGGGTGCCACTTCCTTGTCATGTCACGCGTTGAAAACGCCGCTGTCGTCCGCCTCCTGACACTTCGTCGGCAGGCGTCGTGTGGGGCTCTCGGGCTCATGCCCGGTTGTGTCCCTTCCGCGCCGAACAAGCATAGTGCCGGGCTGACCGTCGTGATGTTTTGGTGTGTAGCCCTGAACCTCATAGATGAGGCTGCTGCAGCACAATACCGGCCTGGATAGCGGCCATCTGATCGTGCTGAAAAGGCTGATAGACCATTGAAGCCCTCCATCGTGGTTAGGCCCCGCACTAATCGGGGCTCATAACCTGTCGAAATCAGCAAAGCACCCGACCCCTGGCGTCTTATTGATGCTGATCTATTTCCGGAGGTATTTGAGCGAATCAACTTCCACAGTAATATTACAGTTGGCCCAGGCCGGTAGTGCCATAGGGTGCATCACCTGACATTGAAACAGACGCAGCAGGAAAAAGAAAAAACCAATCGACCGAGGCGGTATGTTATGGCATGCGGTATGATGGTATTCGGATTCGGTTGCTGCTACAGTCGCGCCGAGCGGCTTACGACCGAGGCATCGTACATGAGCACCCTGTCGTACTGCCTTCAGAAGCCGATGTCGAGCCGCTGCCGCTATATCCGGCACGATCGCCGAGCCGGCGTTGTGCCGATCATGTATTGTTACGCGACGAGGCCAATCCGTTTTGTCCTCCCAACGCTTTTGCCACTTTCATCAACACCGGGCTGTTGCCGCTACATCCTAAATCCCCCTCCCCCGCTCGCTTGACGCTGCTGCAACCGTCTCCCTCTCCCCCTAGGTCAAGTCCGCCACCTGCTATGTGCCATCCCTCCTAGCCTCACCCGCCAGATCCGCTGTATCACATGATCCGCCTGCTAGCTGCCCATGATAATTGGCATACGAGGACCAGGTGGCGTAACGGGTTCAGGTTGTCAAAAGATATCACTCCGGAAGCAGGGGGCGGCGAGTCAAGGTTGCGTGCGGCAGGCGCGACCCGCCTGCTGCGTTGAAAATTGTGTCGAGTGCTACACATACACGGGAAGCCGGGGATGTTGCACACAGGCAGCCGGGGGTGTTACACGAAGGTACGTGGCGAGGGGCTGCACTCTCCATCGTTCCGATATGTAGGAGTCGGTTTTCTCTGCTTTCCTTGTCTTTTTCAGTGTCAGGCGATGCGCCCGATGGCTCTACCTTTTAAGGTCTGGAGCCCACTGTAACGATTACAACATGTAGGGGAGCAGCTACCCAGAGGCCCTCCTTCTTAGGAGGGTGCGCCCTCGAACACCCAACTATTACAGTGGGCCTCAGACCATAAGGTAGAGCCATCGGGCGACACAAGTAGTAGTAATAGTAGTAGGAACGGTACACAAGTGTTTCGTCGACGTACCGGCGTTCAAAATATGTAACAGTTGCCGTCCGTTGTAGTGGACTGTACCTTTCCATTATTCCTCATGCGACAGCATACGGCATGCGATTTGTTTCGAGGGAAGCACAAGCTGCTGCGCACCCAGGCCCTATCCAATCGTGTAACGCCAGCGCATGCCTCGCAGCTGTGCTGAAGCTGAGAGCGTCCTCGGGCTGCTCCCGGACTACCTGGTATCATGAAAACACAAGCCAACGCGCAACCCGAACCGATTCGGAGTAGTGTAAAAGCCACCCGCAGAATGAACATCAAATGCTGACCACACACTGTACCGTGGTCCATACAAACAGTGAGCACCCAGCGGACTTCAAATGAGAAGGTCAGCAAAAGCCAGCACGGCCAGAAAAATTGAAGTGCCACGCACAATCGAGACACGATATGTCGGCCGGACAACGCCCTGGCCCCCCTCAACACCGGCATCTTCACAACCTCTCATGCCCTAAGTTGTCGCTTCCTTCTCAGCTGCAAGCACTTTTCAGCGAAAGCGACTCTGCCAGGTGCTTAGGGCTACGGTACCTGGTGTTCGCAACCAATCGACATCGTAGATCAGGCCGGTTGTTCTTTCCGCACCATCGCCACGGCCGTACGGCCACACAACATGTACAGAATCTCCACATGTTCCCGGGTACTGATCGGTGCCGGCGCGTCACGGTACGGGGGATTCCCCGGGCGCTAGGACACAGAAAAATACAACAAGTGAACGTAGCCACTGTTCTCCTGTTTTATGTGACTGATGAACTTCAGCACAGGAACGCTACACACGCGCTTTCAGCCCCTCCACCATAGCATCACTTGTCGACTTCGCGGAATTCGACGTCGATCACGGAGCCGCGCCCACTGCCCCTGCCGGGACCGCCGGCGCCGTCATCTACAAGGATGACACCGCCATCGCTGGTCCGCACCTGCAGGGGGAGGAACAGTCAGGAAAGGAGGAGGGGGAGGCGCAGTGAGGAAAGGGAGCAGGGGGAGGAGCAGGGAAGAAAGGGATGAGGGTGGGGGAACGGTGCGGAAAGGGATGGGGGGAGCGCAGTGAAGAAAGGGAGGAGCAAAGAGCGACGTCAACAATAGAGGCTCGAGGGAAACCCGTGGATGTCCGAAAATAGAGGCGGTTTCACCCAACGCGACCCAAGGAGCTACTGCTGTGTGAATGGTAAGAGGAGCCGCCCGAAGAGACCCATGATGCGGCCGCGGAATCGTGGTGGTTCGGACGGGTTGGCTCGCTAATTGTTTTGCTGTTTGCATTGCTGTTTGCTACGTATGCTGCTTTGCTAATTGCTTGTCCGCAAAGCACCGCTATGGCAATTTGTGCGGTTGTGCAGTAAGAACTCGGCGCCCATGCCTCCGGGCACTCTTTGGGCCGACAGCACACCGGCGGGGACCGGGCGCATCGTCGGCGGTTGGCCGCACCGTCGGTTGGCCGCATCGTCGCCGGTTGACCGCACGCTCCGCCATCTGCAACGCGCCTGCTCACCGTAATCTGCAGCGTGCGGCCCCCGGGCTGCTGCGGGCCCTCCACGACGTTTACTTGCGCGGTGCCGGAGGCTCCCAGGCTGCCGTACACCGGCATCACCAGCCCCACTTGCTTGGTGACTACCCCGTTGATGGAGCTGCTGGAGCTGGACTGCGACATGACCGGGCCGACCGTCACGGTGCCGAGCCTGCAGGGGAGGTGGTGCAGCGCTGATGGGATGATTGCGCGAGGAGGCGGCCCTCGGCCCCCACCAGTGGCAACATGCAGGAGCAAGGAAGCGCGCGCAAGCTCCCCCCAGAGCAACGTGCGCGAGCAGGCTGCACTCTAAATGGAACCCGCTGGCGGTCTGCCGCAAGCACCAGAGGGAGGCGTCCTTGCCGCTTCCCGCCGCCTAGCCTCCAATTGCCGTGTACGCAGGCCGATGTCACGACAAGAGCCAGGCACAGCTGCGCTCCGAAGCGCGCGACTTGGTGCGTCGCGCCGGTGCTCGTGCTCTTAAGCGCGCGGAAGGTGGTTCGCTTCAGGAGACGTCGCGCGGAGGTAGGAGCCACGACGACCCGAGAACTAACCGGTAGCAAAACTGACCAGACCCACCTTGCTCGCAGCTTTTCGCTTCCCTGCAGTCAGCGGGCGGAGCGGTCCAGGTGGCAGTGGATCGAGAGCGGGGTTTAAAGAGAATCCGTGAATCCACGGCCGACAAACCAAGGCGGTGAAGATGGCGGTCCAGAAGAGAGAGGGGGATAGCTAGGCGACACCCTCGTATACGACCGTCGCATAGAGCACATCAGCAGCCACGACAATCGCATCAGCAGGTCATACCCTCAGTAATCCGTGCCATACCAAACAGCAAGCAGTGACCTTGAGTCCTGAAGCATCACCCATTCGTCCCGTCCTACGCCTACCGGTACGGTCCGCCGGGGCCCTGGCCGCCGCTGCGCCCCCTCCTGATGTTCCCCAACTGCTGGAATGCACCTCCTCCGAAACCACCGCCGCCGCCGGCCTTGCGCACTCACCTGCAGTTTCGTCACGGCCTCTTCATATGCCCCGGCTTGCTCCTTTGCCGCCTCCTCAAGCTGTTTTGAGAGCGACGACAGCGCACTGGAAAGCAGGCCCCCCATGGCGCGGCCAATTAGATTGGGCAACAGGCCACCTCCTGGCGGGGTGGGTAGTTTGGCGAGGTGTCGGTAGGTCGGGACGGCTAGGTGGACAACGGGGGCGGCTTGACTAATAAAAACATGCTGGTGTTAAAGGCGGTACATGAACGAAGCGAGAGTGTGGGCCACGCCGCAACGGTGGCCCGCTGCATGGGGATGCACCTAGCTGGGGGTGCACCTAGATCTTGTGGGGCACCTTCAGGACGCGCCCCAGGTTACGGCAACCTGCGGTGTACGATAATACGGCACCTCGGTCCAATGCGAGGCTACCGACTGGCTTTAGTCGCAATACCCGTAACGAGTCCTGCCAGGAGTGGCGCTGGTCCGAGCGCCTTATCTAGGGGTACCAGGACAAGGCAGTAGTGGCCGTGACTGTGCACCTCCCCCAATAGGTGTTCGTGATACGATGGGTACCGGCGCTTGCGCCCCATGCAGTCACCCACCGACGCTGGGGCTCAGCGGAGCCTCCGGTTTGGTGTACCGTGCCGGCTTGCCAGACGTCTCAGGCGGGCTAGGGAGGATGCTGGTAGCCGTGTCCTTGATTTTGGTCAGCACGGACCTGTCGGGGAGTGGAAGGCCGGCATCAGGGTTCTGCTGCAGGAGGCGGCTCGAAGCTATAAGTTGCTGCCCACAACGTGTGGGATACAGCAGGCGGGGATGGGGGCGGCTTCAAGCCCCGCGCCGGAAGCCTGCAGTGACGAATGAAGGTGGCACCCGCTCAACCCCAATAATCGCCAATCTGGTAACCGGCTTTCGTGCAGGTACGATTCCCTCAAGCAAGAGGCCACACGCAGACGCACGCGCTGATACAAAGGACAGGGCAGCGGCGACGGCACACGACAGGGGTACATGTGGCGCCTTTATCCCCATCTGGGTCGATGTGACCTACGGCATGCGTAGATGCACGCAGTCACGTTTGTGATCTGCCCGATGCGTCAGGACTACCGGAACCAGTGGGCTGTCATCTGTGGCACGACCGCACATAGAGCCCGTGCTTGTGGGTGGTGGTTCGTGCTAGTGGGCTAAGTTGGACCTGCAATGTTGCTCGGCTTTACTCACTTCGCCACTCCCGCCGCATCCTGTATAATCTCGCCCCACGTCTTGTCTGACTCCGACCCAGGCTTGCCTCCCTTGGTGGCGCGGAGGGACGAAAAGCGCCTGACGTGGGTCGGTGACCGCGGCACAGGTCTGACTGAAGTATCCCAGCGCAACTGGCCCACGGCACTGAGTTGCCGCGCTATGGTTCGGGTTTCCATGGTGGTCCGGAAGGTCGAGAGTCGAGATAAAAACATCCGAGTCTCACTAATCAGTTATACTGGTTATATTAACAATTTCCGTGATTATATTATTTCATGGCGTGCAAGCTGGGCGAGGATACGACCATTCGGCTCAGTGGCGCCTGAGATGTTTCGGCAAGGTTCAATCGTGTAAACAATTACCATTTCGTTATAAATGTTTCAATAGGGACAAGCTTGGCTACGGATGCATAAACGATGCTTCTGCGCTGCGCCAGTCGTCTGAACTGCGTCGCATCTTTGTCGAGCGCCACCCTGCTGTACGCGCGACTGCCTACCCTCGTTCGGTTCATTTCTGAGGAGCAGCTTGGAGCCAGCGCCGATCACGTCGCCGACTTGTTTGAACGGAACCTTCTCAAGGCCAGTCGCAAAAAGCCGGACGAGCCACCGCGTCTGCTTACCACCCGACGTGAGGCGTTATCTCTTTATCGTGAGATCCTACGCTATAGCAACCTCTTCGTGTGGCGCGATGAGAAGGGGCGGTTGTGGCGTGACGTCATTAGAGACAGTACTCGCAAAGAATTTGAGGCTGCACGGTTTGAACCCGATCCGGAGATCATCAACAAGCTGATCATCACAGGACGCGACTGTGTGCAGCGCACCATGGAGACTTTTGCTGCTCGCGCGAAGAGGATTGCCGAAGACGAGTTGCCACCACCTTACAGACAGTAGCGCATCAATACTTCCTGCCTGTGTATCAGTGTATGAATAGGAGTACAAACCAAGATGGGAAATGGCCGCCACACAAACCAGGCACGACCCACACAATATACATCGACCATATAATGTTGGGTTGGCCAGGCCCTACTAGCTTCTACTCGTGGTGAGGGGTCTACCAGGGTAGGCACTTATATTGAGCAAAGTGCTGATCCCCACGACCAGTGTTGGCCCAATGTTGACTGGGAGCAACCATATGCATTCCAACAAGTCATTGTAAAAACACGGTTCCAGGCTAAGCCACGTCGAACCGCTACGTCCAACCACAACGCGGCGGTTACGCGTCCAGCACCGTCGGTCAAAACAATACAGTAGTCCACACCAAGCCATGCCTAGCACAGCTGGACTCGCTCTAGGGACCTTCCGACAGCTGAGCACTGCACATCAGTTATAATGCATTCAGAACAGCAAGATGGCGGATTTCTGCAACGCCATAATGTACTAGTAGCGGCGGGGCGCCACAGGAATCGCGTTGGACCCGGTAGTGCTGCTTCCACCGCCAAAGCCGCGGAAGTTACCACCACCACCACCACCGCCGCCGCCGCGGGAGCGGAAGCCTACAGAGCAACATAGGGTTACGCGTAAGAAGTGACGTGATCAAAAAATGCGTGGCATGGAAACGGTTCAGGCAATCGCACGAGCATCCATGTGCCTGGAGCTATACCCTTCAATAGCCGGAGGCGGAAGCGGCTACAGTCATACATGGGCGCACACACACACACACACCTGCAGCACACGCCGACGTAACCGCAAATCGACCGACAGAAATTATAATGCCCGTATCCTGCGTCTGAACTTACCACCGCCGCCACCACCGCCGCCGAAGTGGCTCATTTGCATTAGCTCCGGCGGGGGCTGCTGGCCAGCCTCCTGTATGACCTCAACCACCTGCCGCGCGAGCCGCGCGTCGGCAGTGGTGAAGAACGAGTAGGCAGTGCCGAGCGCACCGGCACGACCTGTGCGGCCGATTCGGTGCACGTAGTCCTCCGCCGTCTTCGGCATGTCGTAGTTTACCACGACCTTGATGTCCTTGACGTCTGTCAGTCCGAACGAGAGGAGGAAGAAAAAGAGCAGAGAACAAGAAACCCCACGCAGCCAAGACGGGCACGGAAGACAGCCCAGCAGAACGCAACCGGTGCAAACAAGGAAGCCAAATCATGGTTGACACACCGGAAGACCCAAAGGCGACCAGTTGACCGGACGATGACGGCGGCGAAGACAGCGTCGGAAGGAGCAGCACCATGAACAAGCAGCGAAGGCCACGACAGGCGGCCCGTCGAAATGATGCAAAAGAAGGGACGGGAAGGAAGGCAGGAAAAGCGTCAGGCCATGCCATCTGCAACAGCTGTGGTGTGGTGCTGTGTGACACTCCAGCAGCTGCTCTTGCCAGAAAGTTGACCGCAGTCTGACAACGCTGGCTCCGCCGCCAGATCGCCGCCCTGGAATATTGGCACGCCTCCAACGTAAGCCGCCGCTCCATCCTGGCGGCCCAGACGCCAAAAACAGCGGCCTCCGACAGCGTCGGTCTCCAGCGCGCTGGGCGTAAAGGCACCGCAACACGCCATCGTCGCCCTGCAGGGCCAACGACGGCGGCACCAGCTTCCCGGGCTTCGGCCCGCAGCGTAGCCGCCCATGATGCGGACTGGCGGCCATCCGCAGCGGCGCATCAGCAGGGCCGCTGCGGGCTGCAGCCCCGCTCGCCCCGGTCCTCCCTGCGGCGCATGCTTGCCGCCAGCTGCCGTCCGCACCGCAATCTCGACCACTGGGTGAGCAAGCCGCATGGTGCAGCCGCTATTGCTGCGACCGCCCCTGGCCTCAACCCGCACCCCCTTCCGCGCCCCCGAAACACACCCTGGCGCGATGCATACATGTTCCGCGCCAGGGCGGCTCACACCCGCGGCCAAAACGCTCACGGTGGCCAAAGGCCAAGCGACCACGGAGGCGCCGCGCGGGGGCGGGCGACGGGGAGCGCACACAGAGCGTGCGCCCCATACCGCGACACCGCGGAGGCAAGGGGCGGGAGGTGGCGCGGGCCGGGCGGGAAGGGTTGTGGACCAAGTGGGGGTGAAGTAGCAGCAGGTGGGACCGGCCGCAGCGGCAAGTGCGCCGGGGCCCTGCGGCCCCGTGAAGGTGCCGCAGGAGAAGGCGCCAGCTGCTTAGCTCGGGGCGGCGCATCTCCAGCGGGGCTCGCACCAGCTGCAACGGGGCTGCGTAGCTGACGAGGACGGCTGGGCGGCGCGAGAGGTGCAACAGCCAGCATGATTCGTGATGCCCAGTTGCCAGGAAGACACCAGCTTCGCGGCTACAGCTCGGGACTGGACCCCGAAGCAGTCGAGGGCCCACTGCGATGGAACCGCTGGCTGGAGCAGATGAAGCTGACGCTGCTGTCGCTGACACCGCTGCCCCACGTGCAACTGAGATGATAGAGCTACGCCTTTTCATCGAGATCACACGACTTTTATGAAGGTCAAGCAAACAGCACGCCGCAGCCAAGGCATTGCAGACATCAACACACATTTGCAGGGACATGCCTCGGGGATCGGATAACAACAACCGCGAGCTGACACGCTTAGGCAAGCCTAATCCATGTGCACGGCCGTGCCAGGAGCACCATACGTTACCTAGTCCGCGAGCGGCGACGTCGGTCGCGAGCATAATCGGGTGCGTGCCGTTCTTAAACTCCTGCAGCACCCAGTCGCGCTCTTGCTGGCTCTTGTCACCGTGCAGCCCCAACGCCGGGTACCCATCCGTGCGCAGCTGTCGCACGAGCTGCGAGGTACACACAGGGATTGGCATGTGGATTAAGAGGGGCGCACGACGGAACGGGTAGGGCGAAAAACATCCCCTGGCCTCAGGCCAAGCCCCGCAAGAGTCCCTCCGTGTCAGGCATGCCGTCTCCGTCTGTTACTGACAACTGCGTCTGTTGCTGTGGCCCCTTCCAGGTGACAGATCATCGTGATCCCATGCTATTCCCAGTGCAGCCTACGTTTCGCAACCAGTGTGTACCAACGGCACCCCGCCACCGCTCCTCCTCAATTAGTCTCGCAAAACACGCCCACCTCATCGCAGCCACGCTTCGTCTCGAGGAAGATCAGCACGCGGCGGCCATCCATCTCCGAGTCCAGCAGCTTCCGCAGGCGGGGATACTTGGCAAACCCCTCGATCATTTCCACAACTTGCCGGATGTTGTGGTTAGCCTTCAGGTCCGGAGAGCCGACGATGACCTGCGGCGCAGCATGATCGGGCCCAAAACGACTCAGGTCCCCACGTACAGCTTGCTGCAAGCGCCAGCCCGTTAGCTTAAGGTGGAACGACATGGCAGCTACACAAACGAGCACGTAGTGCGTGGAGACACGACACGACGACAACGAGCCCGCGGCGGTTCCGCAAGGATCAGAATTATCCTGATAATCGCTTGCCTGGTAGGGGTTCTTTAAGAAGTCGCGCGCGATCGCCTGGACCTCTTTGGGCCAAGTTGCCGACCACAACAGCGTCTGGCGGTCGGGCCGGATCTGCAGAGAAAGAGAAGGGGCGAAGAATGCCCGTACGTGGTTAGCGCTTCCTGGGAAACGTGCAAACAGCACGCGGTTTGAGCACATGCACATACACGCGGTTTGAGCACATGCACATACACGGGTTAGGTATGCGGACTTGCGGTCCCAGTTGATGGGCCGAATTTGCACGGTTGGCAAACGTCCGTGGCAAGAGCTGAACCCCTCTATATCCTTGGTAAGTTTGGGTTAACAGATGCAGACTATTCCCCCTTTCGGGGCAATGGGAACAGGGGTTGGACGGGTGGCGTCCCAGCTAGTGGCGACACACAACACACAGACATGCCTTCACATCCGCCACAGCCGTGCGTGCGAGCGTGGCCAGGAAAGCCGATGTATGAGAGTAGATGCAATACCGTGTCCTAAATTTAGTCAGAGAAAACCGACACGCCCCTTCCGCGCCGCGACCCATAGCAAATGCTAAATCCATTATCATTCATTACACCTTCATCAACACGATGAGTCAGCGTTGAGGCATACAGCCATGACGTCCTCATCGAGTTCACCTGGTCCACAATCTTGCGAATCTGCGGCTCGAAGCCCATATCAAGCATGCGGTCCGCCTCATCAAGCACCAAGTACGTGACGCGGCGTAGGTTGGTAATCCTGGAATCCAACATGTCGATGAGGCGACCCGGAGTGGCAATGACAATTTCAACGCCGGAGCGGAGGTCGCGCGCCTGGGGACCTTTAGGGGCGCCACCGTACACGACCGTGTTCTTGATGCGCGACGAGCTGCCAAACCGCTGGCACTCCTGCTGGATTTGCACAGCCAGCTCGCGCGTAGGCGCCAGTGCCAGCACGATGGGGCCGTCGCCCGGCTCTACAGGTCAGACGAAACGGAGGGGTAGGCATGTGTAGGTACGGCAGCCGCATTCAATGCGCTGTGATGATGGGAGTCAAAACATGATAATAATGCACTAATGCATGAGGAGATGGTATACCGTAACTGTTGTCGGGCGCAAACGGCGTGTGTTTCGGGCAATATAACCAGTTACAACTCCCATCCAGGGCGCATCCAAAGCCTGCCAGCGGAGGTCCACTTGGCTTTCCCCCGTCACGTTGAAAGCGCTAAGCTGAACCTACTGGGCGCAACCCAGCGCAACCCTGGTCCTGGTCGACAAACGCATAGCAACTTACGCAGGTAAGGCTGTGCGTTGATGTGAACCACGGCCGGAAGAAGGTAAGCTAGGGTTTTGCCACTGCCTGTCTCAGCCAAGCCGATGAGGTCACGTCCAAGCAGCGCCATCGGCCATCCCTGGCACTGGATGGGCGTGGGGTCCTTAAAGCCTGCGCGTAGAACCTCAGCCAGCACGTACTCGGGGAAGGAAGCCTCCTCAAACGACGTAACCGGCTTTGGGACGCCGTCGCCGTAAACGTGGATCTGCTTGGTGCGCCGGAAAGCCTCCACCTCCTCAGACGTGCGCGAGCTCACAGCTGGATGCTCCAAATAGAAGCACTTTTCAAATTTTGCTCTGCAGAGGAAGTTTGAGAGGAGAGCTTCGTCGGGGCTGTTTCCCTGAAAAGAGTCAATTGAGCTTTCGAGCGACCACGGCGGCGCTGCCCCACTCTACGATAGCTGCTGCAGTGTTAATAACAAGTTTTAGCAAGTACCAAATGTTCCAAGGCAATCAGGTCCGCTTCAAAACTCACAGGTTCGAGAAATCTGGCTTTGGAAGTGCCATGTTGTCCAGGTCGTCACGACCACCCCTGGAATTGAAGCCACCACCACCACCTCCGCCAAAGCCACCTCCGCCACCTCCATAGCCGCCGGAACGACCCCCTGAAGAACCACCCCATCGGTCATCACTACGCCCGCCGCCGTAACTGCTGTAGTGCGACATCGTGCAAAGTTATCTAAAGTATGAGTTAATAACTGATAGTATCGCTACTTGTTTCGACAAGGACACAGTTGCTGCAAACCCTTCTTCAAGCCACGGACATGTCGTACTTGCACGGCGGCATGACGCACGCTAGTGTGTCGCACATGCTAAGGTCCAACAGGGAGCGCGGCTACGTGACATGTTGCCTTCTTCGCCCACAGCAGCATCGACTGCTGTTATTAGCAGGATCCGGCACGGCCGTATGCCTGCTTCCGTCCTGCCCCGACGTGCCTGGTGAGACCTGGAGCACACCAAAGGCACGCGGAGGAGTATCTTATCGACCTGTCAAGCCCTTTCATACCCAACATTCGTCTCGCAGTTTGTCGCTATGCCTGGAGCCCGTGACCGTGACCATGACCGCCACCCCAAGGAGGCCTAAGTCAAACCTACGCAAATGCCTGCCTCGGTCCTTCAATAACGTGAGTAACGCAGCTCACCGGCCTCAACCCTTCAAGGTAATTTGTGCTGATCAGCCGATGCCTGATGCAAGTCATCCGCCAATGCACAGATTAAAATCCCGCCATGGGCACCGCATGCTGTTTTGCAATTAGATGCTAACTGCGTATATCAGGATCTAGGCCACATGGCAGGACTCAGTGTCGTACAGCATGTGGCCGTAGAGGTGCTGCCATGTAGAAGGGCCTTCCCTACAGGATTCGCTGGTGGTGATGACAATTGCTAGGGTGGGCTCCAGACCGGATGATAATGGGTCAAACCAGCTTGCAGAAAACGACTGCGATGAGTCTCAATCGGCGCATGACACATGTCCATAGGTTGCAGCGTGCCTCACACCACGAGCTGGAGGACGTATTGTGCCGTGGTATCGTTGCCCGAGATGAGCCACGCCGTCAAGCCACAGCGCGCAAGCCACGGCACGTTGGCTGGCAGGATTCCTCATCCTGCCAGGCTAACCTGCTTGTAATCCAGTTCGGGCTTGGGGAGTCAGTCCGGGGCCACACTGCTCCTAACATGCAGGGGCCCCACAGGCGGGTTCCGAAACCAAGCAGGCCGCGCCCACACCAGGGACGGCACACCTGCTGTTATTGACTCGACGGCCTCGCCGGCGTATGCGCAACGGGAAAGACCAGGAAACAAAGGATACACTACGTCACGGTCCCAGTTAGTCGGAAACGCGTACACGTCATAATGATGAAAGCCCAAATGTGCATTATACAGTATCCGCACTACGCTCCAAAACATACCGCAAGCATGGGCGCCCAACTCGAAACGGGTCCTAAGGAATCTGATCGAATACCGCGAACAGGATGGTGTACAGCTGAGTGCCAATCTGGCAACTCCAAGCAAGCCATCCCGCATTAGGCGCCTGCCGCCTCTCCCTTACAACTTGGAAACGCTGCCCAGACCCCCCGCTCCGCTCCCCGACGCCGGCTCAGCACCCTCACCCTCACCCTCGCCCACGCCCGCCCCCGTCCTCGCCCCGTGGTCCCGCATCCACTGCAGCAGCGCCATCGTGCAGTCCTCCCACTCGGGTCCGTGCAGGAGCTCATGGTAGCCGCCCTCAAAGCTCCGAAACACCCGGTCACCGCTGGACACGCCGCCGGGCCCCTCCACGAACCTCCGAGACATGCTGGCACTCGTGCAGGCGTCCCGTGTGCCGTGGCACACGTACACGGGGAGCCGCAGCTCGGGCGCGCGGGCGCCGATCTCAGCGAAGGCGCGGAGCATCTCGTTGGCAGTGCGCGCACGCACCGGGCCCACGGTGTTGAGCGGGTCGTTGACGTAGTCCGCAACCACCTGCGGGTCCTGGCTCATGTCCTCGGGCCGCACGGCTGCCACGATGCGGGCGCGCGGCACCAGCTGCGACAGCATGCCGCCGACAAAGGCTTGCGCCCTGTGTGCAGGTGGGTAGGGGCGGCACGGGCACGCACGTGACGGTAATGACGGTAACCCGCAGCCGTACGTGTTGCTGGTATGGGCATTGTTTGCGAGGTCCAGCAGCGATGAATGGCATTGCCCCTTCCCGGGTCAGGAGGGCTGCCCGCCAGCTCCCGGTGCGGGTGACGGATCTCCGGGGCGATGGCGGTTGGCGCGAGCTCCGGGCGCAATCGGGGCCTTATGCGGCGTGCGCCGCTGCCTTGCCTTGCCAGAACGCTACAACATTAAGACAACTCGCAGGCCCTCCCCGTATCCGTGTACTCCCTCCGCGCCCAAGGGCACTCCATCCGCAGCTGCATTCGAAGCGAACCCGGCATCCGCACAAGCCCACTCCCCGCCCCACTTGCACCCAGGAAGCTAAAACAGCTGAGCAGCACAGTAACCCGGGCGCTTAAATTCCCCTAAGATGCGTATTCACCTGAGTATCGCAGTCCACTCCACGTCTAATGACGGCGAGTGCATCATGAGTCCAGTCACCTGGTCCTGGCGCCGTAGGCACACCAGGGCCGCCACCAAACCGCCCATGCTGTGCCCCAGGATGAAGACGGGTGGCCGCGGCCTCTGCTGCTTCTGCGGCGGCAGCTGTGGGGGCGGCTTCGGGGCGTCATCGCCACCCTGGCCACCAGCCTGCACGAAGTCCATGTAGTCGCACAGGTCATCTACCTGCGGACGGTAAGACGGCCGATGCAGCGGCATGTAGCGGGATCAGCTTCGTTACCGCCACTGCGCGGCGCTCCGCGCAACACCAAGCTGGCAAACGAGGCATCGGCCACCGGTCAAGGATACGGTAACACCCTCGATGCAGGGGATTTCGGTGCTGGCATCGCGACGGTCTCGCGAGCGTCTGCCTGCGGGAATGAGCTTTACACGTTCATCCCAGCTGCGGCGTACACAAACAGTGCTGGCCTGGCGGAGCCTTCCGCCCTGCTGATGCCGCTCACGGAGGCATGGGTTCGTCGTACCAGGTGTGTGTACGAGTTGATAAGGGCGCGTGAATCCGTATCGAGTGGCTCCGACTTGCCGTGGCCGTGGGCGTCGTACGTGTACACCGCTACCCCGTGTTCGGCCAGTAGCCGACAAACTGCGGAGCCGTGAGAGTGCATCGATGTCGATGGGATGGGGGTGGCAGTGGCACGGGGGGAAGTATGAGTTTACGGATGATTTCAGGTTTGCACGCCATCTGCTATCCTTCTCGAGCTGTCAGGCAGCGTCAGGTCACCGCTACCTTTGTCATAGCGCCCACAGTGCTCCGCTAGGCCGTGGTGCAAGAATAGCAGGGCTCCTGGTGGGCATCGGGGTGGAGAGTACTGGAGCGTGCGAAGCCGCTGGCGACGGCTGTTCGTGAAGACACCGGGCACACCACCAGGGTTGCCAGCTCCCAACATTGTTCGAAAGTTTGGATGGCTTTAAAGCTGCCGTGGGATTTCGGAAAGGATGTCAAAGTTTTGGAAAAAGAGACAACGCGCAACCGTTGCCGAGCTTTTCTGGCGCCTAAGAGGAAACTGGTGTCGGAGATTACTCCCTTATTTTAATTTTGCTTTTCACATTAAAGCATCCATTTTCCTATGCCGACGCCTTAACTGATGCACGTAGCTGACAAGGACGTGCCTGTACGACATGTCATGATATGCGGCCGCGCCCTTTATTGGCATAGTGGGCGTTTACACAGATATAGACATGCGTTGTGCAATCGTGTCTACAGCCTATAACAGCGCATCACTTACTGATTGTTCGGGACGCTCCACGTTCCAAATACAGCCGTCTGCGCTATGGCTACCACCGACTGCCTGGCGTCGGACGCTTTTGGAGACTTTTTTCTCCTCGGTGAGTATTTGTAGCCATCAAATAGTCAAGCGCTGCGATTTTCACTGTATACACCCAAAGCGCGGTCGTTGGACTGGCAAATGTGCTTTTTTGTATTTCCCATACTTACGACCGGAAATGGAAAATGAGGCACATCGTTAGGACTGATGAGTGCCGGCCTAGGCTGCCAGGGACACGCACGCTGAGACGCACAATTTTGCGCGGCACGAAGTGTCGTGTGTTCAACCTACAGAGCTGTTTTCAGCTTAGCAGCCAGTCATGACATGCGTTCACACGTTGTGTTGCCCATTCTCGCAGGTGCCCCAACGCCGTTAACTATGGTGCAAGCCACAGCAGCACAGAGGCCCGGTACCTCTGTCTTCACGTTTCCTATGCGCAGCAAGACCTTGTCCGGAAGTATGCAGCTTGGAGTCACTTCACCTCGGGACGCTGGCTACAGCCTTGCTGCGTACCCCTGCGCAGACGTGACGGCGACCGTCTTCGTCAGCAGTGGCCATCCTGAGGCGTCTCCTCGCGGCTGCAAGACGGGGGGAGACGTTGGCAACGTAGCTGCAATTGGCAATAAAACTAAGCCCCTTACCATAAGTTCGGACCGCGCATACGGGCGCTCGGCTTCCCTAGATACTGCCAATCCGCAGCTTAACCGCGACCAGAGGCCTGTGGACAACCCCACGCAATCGGAAGTCGACACCGATTCCAAACCCTCGTATCCGGTTTGTTCACTGGAGGAGACCGGACTTCAGTATGCGATGGGGCGCCGCAGTGGCAGTAGCGGCGGCGGTGCGCTGGCTGGAAGCGTCCAGCCGGTCTGGCACAGCACGGAGTGGTGGCGCAGTTTCAGCAGCTCGAGGCTCAACGAGATGGCTACTGAGGAGCCGGATAGGCGCTCGGCAGAGATGCGGAAGGTTCCGTACGTTGGCGGGGCGGAGCCCATGTGCACGCTGATGCACGGCCAGGTCACTGATAAGCCGCAATAGGATGGATTCGCGAGTCGTTGTGGAGGAACAATTTCAGAGAGGAGGGAAAATAATTGTGGACACCACCGTTGCGGCGTGCAATCGATATGCCATGTCATAGCGATACAGAAGGGCGCAGTATCGAGTTGAGTTCGTTGATCATACATGGATTGTGGGTCGTTTAGGTTTTGTTCGTAATATGCATAGGTTTAAGAACTGGCAGACATCGTGCGAGCTGGCATGTGACACGACTGCCCCTAGTCTAGCGGGGAACCGTCGATGGTGCCCGATCTCCTCTATTCATGGGTGGATTATCGAGGAAAACTGTGCAGCGCATCATCACCCACGTTTCAGATGGCAAGGCAGTAGCGTTGGTGTAGCTTGGAATGGGCTACGGCTTAACACATGGTACTGGCTGAAACGGAGTGTATGACCTACGTTATGCTGCGCAAACCATCACCCCTGTTTGAGTTTGGTACTCACTGAGGGCCCGACAATTTGTTCTACGCCCTGCAATATCGGATCCAGTGTGGTGGCATCTGAAGGGAGGGGGGTCTGGGCGTTGGATGGAAACTGCTGGGTTTGTGTTGGTATGCGAACGTGTATTACTAAACGCCGCCACCCCATCATCATGGTCTGGCTCAAGAGAACCCTGTGGAGGAACTGTGGTACCACCGTAAGTGGATAGCCTCCGGCATCCTGATGGCATCGTACATTACAGTGGTACTACACCACCGATCCCATTTACAAAGGCCACCTTGGCAACAATTAGAACTTTCAAAGCTGTTACACTTTTATGTAAGCTCATCATTCATCGTGAGTCTCACGAATGGAAGCCGTTTCGCGCAACGGTTGCCGTGCCTCAAGGCTGGCTGGCAGAGCCAGAGGCACATGTTGCAATCACAGGAAGTCAATCGGAAACTGTGTATACACTCGAGCAGTTCGCGACGACAAAGATGCATCGCCGGTGCGTACATAGGCGACTCGTAGTTCAAGCTTTTGCTGGAAAGCCGTCGCGATGCTCATTCGTGATCATGACGCTCGCAGGATAGCTACATACGCCGAACGATTCTATTCGGTGGTGCCGCGTTCGCTGTTGGCGGTGGCTTTTGGCCATCCTCCAGCGCGATGTCGCTAACGCTAGAAGAAGTGACGCCAGCGACGGCTCCAGGCGGGCCTCTCCCACCCAGGTATACATAAGCGTTGCATGTACAATATGCGCCTGCACGCATGCAATTCACGCAGCGCGGTCCCTGCGGCGCAGGGAAGCTGCTCTGGTATCTGTGTTCGAACGGAACACATACTCCGTGACCAACGTTGTCGATATCGCGCTTCCGGTGAGGACTTACGTTTGCAGCGATGCGACTCAGTTACATCACTGCAGCTGAGTTGGGGTACGGCCAACCCGCAGGGCCGTGCTGCAGCCAGCCCGGAGGTGGACATACCCGAGGGCAATGGGACAGGTGCGCCCGCCGGGTTGCCAAAAACACGCCTGGCGTGCCTTTGACAGGTCTGGCTTCTGGGTACAGATGCGACTGGGGTTCGTTGACCAGGCGTACCAAATCGTGGATTGTGTGACGTGTTTGTACCTCGCCCAGGCGTTCGCGTGCGCCATGTAGCATATGGCATCTTTACGATGCAGTCCTTAGGCTGGCGGCTACCCTTTTTTAGTTTGGCACGCACCGCCCCGGCACACAGGCTTCATCTGGGATGACCAGGGCCACGTGGTGACCAACTACCACGTCGTACTGAACTCCCTGAAGAGCCTGGGGCCAGACCCCACCGCCCGCGCCGCCACAAACCCGACTAAGGTCGCCAAGGTAAGCCACCGCGACCGCGACCGTGCCTGTGCCGTAACGTGAACCCTTGCTGTCCATACCCATAACAACCCGCCTGCACCCTTGATTCCGTAACTCCCGACCCACGGGTCACGACCAGGTGACGCTGCTCGTCCCAACGGAAAACGTGGAGCAGACCTTCGACGCGGTCCTCGTGGGCGCGGACCGCACCCGTGACCTGGTCGTGTTGCGGCTGCTGGGCGCCCCGGCGTCGGTGCTGCGGCCGGTGACGCTGGGCAGCAGCAGCGGCCTGCGAGTGGGGCAGCAGTGCCTGGCGATCGGGTAGGCCGCCGGGACTCGGCTAGAGGCTGAAAGGAGGCAGGGTGGGTCCTGGGTGGCCTGGGTGAGGTGCGCCTGGGGCCGCCACTTGGAGGACCACCGCCGCTGCGGAGTCGTGTTGGGTCGGGGCGGTGGAGTGTGGACCACGGTGCGGATAATGAAAGGCTCTGCAGGGGGTACAGGGGATGCAGGGGATGCAGGGGATGCAGGGCCTTATGACGTCCCGCCGCAGCTTGGTGGTGGTGCGGTCCGGAGCTACCAGGCCGGTCCTCCCGCCAGCGCCCAAAACAAACCGGCTTCGCAAAACGTTTCCTGGGGCCGCGCGGGTTCCTCGCTTCCGTTAGCCTCGAAGCCGCCGCCGATTTAGCTTAGCCGCCGAAGGTCTCCGACGATACGATCTCCGACTTTAGTTTCCTCCGCCAAGTTCTCCAGCATGCAACTCGAAATCTGTTCTAAACGGTTTTCCTTCGTACACGGTTTTTCCTTGCAACCCCCCCCCCATTTCATGGCCCCCCTGGTTCCCATGTCGAGTCAACGGTTCTTTCATACCCCCCCTTGGTTCCCATGTCGAGCCAATGCTTCATCCCCTCCGCCTGGTTCACTGGCTCGCAGGAACCCTTTTGGGTTTGGGCACACCCTCACCAGTGGTAAGTCCGCGTGCTGGCGGCGCGCTAACGTACCACTGTGTGAGGGCCCCACCTTCGCAATTAAGGGGTGTGCATGGACGGATTGAAAACACAAAGCGGGAGTTCCGGGCCCTCGGAGACGGGGGCGCGCGGACTGGGGAGCCCCCGGAAGCTTAACACGTGTGCGGCGTCATGGTGCTGCTGGCTGCGGCTCGTGGCTTTGGAGCCCCCCCAGCGAGCGGCGGTGACGACCTCCTCCGCTGCCCTCTTGCGCCTTCGCCTCACCCTCCGCCCCGCCTGCAGGCGTCATCAGCGCCATCAACCGCGACATTCGCAGCCAGCTGGGTACGACAATACCCGGCGGCATCCAGACAGGTGTGGCCGCCGTGGGACCGTTTCCGGAAATCTTGGACTCGGCTCAGGTTCAAAGCGCGGTACTCGCTTTGCTGTGCTCCAAGGAGGGCTCTTTGTAAGGGTCAGATAGAGCGGATGCTAGGGCGCACCGATGCGTGCTGGTCCATCCTGAGCTCGTGTCCATCGGCCGCAGACGCGAGCATCAACCCGGGCAACAGCGGTGGCCCGCTTCTGGATTCGACGGGCAGCGTAATCGGCGTCAACACCGCCATCTTCACGCCAACGGGCACCTCGGCAGGCGTGGGTTTCGCCATTCCGGTCGATATGGTACGTCAGGAGGCAAAAATGGGGAGGACCTGGAAGCGCTTGTGACTCCGCAACCGCCCTTGCCGTGTTAGGTAGAAACGTCTTCGTGCGTCCAAAAACGAACCCCAAAGAACTGGGGCGTCGGCTGGCCTCAATAGGCAGCGTGAACGCATGTTAAATACTTCAGTTGTGACCGGGTCAGCTCCCGCGAATGGGAGCGCTTGTGCAAGAAGCACTGGCGTGGGCGTGCAAACGCGCCTGACATGTGAGGACAGAAATGGAACAGAAATTGTTAAGCCGCAAGTAAGCTTCGCGCAGAGTGCTGCCGACGGATGTGTGCAGCCGCACCACTCACCGCCCGGCCATCTGCCAGCGGCGGCGTCTGGGCCGTCAGGAGGCGACACGGGGCCAGCCGGCAGGTGATGACGTTGGCTGCTGCCCCTGCGCTCGCCGCAGGTCAAGCGGGTGATTCCTCAACTCATCGAGAACGGCAAGGTCCTGCGACCTACTATAAACGTGCAGGTGAGTTGCGGCGATGGCAGCATGGCAATAGGGCTGCACACGCGTACTGGTTGGGAACCCCGGGCAAGTTTGGGCACACATGTCGTATCTGGCGGCGAGACGCGCGATCGTGTACCGCCGCCCGCAACCTCCAGTTTGTTGATGTTTTGAAGTACGGTAATCGCTTCGCGAACATGACTAAACATGCGCGAGGCTTGATCCGTATTTCAAGTGCAAGTCAATTCCACGCTGCACCGTGAACGTGACTAAACATGCGCGAGGGTTGCATTCGTAAGGGAGTAAGGACTCGCATGGCCAGCTGTCCTTCAAACAGTGGCGCCCGGTCCCTCCCTGGCGCTGCAGATCGCGACCGATAGCGTCGCGCAGCGGCTCAAGGTGGGCCGGGGCGCGCTCATCCAGGCCGTCACTGCCGGCGGCGCGGGGGACAAGGCCGGGCTGCTGGCTACCCGCCGCGGCCTGTCGGGCATCATCACGGGTGGGTGGGCGGCTGGCTGGCTGGCTGGGTGAGAGGGTGGCTGGCTGGCTGGGTTGGCTCTGGCTGGGTGAGAGGGTGGCTGGCTGACTGGGTGAGAGAGTGACTGGCTGGCTGGGTGAGAGGCTGGGTGAGAGGGTGGCTGGCTGGCTGGGTGAGGGGTGGCTGGCTGGCTGGGTGAGAGAGTGTGGGGGGTGGCTGGGTGGCGTTACGAGGTGTGGCCGGCTGATGGCATAAAGACTCGGTTACACGACATGGGCGCGTGGAGTGGGGGGAAGAGGTTGCGGGAACGTCCAGCGTTTTGTGTGTCCCACGTATCGAAGGAGCAGCTGGTGGGAACGACATCAGGCGGGGCGCCTGAGCGGCAAGCTCATCCGGCAAGGATGGTACCTCGTGGACCACTCGGGCTTCCCCTTCTCGCTTGTGGTCCCAGAGCGCAGCCTCTTAGATCAGCCAGCAAGCCTCCAGGCAGCAATCGGTGGCACTAGATAGACACCGAATGTTCGCCGCTCTGCCCACATGGGTGCACAGTGCCCGGCCACTCCTTCACTGCGCCAGGGACATGTTCAGTCCCGTCCGCCGTGACCTCACCGCAGCCCCAGCTTCCGCCGCCGCCGCCCGCTCACGGCGTCCTACCCACGCTGAACCCTAAACCCCCATGGAGACTCTCCCACCAACTGCTTACCTCCCTCCCGGGTCCCGGCCGCGCTCGCCCGGCCGCTGACGCAGGTGATGTCATCCAGGGCGTCAACGGCCGCGATATCAACAGCGGCGGCGACCTTTTGGTGGCGCTCGACAACCTCGCAGCGGGCGACACGGCCACTCTGCGGATAATCCGGAGCACAGACCAGGTGGGTTGCGGCCGCATGCCGCCGTCTTCTGGCCTTCCGTGTACGGCGCCCAGCGGCGGCGACGCAACGCGACGTGACGTTGACGTGACCCCACACGAAGCATCAGCATCACATCGCCGCCTCATTACGCTGCCACCATAACGCGGCAACCGCCAACAGCTCAATTTTACTGCCGCCACTGCCGCCAAACTGCGCATTCGCTGTTGTCAGATGACTAAGGGCGTCACGCACTCGCATACTCCGCGTCACGCACGGCTTGCGGTCGAGTCGGCCTTTTCCGCCTGGGCTGCACCCAACCCGCCCGCCCGGTTTTCTCTCCCTACACGGGTTTTCCTCGCAAACCGCCCGCCCGCCCTCCTGCCGTGACCCGCTTCCCGGCGAGCAGGGTCTGCAGGAGCTGGAGCTGCCGGTGACGCTAGCGGAGGAGAAGTAGCAGCGGCCGCGGCGGATCGCGAGATGACCCGGTGACACGACATAGGAAACGGAGGGGGAAACGGAGGGATGGGGGGAGAGGGAGCGCCATCCCGACCACCAGCATCCTTATTTCATCAGCCGCACTGTCGTCATCATCGCCAGCATCACGTCAAGTCTCATTGCAAGGCTGGCGTTGTTGTTGTATTATGCCTTGGTATCAGCGTTGACTTGAGGCCGAAACACGAGTGGGCTTGGCGCTCGCGCAGTGCTGGCACTGGACCATAGGAGACGAGTTTGCAGGATCGATGAGCAGCCGAGGTAAACGTAGTCAGCTGGCATCTTGCGCAGTTTTGCCACTTGTTGCACCGCCCAGCCTCGGTTGTCACCCGGGCCAAGGGGTTGTGTGTTTTGGGGAGCGCTCGAGCCATGCTCACTTGCATCGAGTGTGTGACGTGGACTTAAGTGAAGAATGCCGGTGAGCCATTTTCAGCGTGACGTCCCTACGTGGCTAGTGTGGAGGTCCGGGGGGACCATCGCGGCTGACAATCCTGAACGAGAGACCGGGGTGAGTGCATGTTGCAGGAGCTGGTGCTTGGGAGGAGCTACACAGTGATGTGCGATCCTCGTCTTGAGCGGTATGGTTGCCCATGAGGCGCTTGTTGGTCTTTTCTTTGTACTTCTCCAACTTCTCGGTTCGCCGTCTCCTTGCCTATCAAACTCTTCTTTGTGTGAGCCAGGGTTAGAGAGCGTTGAGGGGAATACGTTGAGCTGCGTGGCATGTGTCGGACTTGAAAGCGGCAGAGCTGCAGCTCGCGATTGCACGCGCCTTCTCTGCGTCTTCGCGCATGGTGCCGACAGGAGACGAACTGAGACGAAGCTTCCGGGCATTCTCATGGATTCGGTTGCGACCAATGTAAATACTCATAACGTCCGTCTGCGCTTGGCAGCGCCCAGGTCAGTCCTGCTTCACCATGCATTGCCCGGCCGAACAGCGCAGCCGCAACACTGTTGCCGTACTGGCAATCGATGGTGACCGAAGAGGGGACAAGACCGCAGGTAGGGGAGGGCGAGTGCCCGGCCTTTCGTTCAAAGCCCACAGCGTATACATTGTTACACCGGACTCCAGTGGACTCCAGAATTCAAATAGCGTGGCGGCGGGATGCACAGGATAAATTTACTGCACCACTCTCTGGCACAGGATTCTTGCGCGGATACGTCAACCAATATTCAAGCACCGTCTAAACCGCCACGAAAGCCTACTGTACAACATTAATGAAATCAAAGGCACCGACAAACTCTGGAGAGGCAGGGGTATCACGTACAACGACCAACGCTCCAACATGATTTACAGTTGATATCATACACCGCTGCTGAACGCCTGCCCCACGCCCGCTGTACAGAACCCTGGTTGGACTTATTAGGATGGGGGCTGGGAGACGACGACAGCCCACCCTTAATGTACAGGCGACTCTCAAGTTTCCGAAGTTGTGGTCGTACAATGGGCAAGCAACTGCAGTGCAACCAATCGGAAGACAACTTTTGACATCAGGAATTAGCCGTACAACGGCCACAATCATACGCCCATAGCCAAACGCTTGTAGGAGCACTGCAGCATCTTCAAGGCACACAAAACACCTACTCTCTCAAGGATACGGTGAAGCCGCACCGGCAAAGATGGCCCTTCGGCAGGCTAAGCGGATCCCGTAACGTACGGCATACGTGTACGTCGTCAATAATGCGGCATTCCTCGACATGCAGCGACTGTGAGGGGAAGTAGTGGCACCACGCCCTCCGCATCCTCTGCACCGCTTTTCTCCCGTCCGCACCAAAGCCGCATTCCAAGGCCTGCACACACGCGCCCTTTGCATGTTTGCAACCCATGTTTCGTCTCCGAAGAATACAAAACAGGAGCTCTCACGCACCGCACTCGCCCCTCCTGTCAATACAACGACTCACGCACCAGGCGCCACATAACACTTCCTTGCGCCGCGCACCAAGCGTTTAAACTCACACGCACCACGCCAACGGATGCGCAGCATCCTCGTCCCTTCGACGCCCTCACGTCCCCCCGCCTACTGGTAAAATCCCCCACAACGACGTCTAAGGCCCACGTCATCCCTGGCTGACTCACGCCACGGACGCGTCCCCCCGCAGTGAGTCCGGGAGCGCCAGCGTGGCGGCGTAGCTCTGAAGCATCTCGGCGCCCGCCTCGAAGCTGTCCAGTACGAAGTAGCGGGTCTGGTAGCCGTCCTTGTACGACATGCGCGGCAGCGGGCGGAAGGGGTCCAGCGGCTCCAGCGCCGCGGCGCCTGCCGCCATGTGCGCCAGCTCGCCGAAGCTGGACAGGATGCCTGCGCTCGTGCGAGGCGTGGCGTGGAGGGATCCCCTGAGACAGGAAACGTGAAGCCTTGCCGGCGTGTCCGTCCCCGGCTTCGTTCCGTGTGATCCTCAGCAATCCAGGCACGTTTTACGCGAGGTCATGTCGCGTAGGCGCGGCCGAGCGCTACCGCTATGCTGTCCAAAGCACCCTGGCTGATGTTCGACACCCACACATCCCTGCCCTCTTCCAGCTGGCTCACTCAAAGAGACACCCACCTGCCCCAAAGGCCTTGATGCTGCTGCCCTCTCGCACCACGCCGAACTCCACGGTGTACCAGTACACCTTGGTCAGGTGCCAGATGGCCTTGTCATCGGCGCTTAGGGAGGCGACGCCGATGGCTTGGATCAGCCGGGCGTAGGCGGGGTCGGCCAGCAGCGGCACGTGGCCTGCGGACTGGGCGACACGCGCGGCGGGTTGAGCCGGCGAGCTCCAGGCATCGCCCAAGATGCTCCACTTCCGGGGCCACTGGTACCCTGATACCGCTGCAAACACCATAATGACACCGTGCCCTGGGGCACAACCGCTACCGAGGCATGCTTCGCTGAGGGTGCCTATCTGCCAGCAGTCGAAGCAGCCCCGTGGACGACTGCGGCTGATGGCGGCTCCGGAAGCCCTTTCCCTTCCCGACACGTGTGCGCCCCCCCCCCGTCTGCCAACCTCCCGCGCACCGATGAGCTCGTGCACCACATCCGGCTCGGGGGTGTAGCTCGGCTTGCTGGGGTGGCGCATGTACTGCAGCGTGATGCGGCGGAGGTGCGGGCAGGTGGGGAGGTGCGGGCAGGTGGGGGGCGGGTTTGTGGTGCCCCTACTCGGATACGGGTGGGATACCGCAGGGGTATGGATGGGGGCCGGAGGTGGGCGCTGCTGGGGAGGTGCGGCGGAGGTGCGGGCAGCGCGGGGAGGTGCGGGCAGGTGTGTATGTGGTGCGGAGCAAAGCGTTGATGGGAGAACACCGGGAGAACACCATGCTTTGGCGGACCGGCTACGAAGGCTGCATGGGTGCCTTGGGAGGCGGCCACTGCCGTCGCGTGTGACCACCAGGGAGCCCTGGCTGGGGCGGGACGGCAGCTGCTGGGGGGCTGAACAGGCGGTCGGAATGGTTCCGGACGGCCCCTCGGCTGGTCACGCTGCTCCGCGCATACACCTGCCAACAGAACTAATAAGCGGCACACGTGTAAGCGTTACATGTGTAACACTTACTGCTGTGCAACATACCTGAGTGGAATGAAAGTGCCTGCGCGCAATGAAAGCCACACGGGAGTGCGTGAGTTGTCAGCTACGGCGTTTCTTCCCTGCCGAGACCCGAATCGTCCAGAGCGCGAGCACAGGCCGAACCCCAACCCCTGAATCGCGCATTCGTGGAAACGCAAAACACCCAGACGTCGTGCTGGCAGTCCCTCTGTGCCAGGCAAGGTCGCAGCTCGCTTCTCATCCCCACATCGGAGAAGGGCACCTTCCTGATGCTCCCCAGACCACACTGTGTTGGCCCCCCTCCGGCCCCGGTTACCCATGTCGTGTAACCGGTTTGTATGCCGCCCCCCTCCCCCGCCCCAGCTACATAACCCATGTCGTGTAACCGGTCATTATGCCACCCCCCGCGTTGCTCACTTGAAGGCCAGGCCCGCTAGGAAGTGTCGCGGGTGCATCAGACCCGCCACGGGCCGCACGGTCCAACCAGTGGTGCTCTGGAGCACCTCGTTCATCTCCTGCAACTGCGGAACCTGTGAACCCAACACAACAACAACCAGCCAATGTGGTTCAGGCCTCACTGCACGGCTGCGGTTCAGGCCTCACTGCACGGCTCGTGGCCGGAACGAAGCACATTTGCACGCCCAAGCTTTGACCGGATGCAAAGCAGCCGGCAGGCGGCAGCCGACGGCAAAGGGCAAGCAACCTCCGCCTGCCCCCCCGGTAGCTGCGTCGCGCCCTCGACTGGCATGGCCTGCTGTGCCGCAACGCGCCGACGCACCTTGCCAGGCCGGAAGTTGAAGAGAGGCAGGCAGCGCAGGTACTCCTTGCAAGCGTGTTGGGGGAGCAGCTCCTGCAGCTGCGCCAGCACGGCGTCCCATGTGGCCACCTCCTCGGCGCTGTACGTCACATCCTGGATGGGCATTCCGCTGCGCGCAGGGAGGTGGGGGCAGCGACGCTTTTCAGGCGATGGAGGAGTTGCTGCGAAGGGCGGGGCGGATGCAGTTACGCGCTCCGGGGCAGGTTCATGGCACCAGGTTGCTGGCAGACAGCCAGGGAGATACAGGTTGGCTGGGAGCTAACCCTGGACCCTACGAATCAGCGAGGACAAGGCATCCCTTTCGGACTATATGACTGCTTGGTAAATGCAGGCGCGTGGTAAACAATGAAACGGGGCTGCGCTGGCCGGGTTTGTATGACGACCAAGGGATACAGGTACATGGCGAACAATACTGAAAGGCCATACGCCAAGCTTATAAAGCTGTAACCATCTGCACGAGTGCCCATGCCTATGTAAATGATGTGGTACGCCAGGGCCTAACTCCTACGATGTCAGTATCGGCTCCACTCACATTTGATGCTGTTTAGCGCGCTCGGCTAGCAAGGCGCGGCGCCGCTTGTAAGTTTCATCATGATAGCCAGGATGGTCCTCCGCAAGGTCAGCACCAAATCCCAGGATCTGCTCGGGGTATAGGCCCGGCGCGGCAATTTTGAAGACAAAACGTCGCGCATGCACCAGCATACTGCACAAAACGGACCGCACCTGCCCGTTGTCCACATCACGGATGCTAAGAATGCGAGGTGCTGTGCTTGCAGAGCTTGTGCTCTGTGCACCGGCACCTGCAAGAAGATTGGGCAATAGGTACTGGTGGCGCCGGGCACATACCGAACCACAGTGGCGGAAAGCGTAAATCACCTGCTGCCAGTGAGTGTCCTCGAGCGAGATGCTGACGTTGGAGGGCAGTGCGATGTGGGCAGAGGAGCAGGGCAGCTGCGGGTGGTCGCGTGCAACAGTTGATTCCTTGGCGCGGGCTCCTTATCACGCGGCCTACACATGAATGTGAGGCTACGGACATCGTCTTCCAATGCGAGTGACTATGCGGTGTGACCTGCTCCGACGCGGAAAGCACTCGACACCGTTCAAGTTCTACAGTTGGCTGTGGGTGTAAAAGTTGCGATCGTTCAACAATTAAGCCGCACTTAAGTGGTTACAGATAGGCTGATGACGGGGCGTAATTCATCTGAGGAAAATTGTCGAACTGTAAACCCTCGTCGCTTTGCCAAAGCAGCAGTGTTCCTGTTTGCTGTAATTGTGCGTATAAAAAGTAACAGGCAATACAGGCTCACTGACAGCAATAAGGATAACACTATGCAAGTTCACGTCAGCCCTGCGTCACACACTGTACGGCATGAATGCACGATAAATACGAAACTTGAGGAGCTGGGCCACTCCCACGGCCCCCTCTTCAGTCCACCGAAGTCTTCTGGGCTATCCTATCTGCGTCTTGCACCAGGTAGCTGATGCCATGAAGGCTGGTGGCTTACATCCCAAGCTAGCTCTTCCCGCGATACCTTCCCCGCACTCGTACATACCGTTCGCCGGCGCCTTTGACACTTTCCCCGTCACCCATGCAATTGTACCTCAGCACGAATCCTGTCCCTGGGCGGAGTTGCTGGTCAGCGGCAGCCCGTAGCATACCGGCGCGGCACCAATCAGGTGAGTAAGCTTGCATGCAGCCCGGCTTTGTGTGATGGCCAGGCCGAGTGGCTTGCACCCGCGCCCAGCCTCCGGCCGCAGATGGCAGCCGACAGCCGCGCCGCCGCCGCCGCTGCTTGCGTCTAAAGCTTGTGACGAGGTGGGACAGCCGAGCCACGAGTGCATGAGCGCTTGGGAATACCGGTCAATATCTCGATCCGTCACATCCCAAAGGTTTGCCACCAGCGCTGGGCAGCCTGCAGTAAGGTGGGAACGTCGTGAGTCGCGTTCGGGTGGTGTCTGATAACCAGCGCCAAGAATTGTCAGTCTTCGAATCAGTTGAATTGGTACCCCAAGAGTCGCACCTGCAAGCAGGTAGGCGACTGCCGCCCCGGACGGGTCATAGGCGCCGTGTAGGCGCAGACGTCCACTGCTGCAGCCCATCAGCAGGCACGTGGCGCACCGCCCAAGTTTGCGGAGCGCAGGTAGGGGCAGGAATTGCTCGCCGCTGCCGTGTCCGAAGTAGAGGAACAGGTCGTGAGACTCCAGCGCCGCCAGCAGTGCCCGTGCGCTGGGCCATACGCCTGCAAGCCCCTGAGGACAGCGGAGGGGTTCAGGCACGGGAGCATAGGAGGGTCAAAGCTAGCCATTTGCTTGTCGTGCGTTGCAAGCGAAGCGCTGAATGCGTATGAACTCCGCAACAATCTTCGGGATTTTTGCGAGCCCTCCGTCAAGCTCGTGATCATGCAGTAGTCGCGATTCGCGAGGGTCTATTGACTTCAGGCTAACGGATTGTGCCAGGCGACGTGGCTGGGCATAGAGCATGTGATCTGAAGGACTGACTTGTTGCCAAGCTCCTATTGCGTACCTGCCAATTTGGCTGTGCATCAAGCAGCGGCTGAAAGAAGCGCTGCGTGTCACCCAGATCGCCGCTGGGATTGAGCACGTAGTAGGCAGAGGGCAGGGACGGCATAGGCGCCACAGATGCCTCCTCGCCGCTGGCTGCTGTGCCGCTGCTGCGGGCCGCCGCCTCGCTGCGCTTGGTGGCCGGGTCGCTAAACACAGCGGCGGCTCGCATGGCAGCGGCTTGCGACGCCGCCGTGCAGGCAACGGGCAAGCTGAGAATGCGGTATAACTCCCGACCGTGGCAGCAAGGGATGCTCTCCCACGGCAGGGCGTGCAGGGTAGGGCTCAACATCAGCAGCACAGGACCGACACCCGGCTCTCCTCCTCCACGCTCGTTGGTCACTGTGCGTGCGTCAGCTGCGGCCGCTGGCGCTCCTGCAGTTGCGTGCGCGGTGTTTGAGGCGTGAGGCTCCACAAGCGGCCCTTCAGGAGCGATGGCCGCAGCCGTACGGCCCCGTTCGGTCGCGCGCGCAGCGGCACCACGGGCAGTGGGTTTCGATGCGGCTGCTTGGCTGCGGGTGAAAGTATGTGGGGCCGGGCAGGGTTGTTACCATCTTAAGCTTTGTTGGTGGTCCTGTAAACGGAAGCCATACAGGAAGCACCCAGCGTGGAACATGGCGAGCAGGTAGCATAGTGAATATGATCACCGAGCCGGAATGCAGGGCAGCAGTCCTAGTAGCGGCCAAAGCATGCGCCGACCCAGCGCGCTTACCTGGACGGCTCCGGCTGCATTGCTGCGAGGCGTGTGGCACGTTTGCTCCGTCCGGGCACCTCGAGCACGGCCGCCGATTTCGGCATGGAGGAGTCCTCGGGCTCTAGCGACATGCTAGTTCCGTTGGAGGATCCAGTTCCAGCACGCCGCCCTAGTTCCCGGGTGCCCACTCTGGTAGCCACTGTGGGCTGAGGCTGCGCGCGGGCTGCGCCGGGCCGTGCTCGGAGACTGGTCACAACGCCACCACGGCTGCAAGCAGCTGTGGCAGACACACTGGCCTTGTGCGTCGTCGCGGTTGTACTCCGGGTGACCAAACCTGCATCTGGTGCAGGGTCCACACGCCCTGTTGTGCTGGCCTCCGCCGGCTCGCCGCTTGCGTTGTGTGACTCTGCAGACGGCAGGCACAGCAGCTGGAGCCTTGCTGCCGCCTCGGCGGCCGCCAGCCCCGTCGCTAGTGTCCCCACACGCGCCGGATCAGCTGGCTGATGCATCTGGCTGCACAGCGCATGTAGCAGAACGGCCACATCGGGGCCCTGCAGGTGCCGCATGTGTGACATCGTGACCACCAGCAGCTCTTGAAGCACCTGCAGACGCCCCGAGCAACGCCCGTCGCTGCCCGTGTGCTCCGCCACGACAGAAGGGAAGTGCTCCCCCATGAAGGCGTCAGCCGCTGCTCGCAGGGCGTCACGGTGGGCATGAGGGACCGGCAGCAGCAGGCAGCGCCACGGCCCCAGGCACTGCTCGTCCAGTTCCTGCAGCAGCCCCTTGACGCCTTGGTCCAGCGACGTGCGCGTCTACGGGAGGTGCACACGGCGTGGCGGCGGAAAGGAGTGTCATTACTGAAGGACTTTGTTAAGGGTTGTTCAAAGCTATGGCAACTTGCAAGGGAAGCAGCACGGAGCCAGTGCATTGTTGGCAGCTGGGTACCAGTTCCTTAACTCCGACAAGGTTGTTGCCGGGCAAATAACTCACCTTCCACCATTTGGCTTTGTGGCTCTGTGACACTGCCGTGTCCTGGTCCACGTGCATGCTGTCCCCGCTCTCATCCAGGAGGCCATGCAGTCGTGCAACGCAGCGGTCCAGAACGCGGCTGGCCACGCCCCTTTCATTGGACGAGTCGGCGCTCCCCTGGCCGCCATGGACGGCAGAGTCAGCCCCGGGCAAGGAGACAAGCAGGGGAACGCTTCCGTGGGTGATGCGCCCGAGGAACAATTGACCTGCTGGTGGCAAAGGGGACAGGGGGGCATGAAAGGAAGCCCCCGAGGCCGGCGGCAAGGCAAGACGGGCATGGCTGCGAGGACTAGTCGACGCGCCAGGTGACGACTAGGCACAGCCAGGGCCTTGCCGTACGTGCTTTCTTGTGTGCCCTTACCCTCGCTCTCCTGAACGATGGACGACACCACGGCACCGGCAGGAAGAAGGCGCAATGACTGGCAAAGCCAAGCCTCAGCGCCCTGTTCCAGCGCTGTCAAAAACTCGCCAATCCCGCTATTGTTTGCGTCCAGCCTCGAAAGCATCGTTGAAGCTGCGTCGCGCAGATCTACCGTTACAGCGGTCCCCTGTTGCGGCGTAGGGCTGGCAGCGGTGCCGTGTGCGGCAAGGGCATCCTGTTGGGCAGCACCCATCGCGGTGAGGCCCGGCGGCTGGCAACCGGCTTGGGACACACGAAGCCTCAACTGTCGCTGCAGGGCCTGCTGCTGCGCGTACGACATCCCGTGCGCAAGGTGCAAGAACATGTTGGCCGCATGTGGCAACCCGAGTGCGATGGACGCGTGCAGCAGCTGCCGACACGCGTACGCAGCGGCGAGCGGTAGCTGCCAGCATAGGCGCAGAGACAGCAATAAAGATGATATGCTGCGCAGCGTGGTGTCAGCAGAAGGCGTTGGCTCAACATGCCGTTCCTGGCGGGGCTTGGCAGCCGCCTTGGGCTGCACGCCGCTGGCCTTGGCCTTTACACCTGCGGGAGCGATGTGCAAGACACAACAGGTTTAAAATGCTTTAGTAACATTAGCGATACTTCTCATACCCAACAATGAGTATTTCCGACCCGGTAACCGCACGACTTGCCGGCCACCGTTCGTGAAATTACCACAAGGCTCTGCCCCACGCACCCTGCTTACCCCTCTTGCTTGACTGGTCTGCACGCTGCATCCCATTGCCGACGTCCGTCATAACGCTTTCCGGCTCGTGTGCCAGGTCAACCCGTGAGCTGTACGCCCCGGCTTCGCACTTGCCCAACCCAACGACAAGTGCCTTGCCGTCGCCGCCGCAAGCTGGCCCAGCCGAAAGCATCGCTGCAGAGGCATGGTGGGCCAGAAGCAGCCCGTGGTCGATGGGCCATACTTGATATGCGCTGCGACCAGAGCATGATATGGCCGCGTGCTGCAACTGCCCCAGGGCGTTCTGCAGGACGAGGACAGCCTCCTGCCTGCGGCCGAGGCGCACTAATGCCTCTGCACGCAGCCTTTCGAGCTGGCTGCGGAGGCAAACGGCATGCCAGGCCTGCGCGTTTGAACGTCCGGAAGTTCCCGAACATCCGTGACTCGTGCTGCGGCCGGCGGCCTGCTGCTGGCTGTGGCAGCAGGCGACCTGAAGTAGCACTGAGTCGCAAGCAGCAACGCCATTACGACAAGCCTCCTCGACCTGGCCCGGCTGTTGGCATAGGAGAGCGAACCGCGAGCGGGCGACGCCGAAATGGGCCCCCAGTAATGCGGCCTCAACCCCGTATGCAACACCGTATGCGCCGCGCCGCTCTTCCAGTTGTTCCGCGATCACGGCTGCTGCCGCCAAGTGCGCCTTGGCGTCGTCGGCGTCACCGCGGCGGCAGGACAGCTCCACCAGGTGGTTGCAGCACAGCGCATTCACACCCTCTGACCTGAATAGCTCCGCCGCGCGGCTACATTCCTTCCACAGACACACAGCGTCTTCTACGCAGCCCGCTGCCTCGAACACCCGGGCTGCCTGGTGTAGCGAAGCGAGATGGGCAGCCGCCACTGCCCACGCAAGCCCGACGCTCATGCCATGGCGGGACTTCAGGTCTGATGCTGCTGCTCCACTGACTGCACCGGCGGCAGGCGCACCCTGCACCATTGCCGCTTGCAGTTGATGCTGGGGGCCATTTGGAGCGTACTCGTCATGCCCCTCGACCCCACCAACCGCATAGTCCAGTGCGCTTGTCGCAGCACCTGATTTAACGGCTGCTGCCGCCGCCTCAGCTGGTGTCATCTCGCGCTGGTGTGGCTCCGCCGGCTCGGAGGCAGTGCTGGCCCCAGCCATGTGCTCCTGGGACGGAAGCAGCGGACAGTCTAGCAACGCAAACAGGGCGCAAGTAATCCGCAGTGCCTCCTGCGCCTGCACGTACGCGTTGGTGGTGTCGCCAGCCCGAAGGTAGGCTGCAGTCGCCAGCTGGTGGCACTGGCTGCGTAGCAGCAATGGAGCTGCCCCCTGGCGAAGAAAGCCGCTGCGTTCCAGCTCCGTGGCGCAGGCGTCAGCGGTGGATGCGAGTGCAATGTGATCAGCCGCATCGGCGGTGTATGCTTCTCTGCGGCAATGAACAGTTGGACGTCAGGTCATCAAGCCCTGGAACCCCGGAAGCTTCAGCAGCGTCTACCTGATCGGCTGGGTGAGCTTCAGCACCTCCTTTAGTTTGCTATGCTGCTGCGTGTCCTTGATGGCTTCAGCCAGGGGCGAGCAAGGCTGCGCCGCCAGCGCCCAGGCCGTGCAAGTGGTTCCAGGCATAGTGGCGCATAGCATGTATACGTGTTGATCGCGGAGCTTCACCTGGGGACGACGTAACATCAAGAGGCCGGGGCCAGGGTGAGTGTCGCGTTCACCACCACACCATGCCCGGCAAGCAGGTTGCAAGTCAAGTCACAGCATATTGTAAGGTTGCAAGTCAAGCTACAGCGTACCGTAAGGTTGCAAGTCAAGCTACAATCGGTGACGGCAAACTACACTCGCCTGGTTGCTGACCGCGCCCATGAGCCGCCAAATCACTTGGCCGCAATCCGTCGCCATCTCGGGACGGGCACTGGCGCGGAGGTGGAGGAGCTGCTGGACCTCCAAAGCGGCATGCAAAGTGGCCCGCGGCATCCGTAGCACCAGGTTCGTGCTGTCTGCCGTCTGCGCCTGGAGGAGTTGGCCCCACAAGTTGATCGCTCGGATGATGTGGCTGGTGGGCTCCTCATCGGCCTGTCGGTAAGGAGTATGGACAGGTCGGAAACGTGCGCAGCTCCTTGTAGGGCATGAACCCGGCCCAAAATGTTTTTGGCTTGCATTCAACTTTCAGTCCACCTACCATGCACGTGCGCTGTGCCAGCTGACCCTGCGCCAGGCATATACCCAGGTGCGCGTGCGCCAGCGCTGCTGAGTCCAGGAGGCCGCACCCAGCGGCAGCCGAGCTACCACGGCTTGCCAGATCCCTCGCCCCCTCCAACTCGGCGTCCAGCAGTTCACAACTGGCGCGTAGGTCGTTCGTCTGGCCTGCTAAGTGCGTGTCGGCTGTTATCGCCCGCATCAGCAGCGCTCGTGCCTGTAGGGTCTGGCTGCCCGCGCTGCCGTTTGCGCACGTCACCAGAACACCTGCGACAGCAGGGCGGCGGGCAAGCGGGTGCGTGGGCTCCAGGACATGCTGCCACGCAACCCTCGGGACGCCCAACTAGCATCAGCCCCCGCGGTGCCCTCACCTAGCACGGCAGCGCTGTATGCGTGTTGGAGCCCGTCTTCTTCTCCCCGCCGTTTGCCCTCCTCCGCCGCCACCTCAAGCTCTTGCACCGCGTACATGTCTAGCGCGTCAAGCAGCCCCGGTGGGCCGCCGCTTGCTTGCGCCGCCGCTGCCAACAACGCCACCAAGGTGCGAGACGCTATCCCCTGTACTGCCGTCGAGGTGGCAGTGGTCGATTGCGGCCCGCAGGCAGCAGGTTCGCTGGCGTCCCCGGAACTGATCCCGAGCCGCTGAATGCAGGAGTCGGTGTCTTTGGGAGCTTGCGGCTGCGCGTTTGCCTGCATACGCTGCAAGCGCCCACCACGTCGTTGCGCCTTGCAGGGAGCAGCTGGCGCTGCCGACGAGCCGGCGCTGGGAGCGGAGGTTGACGGTTGCGAGGCCTTAGAAGCCGCGATTGCTACCGCAGCGTCAGCGTCGACCACGCTTGAACGCACGTAGAGTTTTGTGAGCGACCACAAAATGTGGATGTTACCGTCGATGAACTGCAGTGACAACGGGTCATAGGGCGCAAGTACTATTACTGCACAGATGTGTGCCTAGAGCGTGTCTGTCTCCGCAATGGAACACTCAACCACAAGTTATCGTGTCCATCCCAGAAATGCTCGCGCCAATTAGCGTTCGCTTGGGGCGTACAGCCATACCGGAATTCCATACGAACTGAACGCATACCAAGCCCCTGCCAAGGCCGCGTCGATTCCGTCTTTGAGACGCAAGCTCACCGCGTGTAGTTGCGCCACGTACATAGCTGCCGCGGCCATGGCGCCTGTGTGATTTGATAGCTGCTGCAGCGCCGTAACATGCGCCTTACACTTCTTCGCCATCTGAAGTACATCCGTGTCGGGGGTGGCCGTGCCACGGTTCAGCAGCTGCTGTGCGCGCCTGAGTGCTAACTGCGCAGCGACCTGAAGCAACTCCACAGCAGGCATCGCGAGCTGCGCCTGGAGGAGATCCAAGCCTGTAGAAGTCGGAAGGAAGGCTCAGCAAGGCAACATACCGTCGCATCCGCGATCCACCGTTTTGTGGAATCCCGAAGGCGTACCTGCGTTGCCCAAAGATGCTGACAGGCTCTGTAGGATCGCCGGTCCGACCTCGGCTGCGCTGTCATAGCCTGCGTGGCGCTCCGACTGATGGAATAGCTTCCTGAGCAGGTCCATGCTCCGAGAAACGTCCTCGTGCAGGCCTGCCAGCTGGCCGGTACACAGGCAATGCGCTGATTGCAGGCGCACTGCGATCATGACGGCAGAACAGCCGCTCGGAAGCACCTGTAGGCAGTCGAGCGCTTATGCATAGTCCAGGTTCCAACCGGTGGACTTCTTTGCAAACGGAATCTCACCGCATCAGCGATTGCAGCATCGTTGCACCCAACCAGGTGTGCACTGGCGGCGCAAAGGAGCTCCATACACTGCGCGAGCACTGGTAGCTGGCCACCTGCGCAGATTCGCTAACTGCGTTACCGAGCGTACGGGCTGTACGACACGTATGGTTGGTGCTGCACGCGCACGATGTCGGTACGGCTGTAGAGACCAAGAACTTGCATGGCAATCAGTCAGCGTAATTACGTGCCTTACCTGCTGACTGAGGCGTGCTGACTAACTGTGCGAGAACGCTGGCGATAGACATGCGCAGCACGTCTAGGCAGCACCATCGTAACCAGCTGTCACTGTTTGCTGACGTCCACGAGTCGGCGGCAAGGTCTTTGACGGCGCAGGACAGAATGCTGAGCTCTGCTTGGAGTCGTGGAGCAAGCGGCGGTGAGCCCATGCAGCACGGTAACTGCAGTGCAGCACGGACTACCACCCCTAACGGATGCTCCATAAAGGACCTGCGAGGCGGAGGTTGCGCGTTGCCGAGGAAGGATCGCCCCAGCGCAGCCTTGCGGGCATGGTGCATCCAAATGCAGTTCGCATTAAGGAGGCCAGGGCTTACCGATCTTTCAGAGGTCGGACAGGCCCTGCCCGTTTCTGCAAAAGGCTGGCGGCTAGCTGGTGCAACAACGGCCGAAGCAAATCTGGCAGGCACCCTGTAGGGAAAATACGTTCCGACAGCAAATACGTTCCGAAAATACGTTCAGGCAGCAACCTGATAGGTAAAGGAATGGAATGCAGGATAGCTTTGTTGTGACGGCAAATGCCACCGCACATTGACCTACCCTGGGTGGAAAGTTCGTGTAGTAGGGCGTCGATCAGGCAAATCTGCACTGTATCATCCGCAGCAGCAGCGTCGTCGATGAGCATCTGCAATCAGTTTGGGTACCCAATTGGGTTGACTTATCCGTGCACAAACGGTACGTATGGTACCGGCGAAACGGATATACCTGCTGAACCGCCTGTTCCTGTCGGCAAACCACACCGCACACCACGAGGGCGGTTAGCTGCTGCGCCACTGCCGCTGGGCCCAACTCGGAGGTCACGTCAGCGAGTTGGAGTGTCTCTGCCACCTGCAAACAGCAGATCAATGTTGCCACGCCAAATTCTTGACGTGCCAGGCCCCACTGTTTTCCCTGACAGGTTCAGACGCCCCATCAAGTCGCCCGCCTCCCGTATCGTTGCTTCACCTTGCTCAGGCACTTCAGGACTGGCTCAAGCCGCTTCCCCGCTTCGCCCGGGTCTGGTGCATCCCTGCACGTGCAGGTCAATATTGTGTGTACAACGTGGCAAGATATGACTTCTGGGTACGACACGCAACCGCCTATATATCTGCCGCACCGCACCGTGCTAAGCGCAGGAAACAATCGACAGGACCGCTGACGTCATTCCACAGAGATCCTGCATGGCTGGCATCTGATTTCGCCATCTCAGAGTAGCACACGAGCAGGTTGGCTACGGCTGCAATGTGCAGATCGCCTGGACCCGCCACACTGCCGGGGCTGGCTGCCGCGGATGCGTGCAGCACCTTCCCCTGTGCCAGTGCATATGCATGTAAGCCAAGCGCTGCCAGCTTGCGAACGAAGTTATAGCGCTGCACGTCCAGCTCATGTCGAGAAGCCTTGATGACGGGACGAAGGCAATCGAGCGCATTTAGGCCAAGACATGCCGCCTCGCCAAGCACGAGCAGCTGTTCAGGGGTGTAGTGCAGTTCTGGAGAAAGTCGAATCCCCATAGACTTGACCAAAGACGTGACAAGGGGTCCATGTGTCCGCGCGACTGGCCGCAGCGCCTCGACGCTGGCCTGCCCCGCACCGCCTAGGACTATTAGCGGCTCCAAAAGTCCAGAAATGCCATCGAGCGCATATCTGAGCTTTCTAGCATCAGTTTCTGCATCGAGAACAGCCAGGAGAACCTGGCCGTCTGCCATTCCCTATGCCTTCCTAGCTGTCAGAGCGGCTGTCTGGCTCAACCAGCAACATCTGCATAACGGTCCTTTAAAAGAGGGCAAACCTGATTTATGGAGTATGCTGTAGAGCGTAGAGAAGGCAAAAGATGTGAAGAGAAGTTCGTCATTGCAGCTGGATTCTGAGCCGTACCGAATGACAGTAAGTGAACCGAGAGACAAAGTCAACTGTATCCTTACAATGAGCGCAATTCATTACAATCCTTAGCTCGAGTGTGGAAAGACGTTGACACCGAAAGTACAGAAGAGGCCGCGGGCCGCGGAGTTACCACAACTATGTGTGCATGCATGACCAAGGAGGCCCTATTAGAGATATGCAAGCAAAATCAACTTTACCGGACGCCATCACTTAACGACAAGCTCTACTGCAACTTCAAGGGGTTCTCGCACATTGCATGCCTCGATGAATATGTGAACCTTAAAGCGTTGTTCCTGGAGGGCAACGTGCTTGAGAGCTTGGATGGCTTGCCAACCCTCAAGGAGCTCAAGTGCCTGTGAGTTCGGGTGTGGCGCGTCGTGTGCCTACATACACACTCTGCCTCCGTTCGCGACACACGCTGTAACGCGGCCGTGCGCAACGCGGCCGTGCGCAACGCGGCCGTGCGCAACCTCCGGCTTCAGGGCCTGACTCGCGATCCTATTTCGTAGGTATGTGCAGCAGAACTGCCTATGGAAGATCAGCGGGCTCGAGGCGGTTGAAAACTTGGACACACTCAACATCAGCAACAACCACCTAACCTCCTTGGAGGGGCTGTCGTGCTGCAAGTCTCTATGCACTCTCCTTGCCACCCACAATCATCTAGCCACGCTAGCGTCGGTGGAGCCCCTGGCGGAGTGCAAGGCGCTGCAAACGCTCGACCTTCAAAATAACGAGCTGTCCGACCCAGGCATCCTGGACGTGCTCAAGCAGATTCCGGATCTGCGCTGCCTATACCTAAAGGGCAACCCCGTAGTTTCATGCATCAAGAACTATCGCAAGACGCTGATCACGAGCATTCCCACACTAACCTATCTGGACGACCGGCCTGTGTTTGAGAAGGAGCGGAAGGTGGCTGAGGCGTGGTAAGCAAGTATCCCACTTGGAGCTTGGTGTGAGGGCTTGAGCATGAGGGAGAACACAAGTGCGCACGGGATCGACATGGCGTATTGCGTAGATAGGCTAAAGGTTAATCAGGATCGTCTTGGCGTACAGGGCAACACGGTGCGACAGGCGACTCGGTGCGCGTCACGCACGGGATGGAATAGCAAAAATCGTTTTCACTTTACGACCAACGCAACGCAAACTTGCACAAGTGACATGTTGATTCCTTTGTGCGCTGCTGGCACAGTGCGAAATTGCTTGACTGATCACAAACCGCATCCGTCACAGGGCGGAAGGAGGCCTGGAAGCGGAGCGGGCGATGCGCGACAAGCTCAAAGAGGAAGATGAGGAGCGCAGCCGCAAGAACCACGATTTCATGATGCAAATGCGAGCACAGGGCTGGCGAGAGGTAGGGCATCGGTGTGGCATGTAACGGTAGTATAGCTCGTTTGAACGCAAACGTAACTGACCATGGTGATTGCTTACAGTTGTCGGTTGGTCCGTCTGGTCATCTAGTGCGTAGCCGCCAATTCATGCTGTCTTGGCCGTAACCTACCAACGAACTGTTATGTCTTTTCCACCGCACCTACCTAAAACCTCCGCTACCTCAGCGCCGCAAGCGACTTGGTCTGCCTGACGGCGATACCGACCCAGCGCTGGATGAGCTCAGCGACGGCGAATACGAGCTCGACGAGGACCCTCCAGAGCTGGTAGCGGCGCGTCAACGGCTGGCGGCTTACACGGGGCGACCGGGCGAGGAGGAGCCAACAGGTATGAGTTTGGTCGTCGCCGTTTGCTCGCCTCGTTTACACTTGGCTTCGGCTGTGATGCGTTGGTTTTGGTGGATACGACTGGCAATCTTACGCGGTTCTGGCTCCTGACGCAGTCCTTGTTTGGCCCCATGCTCCATGCACGCAGACATGTCGAGCGAGCGTCAGCACCTCGCTACTGAGGGCAAGAAGATAACGGAGGGACAATGGCGCAGCACAGCGGAGGACGACTCCAACGTGTACCTGGAATCGGTGAAGGCCGCCCAGGCGGAGCTCAACACGGGCGTGGGGTTGCCGCCGCAGAGCACGGGCCCGTTGACATCCTTGTCTGGATCAGACGGGGAGGACGACACGGTAGAAGGGGTCGAAGGGCCGAAGGCGGTAACAGCGCAGACAAGTGCCCCCGACGGTGACGGGACGGCTGGGGGCCCTACGGATGACGCAGGTGGTGTTGACTTGAACGAGCTGGACTAGCCGTTACCCACGGACGCTACTGCATGAAGAGCGCTGCGAGCTGAGGCACTGCGCGAATTCAATATCCGAATGCATACGATGACACTTGAGAGCGAGAGAGAGGACTGAAACGTGTAGATCAGTTTACGGGTACCGGGCGGCATCTCATTTGCAAGTGGTGAACAAGTGAGCAGCTCGCTGTAAGGCTATGTGCACGGCCACACACGTGTCCCGCGGCAAGCATCGCAAGGGCGTTTCAGTGGTGGCTGCATTGTGTATGGAATGCAGGTTCTATGCTATGCTGAATTGTCGTAGTTTCAGGCCTGCACGTGAGCCCACAAGCCGGGGCCAGAGGATGATTGCTCCAAAGCTCCAAACTCGGAACGCTCTCGTTTACTGCATTTACTGTTACAAGGGTAGGCCATGTGGGTCCCTTACCCATACCCGGGGATAGACCTGGTGGGCTGGGTGCCCTGTAACGCACGGGTATTATTCCAGTGCGTGCCAGCGTAACAATGGCTACGCCCGCGAACCACCGCGTCCAACGTATAAACGTGTGTTAGCCGAAGGCAATACGGTACTTGGCGGGCTCACAGCGTCGCGGGTGTGTCGGTTCCCGCCAGCCTGCTTTCTTGCCACTCCTTGTCGTTCTGCAGGGCCAATGGGAACCAGATACGGCGGTTCGGCAAAGAGAAACGCATTCTCACGTAGTTCCTCCTCCCAAGGTTATCACGTACTCATGGACACCAAGTCTCTGGCCCACCAGTGGGCACCATCACGCACATGGCGACCTCGAACATTGGCCCCACCACCGCCTCCCGGTCCCTTGTTAACCGTAGCTTCTCGAAGCCCAGTTGTTGTGAAGTCGCAAATGTGGAAAGCAGCACTAGTAGCAGGGGAAACATGTGGCACATTCACAGGCGCACTTGCACTTACCTTGGACAGCTGGTGCCACATGTTGAGCGAGTTTTCGAACAAGCTGCGGATCTTGTTGCTCTCCGACGCACTCAGGTTGTTGAGCTTGACGGTAATAGGCCCCGAGACTTTCCGCAGGCCATCCAGAATCTTGCTGTTGCGCACCTTCTTGAGCTCCTCTATCAGGTCTTGAACCTGATGCACTCGACCGGCGGGACACACCAAGAAGTGGGAGAGGAATGGCGTCTTCCATCAGGAAAACACAGGCGGAGAGGAGCACACGCTGCGATTCAGCAAGCGCGTTAATCGAGGGCTCCCGCATAGTCATCGTTTCTGTTACATTTTTCAGCGTTGCAGCCAGCCAGCGCGCTCATGGGAATCCGTGCGGACGTGCGCCTTATCCGAAGGTCAGATCGATACTGTGCGCGCTTGGCGCGAACCCTTCCCCCTGTCCCAACGCGCAGCATGAAGAGCGCATCTCCTAAAAGCTAATCCCGCACTAAACTTAACCAACACCGGGCTTTCGGCTTCCAGCCAATGCGCGTACGCCTTGTCCGTCCTCCCCTCTCACGCACCTCGTTCAGGTCACTGTTTGTGCCAAAGACGGCTCGTGCCTCCGTAAAGAGCATCTTGCTGACCTCCACATAGTACTGTGGTACCGGCTGGAAGTACTGCGGGATGGTGCGCTCCTCCTCCAGCATGACTGCAAGGGCAGGACCCCGGGGTGACGTGGCGCCATAAGTCAAACTCCGTATGCCAAAGACGACCGACGTCTTTGCATCCTGCCTGGCCATTAAGCAGGCCGGTGTCTTAGCAAACTTTCCGTAACTCATCCCCTAACTGAATTCCATACCACCAGCTACCAACCTTTCAGCTTGTCCGTTGCCATCCATTGCGGAGGCTGGATGCGGCACTTCCCTCGACGGAACAACGCGAGCGCTAGGTAGAGCGGCACTTCAACGGGAATGTTTGGCCGGAAGGGGCCATACGTGCCCTACAAGCAGGGCGTGTGCATGTAAGTGGTACTCGGATGGTGGCGTTGCGGTGCACGATTTTTGGATGCTGCTGCAGGTGGCTGCCGCGAGGACCAGCCGCTGTAAAGCGGTGTGTCTGTGACAGGAGCGCACCTCTATACACGGCAACGTGCTGTTCGGTTGCCCCAGACTGAAGTTCGGAATGATGACGACCTTTTCATGCTCCGCGAAGAACTCGAGCTGCACAATTGGCATGGGTGGGTAGGTGACGGGGTCGGGGTATTACTACGCACGTGTCCCTGCGTTCCAATCCGTACCTCCTCCGGCGTGAGAGGTGGCTCTTCTAGCTTCGTAGAAACGTACTCGAACAATGACGCGGTGGGCATTCGGCTTTCTGAGGTTGCCGCGCCCCGCTAGTATCGATGTGAAGGCTGACGAGTCGGCCTTCGCAGTTTTAAGTGGTGGGAGCAAAGTATTTGAACTGCACGCTAAACTGCTCTGGAGTGAGTTAGCTCCAGTTTGTTTGCGCTTGGCGACGTGCGACGTGCTTAGCAAGGGAACGCTTTGTCCGTCAGCGTGGACAGCTGACAGTGCCACTGTGAAGCTAGCTGCAGTATAATCTATAAAGGGTGTCTACCACGTGTTGCAACGATTGGTCGACCATTTCAGGCTACTCTGAGGATTGCCGCGCGGAAGAACGCCTTCGGAGCGCAATGTCGTACTACATGTTTCGCTTGCCCGTTGCCCCATGTGGGATTGCCCAGACCTGCAGGCCAAGTTTTATGAATTATCCATTTTCGTTTGGATTGAGCGCCTTTCGCATAACCAACTCTTGGACGGCCTCGGGAGGTACGAAGCTAGAAGTTGTGAAACAGCTCACGGAACCACTACGCAGTTATTAAATCAGTTCTTAGATAATATCATCCTTTAGAGGAATGGGCCGGGGTGAGGTGAGAGCGATGCTCGGTCTGCGCAACTAGGGCGTAATGAGGTTGGCCACAGTAATGGCGCTCCTGCACGGACAGGCCGGCAACAAGAAGAGTATTCCATTAGATGCATGGGAGCAAAAGCTCGCGGGCGTCCGCGTGCCCAAGGACGACATGAACCGGCTAATTATGAACTTCCTTGTCACGGAGGTGCGTTTCCTGGGTTCAAACCTTGCGTGTTCGGGTAATCATCGATGTCGGGCATATAGTGATTGTGTGGGCACTTGGACTTGCTGTATACCTTGCCTCCTATGTTCCGTCCCTGAACGAAACCCCCTTGAGTACTCATATCCGCTCACGGTTGGTGGCATGACAGGGGTATGTAGAAGCGGCTCGCATGTTTGAGAAGGAGAGTGGCACGCCACCGGGGGTAAACCTCGACGCCATCACGGACCGCATGGAGGTTCGGCGGGCGCTTCAGGGCGGCAACGTCGAGGCTGCCATGGAGCGAGTCAACGACCTGGACCCGGAGGTGGGCACTGGGTTCCAACTGTGGTGGGCGGGACAGCCTTTTGGGCAGTGGGGAAAACCAAAACGGACGGCAGAAGCTTCATGCCCTACCGCTGTCGGTGTGAGTTCTAGCGCTACCGTGGTTGAGCTTTAGGGTTCGAGTGGCCTCGAACACCACCATTTGCCATAATACCAGTCAATGCTTACCTGCCTTTGTTCGGCACAAGCGCAACGGGCCAGACCACGTCATGTATCCACGTTGTACTCTACGGGACCGGGCCCAACGAGTAGGCCCGCAAGCAGGGTCGGCTCGGTGTCGTCGGTTTGACCTTCTTTCGCAACATGTCTGCTTCCACGTAACACTGGAAAGGGCATTTCGACTAGACCACGTGGCATCAGGTTTACCGCCGGCCCCCGCCACCCTGTTGTTCCTTGCTTTGGACAGATTCTGGAGTCCCAGCCGAAGCTCTTCTTCCACCTACAGCAGCAGCGGCTGATTGAGCTTATCCGAGCAGGGAACGTGGAATCCGCGCTTGACTTCGCGCAAGAGTACCTGGCGCCGCTGGCGGAGGAGAACGCCGAGTTCCTGGAGGAGCTAGGTGGGCGGGCTGGGGGCCACTTCCTGAAGGCGGTGGCCGTGCCAAACATAGGCGCGACAGCGGTTCCTGAGCCGCCTCCACGTTTCGCCCATCATAACAGTTCACGCCAGCAAGGATAATCTGGCCATGCATGAGCATGTGCCGACAGGCTTGCAGCGTTGGTACGATACGCTTGTCACATTGGTTGCAAGGCCACTGACGCTATTGCTGAGCGCCCACGCACTGTTGAAACGCGTTTGTACCGTGCTGGAAGGTGGTGCCTTGGTGCGAACGTTCAAGGGGAAAAGCGCCCTGTGGATGCAAATATGCCTTCAGCGGTCTGTGCGTTACCACGTGACAGGCTCGAATCGAAGTCAGGTGCACGCTGACGAGGGCTCCTGCTTCTGCTAGCCCCACCTGTTGCACCTACTTCCAAACCCTGTACACGCAATGCCCCACCAGAGCGCACAGTGGCGCTGCTGGCCTTCGAGGACACCAAGTCCAGCCCAGTAGGCGACCTGATGGACGTGGCGCAGCGGCAAAAGACCGCCAGCGAATTGAACGCCGCAATCCTGCAGAGCCAGGCGCAGGAGCGGGAGCCGCGCCTGCCGCTTCTGCTGAAACTGCTCTTGTGGGCTCAAGCTCAGCTGGACGAGCGGGCAGCCTACCCACGAATCCACGACCTGGCCACCGCACAGCTGGTGCAGGCCCCCAAGACGGATTAGTGCATTAGCGCGGGTTTCTGATGCGGCATTGGGCTCAATTTTTCGTGCCAGGTGTTCAGGCGTCCGCTTGTACTTGTAGTGGAAGGATAACGCGGACCGGGTTTGGGTTTGGAAAGCGGTAAAAATGATGTTGCCCGTTGTAGTTGATTCCGGAATGGCAGTACGGGAACAGAGCTGGCGGTTCGTAAGGTGCAGGTATTTCCCTGTGCTACAAGGTTTTGGACACGTATGTTGCTTCACTGCTGGACGCCCTGGTGGCTTTTCCAGGAGAGAGGCGGGCAGCCTTGCGGCTGCGGACCACTCCGGCTGCGTCGCTGTCCGACGACTCATGGAGTGGCCGCCTGGGCAGGGGCCCGCCGACAGGCAGCTCAAGCAACTGGCGACAGCCGTCGACGGCCAGCAGCCAACGGCGGCGGACGTTGAGCGGCTGCGCGCCCTCCTGGACAATCAGGTGCTGCCGGCTCCGAACGAGGCGGTTGCCGCGCTGGAGCTGCCGTTGTGCTGTAACCCTACCCCGCGCCAGCGCGGACGGCAACAGGAGGCGGGTCTGAAGCTGCTGGCATGCAAGGGGCGCGGGAGCGGGTTGTCGTACTGCTCCAGGGGACGCCAGTTGGAGCACTGGCAGGCGGACCACAAGCTCGTGTGCCGGGGGCGGGGTCGTCGTCGAGATCTCAAGGGGGGCATTGGGCAGTGGTGTGACGTGGTGGAGGCGGCGTGGCTTGACTGGTGTATGCAGGAATGATGGAGACTCTGCGAGGGACTGCATAATGGTTCGTCTCTCTAGATGCAGGCAGCCGGTTGCAGGCAGCCGGGCGGCCACCGTTAGGCCACCAATGCTACGCCTAGGCCAACGGGCAATGGGGCCCTGCCCGCCACAGGGGAAATGTGGCGATTGATATCTGTACGCTAATTTTCTGCCTACTTGTGTACTGGATGTGTGTCCGGCCTTGACGGACTGCCAGGGCGAGGGCTACGAAGCTCCCAGCTGCCGAACCACCACATGAAAAAGGCGTCTTTCCGTTTGTCATCTTCGCTATCATGCCCGATTGCCTGCTAATATGGTATGCTTCGTATCACGAAAGGACGCGACCATGTCGTAACGATGTGCTGGTAGGTTTCCGTACAGATATGGCACTGTAGCGGCAGCGGGTGCATAGTCGCAAACTAACTCCTGGTTTCTCAAGAGGTGAGCCAGGCCGCCTTTCTCTTAGAGGTTCGCCTCAGCATACCGGCGGCCGTGGAGATCCAGTTACCGATCTAACGCAACGGGAGCGATCACTGCGGCACGCATTTGCAACCCGCCTTCTTGAAGTACCAGGAGGGCGCAGATGGAGTGGATTTACAGTTAAAGGTCAAGCCCATGGGACTTGACCCCGAAGAACCAGCTGTATTGCGTCAACAGGGCCTGACATGGACGGCCTGGAAGGGCCTGGGAGGGCCTAATAGGACAGGCTTCCATTGTCCCATCAGTGCAGGTGCTCGACATTCCCATGGACGCTGGTTTTATATTGGCTCTTGAACTGTGCTTTAGGTTTGCCTTCAGCCTTTAGGGAGTGAATGCCACGCAAGCATGCTTACGGGGGGTCATGGGCAGGGCCAATGGTGGTGTCACCCCTGGTCACCTGGGGGCATCCACGGATAGGGCCAAAGGCAGGGCATTTATCTTAGACGGACGATAGCGGCCAACAGATTCCGCATCTGGGTGGAACACGAAAAGGATGTCAAGGTGTATGAGTTAAACCAGCACGTTGTTGCGAACGATGGCCGGACGGTTTTACGGCAATACGATATGCAAGCCAGCACCGCACGACATGATTGAACTAAGCCATTTCTCTGTTCGTTCGTTACCTATTTTGTGGTCGAAAGGTTGTAGATTATTCCTTACCTGCCACGCTCTTCAAAATATTCAAGTTCGGTCCCCGCCAAATTCACTTCACAACCTTGTCAGAATTGACGATCGCACTACCGTTCACGCTTACCATTGTCCTACTTAAAGCTCATTCAAGTTTCCTCTAGGGCGCTAAACGTCCTTGTGGGATCTGCACGTTTGTAGGGGCCGGTGCGCCCGGCCCAGCCCAAGCCGGCTCCAATGGCTGAGGGAGTGCAGGCGTTTGGGGAGATCTGGCTGGGAAGCAGGGGTGGAGTGGTAAGCAGGCTTGCTTGGCGCCGCACTGACTGTCCTCGAAATCCTTGGAGCTTCTGCGGGAGAGGCTCACCGCTATTGCTGTGACTGCAGTCCTCCGGTCAATTAAGGCTCACGCCTGCTGGATTCACTTGGCGCCGAAAACAAGGCAGCAAAGTGGTGGAGGTAAAGAAGGAAGAAATCGAAGGCTTGTCCTGGACAAAAGTCCCGAGGGGCTGCCAGCTGAGCGTGCGTCGGAAAGGCGCTACTACGTTCAACTTCTTGGGATTTAGGGACAAGGTGCGGTTATCGTGCCGTGGGGCACGGCGGCGGCAAGTCGACCGCGCCGCTGAACTTTGTTTGTTAGGACCGGGATTAGCCCTCCATCAGGCAGTGTGTGCTGCAGTTGCGAGGTGGGGTAGGTGTGGAACGCCAGGGGGCGCGGCGCCTGTGTCTCGCCGATGGGTACTTGCAGCGGGATAGAGAGCAGGAGGTTGACACGTCGCCACCACGGCATCCGTATGGGGGTTTGTGTTGCAGATCCTGTAATGGACCTCGCCCGCCGCTGCCGGAGGCCTTGCACCTCGCAAAAGGCTGCTGCTGCAGTGTCATAGCCAGTTACGCTGCGATTCCTCCACCACTACCAGTACACTCCTTACGTTGTGGTCACCGACAGACACTCCACTCCCATCGCCCCCCCCTGCAGGATCTGGATACGCTACAGTATTACACGCGCAACACGCTGGGCCTGCCTGAGGGCATATCGGAGCTGGCGCTGTCGACGTCAGGCCACAACTGGGGCGCCGTGCAGCTGCGGGGCGCGTCGCTAGCCTTCGTGGTGGGCACGAAGATGGCGTTCGAGCTGCCGCTACCGGACGTGTGCACCGCACAGCAGGCCAAGGTGGGTGGGGTGGGGCTGCTCGTCCGCTACCGGTTGTACCTCGTGGGTTGGAGCCACCCCATAGCGCTGGACTGACAGGTGGCGAGGAAGGTCAGGGTTCAGATGATCAAGGCCCGACAGGGCCGGGCCAGGACCTCAGTATCTCAGATCCCCCCCGACACACAGCCTAGCGTCGTCTTCTGGAAGCTGTGCACACCCTGCAATGCATAGCATCTCGCAGCGGCGAGCTTGCCGCCAAACATATCTTTGGGCTTGGCTGGGCATCCTTGACTTACTCAGGTTCACACATGCGCCAGTGCATGTGGCTAGGTTCCGTTGTACCATTTGCGCCTCCGAGCCCCTCACCCGGCCTCTGAACCCCTGACCACCCTGAACCCTATCATCCGCCCCCGACCCCCTCAACCCCCTCAACCCCCTGATCGACAGGATGACATCATGCTTGAGTTGCACGTGGACGACTCGGGGGCAGAGGTGGCGGAGGACATGCTGACGGAGCTCGCGTTCTACGTCCCGCCGGGGAACGAGGACTTCCCGGCTCGTGGGGAGGAGGTGCCCGCTGCAAAGGCGAGTGCACGGGGGGGAAGAGGAGGGGCCCCCGGGCTGGTTTCGGGGCCCGAGTCGAGGGTCGCGGGTGCGAGGGTGGGGCGAGGGAGCAGAGGCGTGCTTGGAGAGGAGGAGGAGGAGGAGGACGACGAGTGAGAGGAGGAGGAGGGAGGGGTGGAGGAGGGAGAGGAGGAGGAGGGAGAGGAGGAGGAGGGAGAGGAGGAGGAGGGAGAGGAGGAGGAGGGAGAGGAGGAGGAGGGAGAGGAGGAGGAGGGCGTTCGTGGCGACCCGCACCGAGGCGGTGCATTATGGCAGCTACTGGTGGGCGTGTGCATGTCGGCGCCCCCTCGCGCGTGCTACGGTGCATTCCCCGTACGGACCGGCTGTCGCGATAGACGGGTTCTAACTGGTTTCTAGCTGTCGAATATGCTACCCAGCTTGCACAGCTGGAAGTCGTGTGCTTTGCCCGGTGTCCTACGCATGTCGCACAGCACATGCCTGCCGTACGTTATACGACACACGCCCCGTAGGGCGTCGGACAGACTGCCCTTCGAGAGTACTCTGTCGCGTACCCCACCTCATTTCTTGCGAGATGCCTTTTTGCGCGATGAACCATCGGGGCTAGTCTGACCTGGGCGCGCCCCTTGCGCCACGCGGTATCGTACAGGTGCTGTTGGACGCTCTGCTGCCGCATGCCGACACGGAGGCTGCCGCCGCGGACGAGCCCGTGTGCGTGTTCAGCGAGGTGGGCATCCTGGCGCCTCGCGGCCGCTTCGACATCGAGATGCACCTGGGCTACCTGCAGCTCGGGGGCCAGGTGCGAGGGAGGGGCGGAGGGGCCCGGGGTGCCGGGTGGGCGGAGGACGGGTGTGTCCAAAGGCGCTGATGAGGAAACCATGCGTGGTCAGGGACGGGTATGGAGGGGTTTGCGCGGGGCGGCTGGCTGGCTACCATGCCAAGGGTGACAATGGTGTATGGCAGGGAGACGCCGGGGCTGGGTTGGAAAGGGCGGGCCGTGCTTGTTGATGCGGGTTGGGGTGTGTGGTCAGGCGAGGGGCGCAGGGCATATGGCTAAGGGGTTCGCCGCCACCTCGGCGTACCGGAGGCGGGTTGTGTGCAGGCCGCACACATGGGGTTGGCAGCTGAGTTGCTTACTAACCGAAGCCTTTGCGATGGCACGGCAGTCATTGGGGACCGTGACCGGAGTGAATGCTGCGCTTGGCTGATGGGATGGGCGTGTGTGTGGGGTTTGATAAGAAAATCCGCGTGTGTGCGGGGTTCAAGGCGCGCAGATGACACCTCGCCGCGTCCACAGACGAAAGGGTAGCGACGCGGCGTGACTGCGGCCTGTGGGACGTACGTCAAATGTTTTCGATGGGCGAACATCATGTTACCCTTGGGGCGGGGAGACAAGTTAGGTCCACAGACGAAAGCGTACCGACGCGCGCTCGGGCGATGCCCTCATCCTGCGCTGGGTGCCTACCATCCGGCTCGCCCCGCAGTCTCAAGACTTCAAGGTCCGCCACACCTCCATCCAGCGCGTCTTCATCCTTCCCAAGCAAAACACGCCACACACGCTGGTCGTCATTTCGCTCGACCCGCCCATCCGCAAGGGACAGGTGCGCGCTGCTGCCCCTTCCAATCTCCCCGTCTCTCTCTCGCCGGTGTCTTCACCGCTCCTTGGCTTGCCGCTCCCCAGGGAAACAGAAATCGTTGCCCGCCCGCTTAACGGTCGTCGTGATCGCGGTCACTGACATGTTGTCCGCTGCAGCCCTTTTTGGTGTTCAAACTTACCCGAAGGTGCTGGCTTGCCGGGCTAATGCCGATCAAATGCGTCGCTGCTGTTTGCGCTCACACCCGCTGCCCGCTCTGCCCTGCCCTGCTCTGCCCCCTCCACCCTGCCGCCCGTTCTCTCTCCCCACAGACGTACTACGCGCACCTGCTGTGCCAGTTTCCCACCGACGACGACATCACCATGGAGCTGGACATCACGGAGGAGGCGCTGGCGTCCAAGAACGAAAAGGTGCGCACGTGGCGTGTGTGTTTGCGCTTGGAAGGTGTGTGCGTTTGAAAGGGTGTATGTGGTAGTGTGGGGGGCGCAGATGCAGGCTGTGTGTTTTAAATATGCTGAGCTGAGCCGCGAAGGAGACTTAGCGCGAGGAGACCAAGGAATCCGGAGGCAGTTCGGGGCGCCAATAGTTACCAAAGGAAGCCCAGAGTGGGTCCACGAGAAGCCATAATTCCCAGTATGTAGCCGGCGGCCGCGCAGCGCTCCGATAGCCAGAAAGACGGTGGCGGGCAGCTGAGCTCCAGTAGCGGCCCCAACAACCGACGCCGCGCTGCTGCGGCGTAGGCGTGGCGCGAAGCTCCTACAACTACCGAGCCTATGGACCTATTTACCTATCCTAGTGCGCAAGGCAGGGGTATAGGTGACAACTTCGCGTGCAATGCCAGTAACAGACAGAGTGCCCGGCACAGGAATCCCAGCCCATGCCAAATGCGAGGAAACTGACCTGAGTGGCGCAGGCTGTGTGTGCGGGAGGGTACTCGGTGCGAGTGTGTGTGCGGGAGGGGACCTGGTGCGAGTGTGTGTGCGGCAGCGTGCGCGAGTGCGTTAGTCTAGCAGCCGGGGCAGCAGGACGTGGCGTGTGGGTGTTACAAGCTGCGCCTGAGTGGAAGCCTCTTCGACATGTGTTCCTATCCGGACGCCCGCCCGCAGAACGGCGGCAAGCTGTCCGCCGAGATGTCGGGCCCGGTGCACGAGGTGTTCGCCAAGCTGCTGCGCGGGCTGTCAGGGGCGCGCATCACCCGGCCCGGCCACTTCAAGAACGCGGCGGGGGAGGGCTTCTCTGTGCGCTGCTCGTACAAGGCAGACGACGGACAGGTGCGGGCCAAGGGCGTCAGTCTTGGGGGCATGTGTGGGTGGACATATGAGCACCGTCGGTGGAGCCGCGGACTCGCGGCCCCCGATGGCTCGTACGACATTAAAGCCGCTGCGCGATTATGGATCCACCGCTGTCTGCGTCCCGCCCTTGCCATCCACGCCACGCCCTTCCTTACCTCCGCCGCTCCCGTCCCCTCGCCCTCGGTGCTTGCTTCGCTTCGCAGCTGTATCCGCTGGACCGCGGTTTCTTCTACGTGCACAAGCCGCCGCTGCTCATTCCCGACAACGACATCGAGTCGGTGGAGTTTGCCCGCCAGGGCAGCGGCGCCGTGTCCTCGTCGGTGCGCACCTTCGACCTGGTCATCAGACTCAAGGGCGGCGCCGAGCACATGTTCAGGTGAGCCCGGCCCGGGCTGCGGATCGCTGGGCCGCTTGGTTGCGACCAGCAGCCGGGGGCGGATCTCTCGGTCGCGAGAGCCCCTGCTGTGCGTATCACTTCGCAGCCTGCGAGGGCACCTAATTAGGGGGCTCACGTGTTGGGGCTGTGATTTCCTGTCCCATTTACAGCAACGGATGAAGTTGCCGATTGCGGGGCTGACCACGAACGAATGCATTGCCCAAGACGGGCTCGTCTCCAAGCGCTCCGCCCACCTGGTCTTGTCCTCCCGGGCGGTGCCGCCCCTCCCTGCAGGAACATCCAGCGCTCCGAGTGGGGCAACCTGTTCGAATTCATCAACACCAAGAAGATCCCCATCGAGAACCTCGCGTCCGCCAAGCGCGGCCCGGGAGGCGCACAGGCCGGCATGGACGCGGACGATGACATCGACCCGGGTGGGTGCTGGGGGGGGGAGCGGATGGCTCAAAGGAGGTTGGGTTGGGATCGGGTTGCTGTTGCGGGTGGTTGGATGGCTGGAGCTCAGCGTCCTGGTAATGCCTGATTTGGAATCGCGATCGCGATCCAGCGCCAATAGCATGGGGCTGAGGCAAGCCTTCATGTGGAAACGCAAGTCATGACCAATTTTGGTTGGGCTTCGTCTCGCCTCATCGCTTGTCCTTAACAAAGGGCCGCACTACTCCTAGCGGTTGGACGGTGCAGCACAGCACTGATCACAGCTGAGTGTCCAGTCGGGCGTTTCGCTCGACGTTGTTCCCATCACAACGTGTCTGTCTTGGCGCCATTGTATCGCGCCGTCTCCCCCCCCACACACATCCGGGTTTCCTCTCAGCCCCCCGCCTCCCCGTCCGCTTCCGCCCTCGCTCGCGTGCAGGCATGCGCCGTGCTGCCGCCGAGGCGGACTACGACGAGGACGATGAGGACGAGGACTTCGACCTCAGCGGTGGCAGCGAGAGCAGCGAGGACGAGGACGAGGATAGTGACGCGGAGATGATCGAGGAAGAAGGTGAGGGCGCGCTGTGGCAGCAGCAAAGGTTGCTGATGCGGTCCAGGGGCTTCGCGCTTCGCGGTTCGTCTGTCTAGCCAACACGCTTTGGGTCCAGTGCAGCGCTATATTGCCATCAACACACGGTCATCTATTAGCGGCTTGCCTTCTGCCTTGGTACTTTCACGCTGGCAAGTTGCCTTCAACACGTGGTCATCTATCAGCGGCCATGAACACACGTCCATGTATCAGGGGCTTAGCTTCTGCCTTGGGACCTTCACCCTGCGCGCCTTGATCGTCTGGCATTTGCTGACAGGACCCACGGAATGCTCCCTCCGTGCGTACCAGGTGTCTCCGTGGCCGCCTTCAAGCCCACCAAGGGCAAGCGGAGGAAGGAGGCGGGCGCTGACGCAGAGGAGCGACCAGCCAAGAAGCCCGCGAAAGGTGCGGCCCGCGGCTGCGGTACGAGCCACCCCAGCCACATTGCGTACGGCACATTGCATAAGGCGCCCATTTGCTTGAGGCACCACTATGACGCACCCACATTGCGTTAGGCGCCCATGTGTTGCAGGCACCACTATCGGTTCCCCGGCTTTGCCCTGTCTTCTTTATCCGCTGCGTCTGAGCTGCCGTAGGGCCTATTGGGTGTAAGCCTTCAGTAGCGAAAGAAGTTCAATCTTCCGATCACGGGCTCCCCCTTCATCATGCCCGCGGGCGGATTCGGCAACACGGTCCAGTGCTTCCACGACGTGCAGCCTCAACAACACCGACTTCGACGTCGATGATACACAGCTCATCGCCGTCGAAGTCGGTGTTGTTGAGGCTGCACGTCGTGATCGGGACCCTGATCGTGGGGGAGCAGACGCTCGAGATCCACCTGGTGCACTTGATGCTGCTGTGCTCTCCGCTGCTGTACGTGCGCACGGCGGAGATCGCGAGGAAGCACTGGACCGTGTTGCCGAATCCGCCCGCGGGCATGATGAAGGGGGAGCCCGCGATCGCGATGCTGGCCACCAACGGCTAAGGATTCGCGCCCTCGAGGGTGCTGTGGGGCGGCAGCACGCCCCAGGGCTTCGCCACGCTGTGGGTCCTGGCCACGAGACTGATTGCGGTCATGTTCGACCAGATCCACAAGTTCATGATGGCGGGTAGAACGTCCGCGAAGTCGGTCCGCCTTGCGGCTCCCTATTTCCAACCCATGCCGGCTTCTGCCCCCTGCTTTGCCACCGCAACAGAGAAGGCTCCGCCGACTCCCAAGGGCGACGCCGCAGCCGCCGGTGAAGCCGCCGGCGGCAGCGGCGGCAAGGCGCCGGCCAAGGCCAAGGGCAAGAAGGCGGACAAGGCGGAGGGCGCCAAGCCCAAGAAGGAGAAGAAGATCAAGGACCCCAACGCCCCCAAGAAGAACCTCACGGCCTTCATGTACTTCTCCAGCGCGAATCGCGAGAAGGTCAAGGCGGAGAACCCCGGTAAGCGAGGACCTGTGGGGCTCCACCTGGGATGGTGGCAGCACCGGCTGGGATGACGGCAGCACCACCGGTCCGGAGTTCAGTAGGATAGCTTCCCTGTAACTGGGTGAACCGCTGACCGTCGTGTCTGTGTGTATGTGGCTGGGGGCCCTGGAGCGGGCATGCATGTTACCCTGGTTGCCAGGTGCCCCACGTTACGCAAGTACGTATGCCTGCACGTCACGCATGCCGTCGTCTTGCCGTACGAGCGGTCCTTTGCCGTCGCCCTCCCTCCCGTGCCCTGCTTTCCGCTGTCCTGTCCTTAGCACCTTCATAGTACGGTACCGGTGAACCCCGTGGGCTTTCTGTGACCTCCTGCCCTACATCCCTGCGGCTCTGTGGCATTGTCCTTTCCTGGACCCACGCAGGCATTGCCTTCGGCGATCTGGGCAAGATGCTGGGCGAGCGCTGGAAGGCCATGGGCGCCGAGGACAAGGTGCAGTACGATCAGATGGCGGCCAAGGACAAGATTCGCTACGCCGAGGCGATGAAGGCCTACAAAGAGAAGGGCGGGGGACCACCTGGCGCCAAGGCGGAGCCCGCAGACGCTGGAGATGGCAGCGATCTTGGTGGGGATGACGACTAGTTGGGGAATGGGAAGCGTGGAGCCATAGCCCCGTTTGCGCAGGTGCTGCAGGGTTACGATGTCAGGGGCAGTATACGGTAGAAGGGGCAATCCGCGCCAGATTCGCTCTGGCGCAGGAAGCGCAGGAAGGGGAATTTAACTGTTTATGCGCGGGCGGTAACTAGGGTGGGTGTTCCAATTTGCAGGGCCGAGCTTCGCTGTACGGTCTGGGTGCTTGGGTGATGGTTGGCGTCGCCTCGCCTGATGTTGCTTTAGGCAGAGGGGACCAACAAGGGCTAAGGCTCGAGTGTGACTGAAGCGTGTTATTGGGGCGGGAGTGCGACGTCGGATTGGAGACGTGGACGTCGGTGCAGGAGTTTGTTGGGATGAGGTGGTGCCATGTTGAGGGCGCAAGTCGGGCAGCTGACCAACAGATGCCGATCTCCGTATTCAGTATCGACCAGCTCAAGCTGGGGCGCCTCTAAAGGCCACTGCGTCTCAATAGGGGGTGAGCTGATGGTTGGGCTGTGTCATTGCCAGGCATACTGGTAATAGCAGCGCCTTTGTCCACTTTACAACACAGACACTGTGAGAGCAAAGGGTGCACGGTGGACGCTAAAAGGACAGAACGGTTGAGCCTCACGGAAACAATTTCTCCAGCGTTTCTCGCATGAGGTTTGAATCCCAAGAAAGCACAACCCTTACTGTTTGCGAACTCCACCCGTTCTCGACGTCGCTGCTACCTGATCTCTGTAAATGCGGCTTATCGGTGCGGAGTGCGCATATGGAGCTGCCAGCGTGAACCCATGTCCTAAAGAGTACAACCCCCACGCACATCGCCATCTGAGCGGATGTATGCACATCACGCCTACCCGTCTCGCGGCCCCTCACAGCCCCTCACGTGGCTTACAATACCTCTACCTGGCTTTGCAGAGGCCATCAGCCTGCTGCAGCTATGGGCTCCAATCCCGCACAGTACCTGGCTGAAAAGTAAACGAGTACCATAGCTGGCCACAAAAAAATTGCCTCTGGTGTTTACTACCCCTGAGTCAGCTCCTTGCCACGAGTATGCAGCCTGCCAAACGTTCTGGTCTGCTTACACTGTGCACAGAGCTGTACCCAGGGAAATGTGACTTTTGCGTGGCATGCAGCCTGGAAAGCATGCACTACAGGCGCGTGTAAGGTAGTTGTGGCAACTAACGGCAGCTGCTCAGGATGAATATTTGCGACGCATGGACTGGTCTCAAGATGAGAAAGTGATAAATAACTCCTGTGCGATCGGACCTTGAAGTCCTTGACATGCTGCAATCCTGCTCAAGGAACAGCTGTCTGAGCTGTCTGCCTGCTGCGCTGTCTAGGATCGGTTGGGACGAGCACATGTGGTAAGCAGCGTTTCCTCCTCGGATTAAGGTGACCCTTTACCGGATATGTACACTCAACAATCATAGGCTTTAGCACGCAATGTCGGACGCTGTTTGCTGTTGCCGACTGCCGATCATGCTTCAAATGGCGTCGCCTTGACCTCCTACTTGCTAAGAAATTCGCCAACTAAACCTATCGGCTGCAGCGCTATGATTGGGAAGACGCTATGGACAGGTGCGACTTCGTGGCTTTGACTTTGGAGCCGTAGGAGCTTCCATCGACTCGTGTGCGTGCTTTTTTCCGTCCAGGACTGCAAAGCTATGGACCAGCAGCCCAAAGAAATGGGCTCTCACTGTAAGCTGATCTTGGCTGTGTGCGTGGCGCGCGGCTGTTGCGTGACTGAACCTGGCTGCGGCTGGCACAGGTGGCTGGATTCATCTGGTGCAGCACCTGCGTGCTGGCGCTGGCATACTACACCCCACGAGCAAACAATACCATACGCGAATTGCTTCTACTCTATTTCCAGCCGATGTTGCCGGTGACATTCGCACTGTGGCTGTGGGGCCACAACGTGCAACGGTTCCATGCGTTGGCCATCGAATATGAGGTGTGCTTCAGCGCAAAGGACAGGAAGCACTTGCTAACCCACGGGGAGATCTATCGGGTAAGTTGCGAGCCGTGCGCGTCTGTCACCCGTGTGTCCCTGTGTGTCGAATGCGGCCCGGCATACGAATGGATTTACCCCCGGAAGCCGCGCCTTTGATCCACGAAAGACATGGCAATGCCCACCTACTCGCCATGATGCATGGGGCTCCATGTCCTGTCGCTCGCCTGCCCGCGTTGCTTCGTACGCCCGCCCGCCCTGCTGTCCGCCTCCTACTCCTCCCAGCCTCGTCAGTGACACCCTAGCCTGCTAGTATCCACTAAGCATGTGCGGCGCTGCCACATCCCCGCTCTCCCGTCCGCCCCTGCGCATCACCACCCACAACCGCACCACCCGACGCTGCCAGCTCCTTGCCACGGCTGCCGCTGAGGGCCCCGTGCCACTCTACCGCCGCGCCCGCTGGCCTCGACCTCTGCCCACCCGTCTCCTGCAACCCCTTTCCACCCCAGATCGCGTCCGTGGTGACCATCCTCTGCCTCACCTGCGCCACGGCCTTCGCGGTCCTGGGCGCCTCGGGCGCCTACGGTCTGGCTGACTTCGCCCCTCTGATGATGTACTTCTGCGCCGGGCTGCTGCTGGTGGCCCCGCTGGACGTGCTCATGATGCCGGCGCGGCTGTTCTTCGGGCAGACCCTGCAGCGCGCGCTGCTGCCGGTGCAGGAGGTGTCGTGGGCGGACTTCCTGCTGGCGGACATCATGACGTCGCTCAGCAAGAGCAGCGGCGACCTGGCGAAGGCGGGCATGATGCTGATGGCAGGTGGGACATATGGGTTTTGCCGGGGGAGAGCTGGCTGCGTGTCGCACGCTGCTGCTGCTGCTGCTGGTACCGCCGCATCCGGTACTGGGACTGCACCCAGGACACCAAGCAGGCAAACCCTTTCTGGCAAGGAGAGCTCCGTGGCAGCATAGATTGGCTGGGGTATACAGGTGACCGGGTTATGGGACCGAGCGCCTCGTCGCAGCAATGTTGGAGCACACCAACGTGCACACACAGCTACCACCCCGTTAGGTTCACCCGGCATGAGCACAAGCGAAGCACGGACGTTGCCAGCGATGTTAACCTCAAAACGGTCATGGCGACGGCCGGCGAGCGGGTGGCATAGCGCAAGCACGAGATGCGGTTTCATGCGGATGGTGGCGAGGTTTCGCAGCACTGGCGGTACAGTGTGTACCGGCACCAGGGAGTCACGCTCCCTTAAACCCCCTTGGGGCTTCCGTCCCGCGTACCCTGCCGGGGACAGCGTTGGGTTGGATAGGGTCACTTTTCGCCCTGACAGGAAAACGGTGGCAGGCGGTGGCCTATGGGTGGAGGCATGGTGGATGGGCTGGTTTGCTGGAGCCGGCGGCTTCCAAGCATTCTGAACGGTTCCCGCTTCTCCGCTGCCTGCAGCCGCAGCGCCCTTGCTCCTTGGTCTTTGTCGTCGTACCGGTCTGTGCTCCTCTGCCGCCATGCCCTTCCTCTGCAGCACCCCCCCCCCTTTTTTCCTACTAAGTCCACAGCCATGTCCCCGGCGGTCAAAAGTACCTTCAGTGGGGTCGCGGCGCCCCATCCCACCCCTCCATTCCTCGGCTCCCCGGACTGCACTGCCCTCCTCACAGGCCCCGCCCTGCACGCGATGGTGGCCGCGGGCGCCATCGTCAGCCCCTCGCACCTGGTGGACCCGCTCGCGGTGCCCGTGCTGCTGGCGTTATGCCTGCCGTACATAATCCGCTTCGTGCAGTGCCTCATCGTGAACCGCACCACCGGCAATCGCTCCCAGCTGCTCAACGCCGCCAAGTACGCCACGGCCTTCCCCGCGCTGGTGCTGACGGCGATCGAGCATGAGTACCACGTGAGGGACGAGCGGTACCAGCTGTACGGCTGGTGGCTGTGCGCGATGGCGCTCAACTCGCTCTACTCGTTTTACTGGGACCTAGAGATGGATTGGGACATGCCTTGGCTGGTGCAGCCAGGTGAGGTGCTGCGGCTGGTGAGCTTGGAACGAGCGGCCAGATGTGAAGGGGCGGGTTTGGTGATAGAGTGAAGGGGTGCCGCGACATCGGTTGACCACCAGCTGGGGAGCCTGTTGGAGCTATGGAAGCAAGGTTGTTAGGCAAGGCTGTTGGGCAAATTGCACGGCTCTGGGGGCTGTTTAGTGCAGCAGGCTCAGATCGACGGGCCACCGCGGAAGGGAGGGTGACGGGCGAGTAGTGGTCGGAAAGGGTAAGGCTGTTCGGGCTCCCTCGGACCCCTTCGGACGCGCCGCAGCTTCCTGCAACCCTGGCCGTTATGGCAACGAACTGTACCGGTACCCACTAAACCCGCATCCGCTCTTCATACTTGGATCCCACTGATCCTGGTTCCACTGATTTCGCTCCTTGCTTGTGCCGAACCCGTTTTTCCATTCGGCAGGCGGCCAGCATGTGCTGCGCGTGCTGCGGCTGCCCAGCCTGAAATCCGATTCGTTATACCGCCGCAGCTGGTACGTGTGGGCTGTTGTGTCCAACCTGACGCTTCGGCTGACGTGGACGCACCGGCTCATGGGCAACCTGGAGAGGTACGCCACGGTCGCCCTGGTGATGGCGCTGCTGGAGGTGTTTCGGCGGTACCAGTGGACGTTCATACGCGTGGAGACAGAGATCCGGAAAATACGATTGAAACAGACGCACGAGCATTCGCTTGACCTACCGAAGCACCACGAGCCCTCGTGATCGTCACGTGATGTACGGGAGTTAGGTGCATGCGCGCGTCGGCGTGCGCATGCTTTCGCTGGAGGTCCGTCGGGGTGCGCGTGGGTCGGGAGGGGGCTGGCAGGGAAAGCATTTGCATAACGTTTTGATTACTACTGCAGCTACTATGTGTCGAATGTGTGGAGAGGCCGCGCCGTTGGTGCGCCTCCATTTTTGAATTCTTCTTTTTAAACGCTCGGGTGAGTGAAGTGAAACGTGGTGCCTTGCGGCCAAGGTTGTAGTGAGGTGGCGAGTGCTTCTCACTTTCGCAGCACGGATACAACGGCCTCGTGGCGATCCTTACATGCTGAAGCGAGATGCAAGCTTCCTTACATGCTTCGACCTCGTATTAAGGAAGCGGTTGTCCGAATGCATTGTAAGAGGCAAGGCCAGTGTCCATATCGGACCCCCATGAGGGGTTTACGAACAAGCCCGACTGCTAGAGAAGGCAACCTCAAAACGCCCTTCCGGTAGAATCGGCACGGGCGTTCAGCCTCACTCCCGTCGGAGCCATACACAGGCACGGGACCAAGGCACGTGCGGTCACGCGCAGGGACGTTCACGAGGCTTCTAAAAAGTGCGATAACGAATGGAAGTGAAACGCAACATCGTGGTTACAACCTAACCAGGCCCTCGAGGTCGTCATCATTATCTGGCACCATCGTGCGCGTGACTCACTCCCACAATGCAGCCCTGCGAACTACAAGCCCGCGCCCGGGGGGTCTCCTCGGAGCTACTCTTCGCGGCGCACCTCGTCCCGTGCGGGAGGGCTGCGGCTGGCGCTGCGAGCTGGCGAGCCAGACCTGCTGCGCGACCTGCACAGTGCAGAAGCAACAGCGAACATGGCATTTGGCAACAAGTAAACCGAATGCGTAGAGCGACCCGTGATGACGTCCCAACGGCAAATAGAAGGGCGGCAACCCCGGCTCCACCCCAACAGGTACGGTATCCGCAGTTGCGCGGTCGTACATACACACGGGCCCCACCTGCTCCGGCTGCGGCTCTTGCTCCGGACGGGCGACCGCGACCTGCTCCGGCTCTTGCCCCGACTGCGCGAGCGGCTCTTGCTCCGGCTGCGGGAGCGCGACCGGCTCTTACTCTTGCTCTTGCTGCGCGACCGGCTGCGGCTCTTACTGCGGCTGCCGCGCCGCCTGTTGGCGCCGTTGCCTTCGCGGTCCTCCTTGACGGTGATGCGGGTGCTGCAGCCACGGAAGGGGTGGCGCCACGTCAGCGTAATGCCCCGCTACCTCGCTGGGCGTCTGGGACACGTAGCCGCCAATGCGGACTGCGTCCAAGTGCGCTTATTGCCAGTGGGCCGCGCAGCCTCGCCGGCCAGCCGCCCCCCTTCACCCCCCGACAGGGACAACCGCTCAGGCCTAGCCATGTGTATACGTGTCAGCCCAGCCACTCACGAGTCGTAGGGGTTGCGGAAGTCGCTGCCGTCCAGTTTGCGAAGCGCCGTCTCCATGTCGTCCCCACTGGCGTAGTCAATGAGGCCCAGCATGCCACGACCGTCCCGCATCACCTGCGCACCGAACATTGCCCGGCTCCGTTATTTGTGGTCCATCTGCTCAAAGGATAAGCAAACCGCGCGAAGAGGCGGCCACCTTTCAACCAGTCGGCCGATCCGCATTGCTCTCATCCGCTCTCACCCCATCCGTCCGGGGCCTCACATTCCTGCACAACCCCCTATAGCCCACCTGCGAGAAGGTCACTTCTCCAGCCCGACGCATGTGGTCCTTGAGGTCCTGCCACGAGCAGCTAATCGGCAGGCCAGTCACGATGACGCGGAAATCGGTACGCCGACTGGGGCCAAATGGGTTCGGGCCCAGACTGCGAGCACTCCCGCTCACGCCGCCGCCGCCGCCACCACCACCACCACCACCGTGACCTCCACCGCCGCCGTGTCCACCGTAGCCGCCGCCACCACCACCACCGCCATAGCCGCCGCGGTCCCCACCGCCATAGCCGCCGCGGTCTCCACCGCCATAGCCGCCGCGGTCTCCACCGCCATAGCCGCCGCGGTCACCACCGCCATAGCCGCCACGGTCACCACCGCCACGATCACCGCGGTCACTACCGCCACTGGCACCACCGCGGCGGCCATGGGAAACCTCTACCTGCAATGGGCAAAGTGGGGCAGTGGCTCCTTGATCGTGTAGACAAACTAAGACAACCCACATGTGTTAATCTCTCCGAGGCGGTTCCCAACCACGGTGGCATTCTTCTCCTGCAGCAGGCTGGGGTCGAATGGATCATCCATGACTTTGTGCGCTAACGTTGCGACTGCATCACTGGCGGCAGGCGCATTGTTGTCGCCATCGCTGTTCCATTGCAATCGCCAACATCTCCTTCGCTACCGTTATGAATTGTTATACACACTCCCAGAACTAACCGTTTACGGTCGACCCGCGATATGAAGCTAAACATGAACAAAACTCGAGGGCTAGTGAAAGTGGTCGGCTAAACTGCTTTTTCACCCTTAGTAGATCCCCATTTCAGGGCCTCCCCACTCCACGCCCTGTTCCGCACCAAGCAAGTCGCACTAACCAAGTCCCTTGACTTTCCCTCGGTGAACCCATACCTCGCATATCACCGGTATGCCATCGTCCAACCTACCCTCAGCCGCTGGCCCTGGAACTCAATCCCGTCGCGGCCCCGGACGGCGTCGTACGCGTCACGTTGGTCTTCAAACTGAGGGCAGGGCCGGCAGATGCAAGATCCCGTTGTGATATAAGTGAAGTACACAGGGCACATCACGCGGGGCAATGAATGGAAAGTACGCCAAGCAACGCCAGAGAGACATCGCCAGACTTGATGACGGACGGGTTGTACGCCAGGGGACAAGCACGTCCATCGGCAAAGAGCTACTGCAATAGCTGCTGCGTGAGATGGCGATGCATTTGCATAGCATGTGAAATTCTTCGTCGCCCCAATGCACATTCAGGTAATACAAAGGCTGAAATGGCCTCCACTGTTTCAGCAAGCCACTGCGTACCTCCACGAACGCGAAGGCTGGGGGCCGGGGGCCGACCTATGCCAAGAGGGAAAACGGGAACGGAACAGGTTTTGACAAACGGTGCCGCAGTGGCGGACTGTTCGCTGGCCGTGGTGGCCAGAATCCATGGAGGCTGCGTGCCAAGAAAACGCGCGTTTGGATAATACAGCACTGTCACTATCACACATTGTTCATATGTGGACATGCACCAGCTATACAGCATTGTGGTGGGCAGCAAATTGTACGCCATCCCTGTGCGTAGGCTCCACAAACCCGTTACGCCTCGACGTCCTTAGCAACTAGGGTCCACTGCTTAAACGCTACGTGGCCACATGTGCCAAGTAGCAGTCTCTCAACGACGCGTACCACTCAGTCCACCCAATACCCTCTGCCTTCTACGAGTCCGCACAACAGCCCCTACCTTCAGGTCTACGTTGCGGATGCGGCCATACTTGAAGAACAGGTCCTCCACCTCACGCTCCCGGACATCCATGGGCAGGTTGCCCACGAACACCCGCGCATCGGTCATGGTGCCGCCTGCCGCAGACAGCGCGTGCTGGCGACACGGCGCTCGGCCTTGTTACCTGCCCAGGTTCTGCCCTGTGCACAGGAAGAGCATGGAGACAGGCGGTTCCGCAGGCGATGGCGTTTGGGTCAGCCGTGTCCGCGGATGAAGCTGCTGAAGCCGCGTGAACGTGCGCTTGGGGGGGTCGCAGGCAGACGCTGCCCTCCCTCCACATGCGGGCCGCCAATGACCTCATCCTGGCCGCTCAGCGCTCCCCGTCCGCCTCCACGTGGTGGCTGCGCAAACACCACCGCCGCCAGCAGCTCGCTGTAAAGAGGAAAACATGCCATCGCCTCCCGTGGCCGAAGCACCTGGCTAGGTCCCAGCCGCCCAATTCAGGCCACGTAATATGCGCCTGAACGTCCTCTGGGTTGAGGGTCCGGTGGTCCACGCGCCAACTGATTGTTTCGCCGCTTGCTGCGCCGCGATCCCGTCCCGTCCCGTCCCGTCCGAGGTCCTCTCCGATTGCACAGCTAAGGCAACGGGAGAGGAGGGCCTCTGGTCAGAGGGGCCCCATCGAAAGAAATAGCGGGCCGGCTTGCTGCAGTTCCTCCCAGGGCAGGTCAACCTTGGCGCGCAAAGCACCCTGCCGACGTATATCCCCCATGCCAGCCAAGCTGCAAACGCGTTGTTTCTTTTCCTTCCGTTATAAAACGCGGGCCCTAAAACGCCAACCCTTTTACGCACCTTGTAATGCTGTTCTCAGGAGGCGGCGCTCTCCAATTTTAGCAGTCTCAGCAGCTTGATAACTCCAGCCGCCTATGCAATGTATTTTGCTTCACTCTGAAATACCACTATGCCCAAGCTGTATGCTTTATTGTTTTCCTTGACCGTACGGCACTTCCAAGCTTCCAAGCTTCCATGTTTGTTCCATCACAGCATCATTTCCTTGCTTCCTCCTTCCTGCTAATGGTGTTAGGCCATAACCTACCTTGATGGGTCATAAACTGATAAGCACTCGCGATTGCCACCATGTCCCCGACTCGGTGGCAGGGTGGCGCGGCATAAATACCGCTCGCAGTGGTACTAGACAGTTTGTTTTATGCTTGAGAGGAGGCACAGTCATCGGTAGGCATACTGGGTACAGGCGAGGTTGTCAATACACACCCGCCGCACCCGGAACCTGCCTAGATCATCCCGCAGAGCCGAAGTGGCTGCTTTTCGCGTGTTGTCATACTATACGTACAGTTCACGTCAGCAATGTTATTGGCTCACCTGGGCGCACTGATGAAGTGGCCCCAGAGGTCAGAATTGGCGCGGGTCAATGTAGCGATCGGGGCTGCATGGCATCTACTGATTTTGGCTGGAGGGCCGTCAACGATGGCCACGGAAAGGTGTTTGGTTCCTTGGACGAGAAATTGGGGAATGCGCCCCGTGGAAGCGCGGATGGGAGGCCGCTTGTTCCTGTGCCTCCTCCGCGTTCCCCTCGCACACAGCGTGCGCAATGAAGAAAACCGACATCGCTTAGCTCTCGATTGGACCGAGACGCAATGCGCCTTGTAGTTCCCGTGACCGAACTGGTGAGATCAGCCAGGATCAGCGTGAACAACGTCGTTACATGAACGTCGGGACCCACAACGTCATTGCATCAACTTCGGGACGCCGGGGCACTGCATCGCATCGGACGTTCGCCGAGCTGTCAGTGACCCAGTTATTCAAATGACTTGTGACACGCGGGGACGGACACGTGGCTGGTCGCGTGTATACGCGCCACTCTTCGCTCATGTTCCAATTAGGTTGCAGGTGACCCAAGCCGTGGCCCGCCCACCCGAAGGCGGCCAGCGGAAGCCCTCGCAGCAGCGCCTGCTTGACGTAACCTGCTGAACTGCTATCGAGGGGATCTCCCTGCAGACGTGGAGCCTAGGGGCTGCTTGAGCGGGACTACGTGCCGTCATTTACATATGCGCCTTCCTGGCTGCGTCACGAGGTCATGACCTTACGGTCCTGATACAACATATAAGTGACTGCACGGTCAAACACGGTTTACACTGTCCTTCAACAGCAAGCGACTATCTTACAGCCGCCCGCAGGCAAAGCGCCCCCGTCTTCCCTTCCTCCAAAATGGATCTCGTCACACATACCCCGTGCCGTGCAGCTACGGGCAAGTCCTCGGTCTGGATCCTGCCTCACGGCATCGGAACTCCCCTCTGGACTGCCCCCCTCGCCGCCCGCACATCCGGCCACCTGCCACTGAGTGGCGAACAGCAACCAGCGCTCGTCAATCCGCCCCCCTCACCCCCTGGACGAGGGACCTGCGCGGGTGCTGCCATTCCTGCCGCGGCTGCCCAAAACATGGGGCCTGGTAGAGACCAGATACCTAAGCCCCGGGTCGCGTGTCCCTAGTCCTCGCAGTGACGATAAACCCCAGCGCAAACCCCCAGCAAAACGCCAACAAGCGTCCATGCTGCGGCGACTGGGCCCCAATCCTCACGGGAGGTCATCGAAGCCCCCCAAAGTACGAATACGGTATGATGCGAAAGAACACGTGCAACGAAAGAGCAGCGCCCTCAATGTGATGACGTAACATATCATATGATCAACGCTCCCCGGACCTCATCCCACTGGGTTGCCGCTCCTCCTGCGGGGCCCTCCCCGATGGCAGCGCTTCCCCGCCGCCGCCAGCTTCCCCTCCGCGCACTCCGCAACGGGCATGCAAAACACACTTTGCCTCCTATGCCCAACACGCGTCCCTCGCCCTACCCTCACCCTTTTCCTTCTCCCTCCTTCGTCAGTACACGGCGTTTCATCGCTGCCCCGAACCTGACCCCACCCAAGTACCCATGCCCATCAAAGTACCCACCCCACCCCACGGGTCTTCCTCGAAACCCCACCCAGAGCCCACACACGCGAGGCGGCCACTCCCACCCCGGCGCCGGGCGCTACCCCGTGTTTCCCGCCATACGTCGCCGGCGCAGCACCAGCACCACCACCAGCGCGGCCAGCAGCCCCGCCATCAACGCGTCCTCCCCCTGCGACACCCCGCCGCCTAGCAGCCCCCACACGCCCTCCACGACGCCCGCCAAGAACGTCAGCCCCGACCACACGCCGCTGGCGGCGCTGCTGTCCATCACCGCAGTCACGCCGCCCGCCGCGCCCGAGCCGCGCGCCCAGACCATTGCCGCTGCGTTCGCGTTCAGCAGCTGTGCGTGCGCGCGCGTGAGCGCCCTGGGACCCAGCAGCGGCGCCAGCCAGCTGTCGATGCGCATGCCGGCCAGCGCCAGCAGCGGCGCCAGTGCGCGTGTGGACTTCATGCCGGCGACATCGAAGGAGCTGCGGCAGTGGACGATGGCCGGTGGGCGGAGGGGGGTTTGATAAGAGAATCCGCGAATCGGGCGGTTGGGTGAGGGGGGTGTTTTGCCGCAGGTGGGGGGCATCATTTGGCTTTGAGATTAGAGCCACGGGGAAGGGGTGCATGTGGGTTGTGGTGCGGGACGGACGGGTCGGACGGACGGGTATGTGGCGCGTGCGGGCAGGTGGCGGGGTGTGAGGGTATGAGAGGGAACCCGTGGCGTGTGGGGGAGAGGCGGCCAGAACGAGCCGGGCTGCGAGTCCTGTCGGAGACTGCAGCGCGGCGGATCGTTGGGGCTGCTGCGGGAGGTCAGCACTCAGCGGGTGGCAGGCGCCCGATTGCGGTCCTTGTGTTTGTTGCTGGTATCGCTGCTGCTATGGGTTCTAGCTGTTGTCGTGTAACGCTTGGGGTGGTCGTCGTTGTGCGAAGCGGCCCACTCGTAAGTCATCCACAGGAGAAGTGGCTTAATGTCCCGACCCCTTTCCTCTCCCCCCAACCCCTCTCCTCCACGACCCCCCCTGCCCCGCTCCCCCACATCCCGAGTGCCGCCGCGCCGCACTGCCCTGCACCCCAGCCCACTCCGTGAGTCACTCACCGCAGCCACAGCAGCCGAGCCATGGTGGCGTTCTCCGGCGTCCCCACGCCGTTGTACGACGCCCAGCCCAGGTAGAACAGCCCCTCCGCGTCACCAGCGGCTGCTGCAGCTCGGTACCAGGCCACCGCATCCTCCGCACTGGCCACACCCAGAGTGACGCGGCCGGACGGCAGCGGCCCCGGCGGGACGAGAGGCGGCAGGGGGAGCTTCTCCTTGGCGGAGGAGGACGCCCCAGTTGCATCGGCGTCGGATGTTACATTCTGTGCGTCCGCGGACGCAGCCGTGTGCCCGGCAGCGTCCCCGTCAGCAGCCCCTGGAGCGTTCCCGGCAGCGGGAGGCCCGTCCTCTGCTCCGGGCGCCGTCGCTGCGGATACATCAGTTCCGCCCCCAGCGCCCGCGTCGCTGGCGCTGGTGCCGATTGACGCCGGCGGGGTGTGAGGAGAGGGCGCGAGGGCCGCAGCGGGCGGCGGGGGTGCCGCCGCCAGGATCATGTGCGCCAGCTCCACCATGCTGGGCGCGTGGCCCTGCTTGGCGGCCCTGGTGGCGCGAGCGGCAAGGCGGGGGAGGGGGGGCACGTCAAGTTACGGTGACGGGAGTGCATCACGGCGGTGAGGGTTAGTGTCGCAACCGGGTGCGGAGTGCGGGGTACGACCGCTCGTAGCTGCCAATCAGCTCGGGGGCGGGGATAGGGCCGCCTGAGCCCCTGCCGCCCGTCGTGCTGCCCTGCACGCCCGCACCTCTGGAAGTACTTCGCTGCGAGCTTGTCCGCGTCGCGCCCCGTGTAGCCGGCGCGGCGCCGCAGCAGCCAGGCGGCGTTGGCGGCGGCCGCGGCGCTGCCCTGCTCCGCGACTGTGAGGTAGGTCAGCAGTGCGCCCTTGGTGTCACCTGGGGAAGGAGGGGAGCGGCGGGGAGTTCAGTCTTGAGTAAAGTAAATACCACGGCTACGGTCTTTTTCAACGTAGTCATCACGCATTAAGTCAACGAAACCTAGAAAAAGTCCCCTTCGGGGTGTAAAGCTACAAGAAACAAAGGCAAACAAAAAAAAGTGCGGGGAGTTGAGGAAGACCCGTGGATGCGAGAAAAAAAGGGGGGGAGGGGGGTTGAGGGGAGGGGAGGGGGGGGGCGGAAGGGAGGGGGACGTGGGGTGGGCGGCGGGGAGGGGGAGGAACCCCAACGAGGCGGGCATCAGGGAGAGCGTCCGTGGAACGGGTGGGCGGAGGCGACCGGCGAAGTGTCTGGAGGAGCGAGGCCAGTGGCAGGTGTGTCGATTGGCACTGGCATGCGGGATGAGGGGGGCGTCTCCGCGCCCTCCCTCGCCCTCTCTTTCCCCCCTCCCGCCGCCAGCCGCCGCCCTCTCTCCTAACCCCTCTGTCCCTCCCCCGGCCAGTATTTCTCCCCCGCCTCCCATGTCGTGTAATCGGGTTTTCCCGCCACCCCTCCCCCCCCCAGCCCGCACGGTTTTTCTCATACCCACGGGTCTTCCTCGAAAACCCTCCCCCGCCCCCCCCATACCCGCGTCCAGCAGTTTTACGGCGGCCGTGAGCTCCTCGCCCCAGGTGCTGCGGTCCGCGAAGAAGACCCGCAGGTACTGCATAGCCCGCGTGCAGTTGGCCTCGACGCCCGAGCCCGCCTCGTACGACAACGCCAGCATGTACGGCGCCCGCCAGTGGCCGACGTCATGGGCGCGCTTGAAGAGCTCGACAGCTGGCCGGGGGACGGGGGAGGGTACCCGGGGGGTAGGGGGATGGGGAGGCGAGGAGGGTTTCGGGGAAGACCCGTGGATGCAAGAAAAACCGTGGATGCGAGGAGGGCGGGCAAGGTCAAGACGGCGTGTTGGTGACAGTGGGAGTGGCGACATCGTGATGATGTACCCGGTAGTACGGCTCGCACCTGGCAATGAGGTGCGAGTATGAAGGAAGTAAACTGTTGTACGAGAAGTCAAGCGGCAAGCGGGCGTTGCGGTGTTCCCAGCTGAACTCCCACGCTTGCGGACCGCAGGATACACCCTGTCCTTCCCACCGCACCTCAGATACACCCTGTCCTTCCCACCGCACCTCAGATACACCCTGTCCTTCCCACCGCACCTCAGATACACCCTGTCCTTCCCACCGCACCTCAGATACACCCTGTCCTTCCCACCGCACCTCAGATACACCCTGTCCTTCCCACCGTACCTCAGATACACCCTGTCCTTCCCACCGTACCTCAGATACACCCTGTCCTTCCCACCGTACCTCAGATACACCCTGTCCTTCCCACCGCACCTCAGATACACCCTGTCCTTCCCACCGTACCTCAGATACACCCTGTCCTTCCCACCGTACCTCAGATACACCCTGTCCTTCCCACCGCACCTCAGATACACCCTGTCCTTCTCATCGCACCTCAGATACACCCTGTCCTTCCCACCGCACCTCAGGTACGCGTTCCAACATCTACCCTACCCCACCACACCCGTCAGGCGTGTGAATGAACGAATGTTTTCCTCTGGCTACCCTGAGTGGTGCTCTCTTCTTCCTGTCTTGGGTCACGGCTTTTCGCGCTACCCCGCCCCTCGCCCTCTGGGAACTTCCAACCGAGTTATAGGGCATGCAAACACGACCGTTTGCCACAAAAAACATTTCCTCCAAGGTTCTATTTTACTCCTCTCTCCGTGTCGACCCACGAGGTTCCTCGCCAGCCGGCATCTCAAAACGTCTGTTCTAAGCGGTTTTTCTCGCATCCATGGGTCTTCCTCGAAACCCTCCACCGGTTTTTATGCCACCCACCCAGCATGCAATTTCCAAACGAGTGCACCAAACGAGTTTTCCCTATCTAATCGGTTGAACCCTTCAGCGCCGACCCACGGGTCTCCCCTCATACCACCCACCCAGCGTGTAGTTGATCGGCGTGCCCGCCCCGTGGTAGTGCATGGTGGCCAGGTTGTAGAGGGAGTCGCTGCTGTTGAGCGCCGCACCCCGCTCGAACGACTCGCGGGCGGCGGTCAGGTTCGGAGGCATGCCCTGTGGGGGCCGCAAAACACACATGCAGCGGGGCAGGGGGTCTTAGCGGGGGGGGGGGGGGTACGTAGACGAACCGGAAACTCGACTTGGGAATTGGAGTGGGTGCATAGCCTTCGGACACCGGGAGGGGGTGTCGTTGGTCGCTGGGCCACTCAGTCTTGCCGCCAAGGAACGGCGAGAGTGCCGAGTGGAGCGCCGCTGCCGCACCGCACCATGCGACGTCTGCCTGTTGCCGACTTGCGACACTCTCCCTCCCGTCAGCGGCCCCAGACACGCAGGCAGGCGGGCAGGCAGCGAGCCCCAGATAGGCAGACACGCTGGCAGGCAGGCAGGCAGGCAGGCAGGCAGGCAGGGGCCCCCAGACAGACAGGCAGACAGGCAAGCAGGTAGGGGCCCGGAGACAGGGAGCCCAGACAGACAGACAGACAGACAGGCAGGGGAACCCAGCAGGGGGGGGCCCATGTGCCACGACCAGCTGCACGCACATGTCCGTTCCACGCCAGCACGCCCAGTCCGTTGTGAGCTGACGGGAGGCCCTTCGCCGCCGCCAGCTCGAACTGCTGCCTGGCTGCCGTGTAGTTCTGGGGCACGAACAGGCCCTGCGAGGCGCCGGGAGCGAGAGGGGAGGCGTTAGGGGGAGGATTGAGGATTGAGCCCTGACGGACTGACGGGCCGAGGATCCAGGGGGAACATGCGACCAACACCAGCCGCACAGTGCTCCTCGCCACGGCGCCCAGCCCAGGCCGTCACCAGCCTTCCAGGCTATGCTCCTGGCCCGCCGCCCCAGGTCACCGTAGGCCAGGGGCCGTCCCTCGCGAACCCGCTTACCCTTACACCAAGCGCCACCGCCCGTTGGAGTCCCCCCACACGGCCCCCCCCCCCATGCTCCAACTATCCTGTCCTTTTCGCGTCAACGGTTTTTATGCCACCCCCCCCCACGGGTTTCCCTCGAACCCCCCAAAAACACACTCCATGTCTGCGCAGTATGATCTGCCACGCCGCCCTGTCCTCCCCGGTTCCCCCCCGCCCTGGTCCCACCCGCCCTGGTCCCCCCCGCCCTGGGTCCCCCCCCTGGTCCCACCCGCAGGTGCATGTAGCCGATGTTGAATATGGCGTATGGGTCCCCCTGGGCCGCTGCCGCCTGGAAGTCATGGAAGGCTCCCTCGGGGTCGGCCTCCATGCCCCGGCCCACCAGCCGCCGGTAGGCCATGCGCCGCATCGCGTCCGCGTGGCCCCTGAAGGAGGAGCGGGGGATAAGGGAGGAGACCCGTGGGTCGGCACTGGAGAGTTAAACCGAATAGGAGGCGTCTGGAAGTGCATGCGAGGAGGAGCGGGGGGGGGGGTGGAGTGACGGAGTCGAGCAACACGGGCAGAAACGTGCCGCAACACGAGGCGCTTCAAGCCCATCCGAAGATGCAGTTGCAACCGCAACCGCAACCGCAGCGCGTAACCACAACCGCAGCGCACAACCGCAACCGCAGCTCGCAACCGCAACCCTCCAGCCCCCCCACCTGAGTGCCATGTCCTCCTCCAGGCTGATCACGTCCGCGCCGTTCTCCGCCTCCTCCGCAGTCACGTAGCCGCCGTCGGCGTAGCGCTCCCTCAGAGCCACGGGCGCCAGCGCGGGGGCGTACCTGCGGGTGGGGGGGGGCGCAACCACCACCGTTACCATCCACCACCATTACCGCCGCCACCATTGCCATCACTACTGCCACCTTCACCACCGTTACCGTCCGCCACCACCACCACCACCACCACCGCCACCATTACCGCGACCACCATTGCCACCTCTTCTGCCACCTTCACCACCGTTACCATCCACCACCACCGCCACCGCCGCCGCCGCCACCACCACCATCACGCAGACCAGGCATGCGGCTTGGGCGGCGGCCCGGATGCGCGAGGCGACCGGTGTCCGACACGATGATGCTTTGGGCGCCCAGCGACCAGCACCGCGTGCAGTGCGGTGTGATGCGATACCCGACCGAGATGGCAGGGGGGCGAAGACGGCCTCCGCGTGGGAACCCCCTGCCGCCCCCTCAACCGGTGCTGGGGCGTGCGCATGAGAAGTCCCACCGCGGCACGACTCCCAACCGTGTTCCCTGCCCTGACGGCCGGCACCAAGGTGTCGGAGGCGGCGGCTGCGCGGCTGCGCCCCCCTCACCTCTGCTCCTTCTCCACATCAGCAATCAGGTACATCGCAGCCAGTTTGGCGAACTGCAGGCCGCGAGGGCAGCTGGCGGGGGTGCCGATGCCCTGGGGGGGCGGAGGCGGCGGCGGGGGCGGCAGGGATGGCGGGGAGTTCACGCCGGGGGGAAGCGGGTTACACGGCCGGCGCATGCGCCGAGACACCCTGGCTACCGGCGACCGCGTACGCCCCTCCAGGTTGCCCTCCTCCCGTGCCGTACACACACCGCCACCGCGGCGCCGCGTTCCTCCCGCCTCCCCCCGCTTGCTGCTTCTGCAGCTGTCGCCGCAGCCAGCACCCCTCCTCTCCACTCCCCTCCCCCCCAATCGGTAGTCAGTCCAAGTGCTCCAATCGGTAGTCAATCCAATCGGTAGTCAATCCAAGTGCTCCAGCATGCGCCCACAACCATGCCCGTCGGAAGCCACTGCGCCAGCTATTATACCCACGCTGTGTAACTCGTCTTTGTGCCCCCCCCCACACACCTGCGAGTGCCTGTCCGCCAGCGCCATTAGTGCCTCCAGGGAACCCGCGCGAGCCGCCTGGTGCAGCCCCAGTGCTGCTGCCATGGGGTTCGGCTGCAGTACATCAGCGGGCAGCACGCCAGCAGCCTGCAGCGCGGCCAGCTGGAAAGTGGCGGAGGCGGCGGCACGCAGGCCTGCGGGGTCGCACAGGTGGGCGCGGGAGGGGAGGGGTGCCAGGAGCAGGCAGGCGTGGGGCAGGAAGTCAGGAAGTCAGCCCCGGGGTGGAGTGAGACCGGTAAACATGATAGGCGGAAGGGCATTTTGGGGTGGGGTGGGGTGCGGAAATATCATCGGCGGTGCTTGGTGGATTAAACAGGGGATTCCGGCCTAAGCCGTTATGTATCCGGTAGGAGGCGGCCGGTCGCGGCCTGGACGCGCAGTGTGGTGTGGCGGGATGGGTCACCAATCCATCTCGCCCGCGTGGGGGCCACCTCCGCCCGTGTGGCACGGGACCAACCGGGGGGCATGTAGACCAAAGAACCACAACGACACCCCCGGGGGGGGGCCCGGCCGGGCCCTGGCCGCCAAGGGGAGGGAACGGGTGCCGAGCCCAGACCCGGACCTCCGGGGCCGCTCTCCGACGCTAGCCGACCCACGGGTCCCCTCTTAACCTCCTCGTCGCCAGCCCAGCCGTTCAGGCAGCCCAGTCGCCGTATGGCTGCCGGCACAACTACCTGTGACCCGGTTGGCCGCCACCTCGCTCGCCAGGGGGCGCGGCTGAGCCGGCGGTGGTGGCGCAGCCGCACTCGGCGCGACGGCCACCTGGCCGTCAGTAGCCGCCACCTCGCCGCCGGTGCCGCCCTGCGCCGCTGCGGATGCCTGGGCCAGGCGCGCGCGGCCCTACGGGAGGCGGTGGGTTGAGAGGATGCCCGGAGGTCGGCATTCGAGGATCAATATAGCGGACCAGCAGGCGGTGGGGGACAGGGGTGGGTGCGAATGGTGAGGTACTCCGAAAGCAAAGAGTTCATTCAGCCTTATGAGTGTTTCGGCCCCCCTCCCCGCCACCAAAGACGACCCACCGCCGGGGTGGACGGCAGCACCGCCTCCACCAGCTCATGCAGCTCACGCAGCCGCTGCAGACCCAAGGTGGCGTTGCGGGCCGTCGAGTTGGCGTAGATCAGGCCCTGGGCGGCCTTCACCCTGAGTGGATGAACCGGTGGAGCGGGGCGGGGCGGGGCGGGGCGGGGCGGGGCGGGGCGGGGCGGGGCGGGGCGGGGCGGGGCGGGGCGGGGCGGGGCGGGGCGGGGCGGGGCGGGGCGGGGCGGGGCGGGGCGGGGCGGGGCGGGCCAGACAGTCAACCGAGTGCGGATCAGGCCGCGGCAGCATTGCAGTTCAGTGCCCGACCCCAAGCAGAGCCCAACCCAGCAAAGGAGCAACCCAACCCAGGTCCAACCCAACCCAGGTCCAACCCAACCCGGGCCCTGACCCCGACCCACTTCTTCAGCACGTCCGCCACAGTCATGCCGCCCAGAGGGTCCGGCGGCGGCTCCACCTCCGGCGGCGACGACGGCGTCGCCACGGCCGCAGCATCAGCGCCGCCCTCGCCACCCGCAGCCGCCACCTCCGATCCTGCGCCGCCCTCCGTCACCGCGCCCTCCACCGCCGCCGCGGCATCCTCCACCGCGGCATCCTCCACCGCGGCACTGCCGGCCATGAATGCCGCCGCCTCGCCGTCAGCGCCGCCACCTGCCGCCACCCCAGCGGCGCCCGCTGCCTCGTGGATGGCCGCGTCGGCGGCGTGGGACGAGGTGGCGTCGAACGAGGGCGCCCCCGCGTGCCCGTTCGCCTCCGCTACAGCCGTCAGCGCCGCCGCTGCCGCGTCCGTGCCGACGGCTCCGTCGGAAGCCGAGTCGGCGCCGGCGGCGACGCTGCCGCTGTCCCCAACGGCATCTGCGCCGGCAGCGGCATATTGCTGTTCAGGAGTGTCGTCCTGCTGCAGCTGTAGCTGCAGTTCCGCAGGCGGCGGAGGGGGGTGCCCTGGATACGCATCTTCGTACGGGGTCTGGGCTTCGGTTACCGAGGGGTGCGGCTCCTCGGGGGTGGGCAGCACCGGCTCCAGGACGGTAGCCTCGAGGACTGCCGCGCGGGCAGCGTAGGACTCCTGGGGTGGCCGGGTCTGACCCACATCCTCCGCCACAGCGCCCGCTTCCGTGCCGTACGCGTCGTCTTCCCTCGCCGGCTCAGACGGCTCACCGGGTAACTGCTGCTCGTACTGCTGCTCGAACTGTTGCTCGTACTGCTGCTCGTACTGCTGCTCGTATTGCTGCTCGTACTGCTGCTCGGACTGCTGCTCGGACTGCTGCACGTACTGCTGCTCTAACTGCTGCTCGGACTGCTGCCCAAACCGCTCATATTGCTGCTCGTACTGTTGCTCAAATTCTTGTCCCAACTGCTCGAACTTCTGCTCGAACTTCTGCTCCTCGAACTTCTGCTCGGACTGCTCAGACGGCTGCCCAAACTGCTGCTCGAACTGCTGCCCAAACTGCTCATTTTGTTGCTCGAACTGCTGCTCGAACCGCTGCTCGAACTGCTGCTCGAACTGCTGCTCGAACTGCTGCTCAAACTGCTGGCCAAACTGCTCATATTGCTGCTCGTACTGTTGCTCAAACTGTTGCCCCAACTGCTCGGACTGCTGTTCGAACTGCTCGTACTGCTGCTCAAACTGTTGTCCCATCTGTTCGAACTGCTGCTCGAACTTCAGCTCAAACTGCTGCCCAAATTGCTCATATTGCTGCTCGTACTGTTGCTCAGACTGTTGTCCCAACTGTTCGGACTGCTGTTCGAACTGCTGGCCAAACTGCTCGTACTGTTGCTCAAACAATTGTCCCAACTGTTCGAACTGCTGCTCGAACCGCTGCTCGAACTGCTGCTCGAACTCCTGCTCAAACTGCTGGCCAAACTGCTCATATTGCTGCTCGTACTGTTGCTCAAACTGTTGCCCCAACTGCTCGGACTGCTGTTCGAACTGCTGGCCAAACTGCTCGTACTGTTGCTCAAACGATTGTCCCAACTGCTCGAACTGCTGCTCGAACTGCTGCTCGAACTGCTGCTCGAACTGCTGCCCAAGATGCTCAGACCGCTGCTCGAACTGCTGCCCAAACTGCTCATACTGCTGCTCGTACTGTTGCTCAGACCGCTGCTCGAACTGCTGTTTCGTGTCTTCACCCGAGAACTGCTGCGAGCCGTCGGCGTCCAGGTGGGGCATGTCGTACGAGGCCTGACCCACATCGTGAATGGCAGCTCCGAACTCGTACGGCGCAGGACAACCGCCCTGTTCGCTGCAGTCCAAGCCGCCGGCGCCAGCCTCGCCGGCATCCGACGTGCCCGCGGCGATAGCGCCGGCAGACAGCACGTCGTCTGCTACGGCCACAGCATAGGTGTCCCACTCTGAGCCCGATGCCATGCTATCCCCGGACTCGAGACCAATCTCTACGCTGGTGTCGTGCCCCTGGTACTGCGCATCCAGCGCCTCCACCTGCTGCTGCTGCGCCTCCACCTGCTGCTGCTGCTGCTCCTCCACCTGCTGCTGCTGCTGCTCCTCCAGCTGCTGCTGCTGCTGCTCCAGCTGCTGCTGCTCCTCCAGCTGCTGCTGCTCCTCCAGCAGCTGCTGCTGCTCCTCCAGCTGCTGCCGCTCCTCCAGCTGCTGCTGCTGCTCCAGCTGCCGCCAGTATTGTTCGTGGTCATACTGGAGGCCCACGTCCGGCGGCGTGGCGCTGTCAGCAACGCCAGTGTCGGCGCTCCGCACCTCACCAGCAGCATCACCAGCAGCAGCAGCAGCAGCAACAGCGGCCTCCTCGTGGAGGTGCTCGTGGGCTTGCACGTCTGGCTGCTCAGGCTGCTGGTGCTGCTGCCAGTACTGCTCCTGCCCGTACTGGAGACTCGAGTCAGCAGGTAGCGTGTCGTGTGCCACGTCAGCGGATGGGTAGGCATTCCACTCCTCGCCGCCGGATGCAGCTTCGTACGAAACATCGAGTACAACCTCCGCGCCAGCAGCCGCGAAGACATCGTGCTCATGGGATTGCACGTCCTGCTCCCTGGGCTGCTCCTGCTGCTGCCAGTACTGCTCCTGCCGCTGCTGCTCCTGCTGCTCCTGCTGTTGCTGCCAGTACTGTCCATGCTCATACTGGATACCGGAGTCAGAAGGCAACGAAGTATCTCCAGAAGCTCCGAAATGGCCGTCACCCCACCCATCGACAGACGCGGCGCCGGGCCCGGCATCGACGCTAAACGCCCCCCCTGCGGCCGCGTACGGGTCGTGCTCGGCCTGCATTTCCGGCACCACCTGCTGCTGCTGCAGATGTTGCTGCCAATACTGCTCGTACTGGAGGCCCGCCAGCTCGTCGTACGCGCTATCTACCGCTGCATGTGCCTGAGGAGCCGTCGGGTCGTACCCGGGCACTTGCGCGCCCGCTGCATAAGCCTGGGTGGGGTCGTACGTCACCTCTTGCTGTGTGTGATGGTCGGCGTGGTAACCCGCGCCACCCAGGTCTACTTCTGTGTCGAAGTGAAGAACACTTTCGACATGACTACCATGCTGGTCCCATTGGTAGTAGGGATCGGATGGGGCTGCGCCGCGTTCTACGCCACCACTCCCAAGCTGCTGCTGCTGCTGATCATCGTACTGTTCCTGCGTAGCACCCTAGGGTTGAGATTGACAGAGGCGAAACTTCAAGGGGGGAGATTACGGAATGACAGATGCAGGCTGCGGCAAGGCTGTCGGTTCCAGGTGTCGGGGCTATGCGGGCTTTGTGTACTGCGCGGTTACCAGGGGGTCGACTGGCGCATCGTATCGCGCGCCAATTAGCGTAAACCTACCTGTTCTGACCCCTGTAGCCATTGCCCGCCCTCCTGTTGCCCTGAAGATTTGGGTGGATGGCATGTTGCGTGCATTTCAATATGTGCCACCAAGAGCATATCACCTGGGCCCTAGTTTGAGACTGTATGCAGGTGGAATGAACAAGAGCAAGCCGATACACATACCTCCGACGCAGACGAGGAGGGCAAGGAGGCACGCCACGCCCGTCGTCCGTGTCATGTCCGTTACCCAATTTGTGCGAGCATCATAAAGTCACACAAACCAAGAAGGTGATGAAAAGCTATACCTATAAATTACGTGATCGCAGGACGAATGCCTTCTAGAAATAGACTGAGGATTGGTCACGAAGGAAAGTGGTCACGTCTGATCTAGGATGCCTGAGACCTGATATTTAACCAGCTATCTGTGTTTATATTGGTAAGGGACATGTACAAATCTGCCGCTCATTCCCCTACATGCATGCCCGATCGCTTGGTTGTACGAGCAGAAGTTGCATTCCTGCTGGGCAGGTTTTACATGTGCAGGCATGGTAATCATTGCAGCTCATAACGCGCTAAGAGTCGCCTTGGCAACTTTTGGCGCGCTCGCAAGTTGCAACTTGCGCACCTCGGCCTGGCACATTGCACTAAGCCGATTGTTGCAATTAAATTAGCAGAGTCGCACTATACTTGAGAAAGGGTGCGGATGCTAGCAATGGAAGCGCGCCCAGTGGTTAGGGGCAGATGTTGGACCTGCCTGGCGCTGGTGGTTACGTTGTGCGCCGTGAAGTTAGCGGACTCTCTCGATAATGGCGTTGGCAAGACACCGGCCATGGGCTGGAACTCGTGGAACTTCTTCCGTTGCAACATCAATGAAACGATCATTCGTCAAGTGGCCGATGCAATAGTGTCCTCGGGCCTAAAGGACGCTGGCTACAAATACGTCAACATCGGTGCGTCCCGCGCTCAAGGGGACAACACGATCGGGCTGGCGCGCACGCGGGTGACACACGGGTCCAGACGCACGGTTTTAGCGGAAGTAATTGTCCTCGATTGACGCCACCTGATCAGTTAAACGCACGACAACTTACGCTCCTCAAACGCTCAACGGCGCCAACCCAGTCGACCCAGGAACCGCCGCCGTCCCCTCTTTCAACACCAACCTCACGCCGCCGCCGCTCCTTCTCCCCTTCCCCCTCCTGGCTTCTCCCACCATGCGCACTAGATGATTGCTGGATGGAGAAGCGCGACCCTGTCACCGGTCGCATCCAACCCTTTGAGAGCAAGTTCCCCTCCGGCATGAAGGTACGACACAAAGGCAATCGCGCGCACCCCCCGCCCCCTTCCCCCAGACGCGGCAACAACCGCGGAACCAGCGCGCTGTAGGGAGGGGAGGGTACGGCGCGCAATGATCTCTATTGCGTACGGCAGCGATGACGTCAGCGGCTGAGATGAACCTCGCCGCGCGCTGCCGTTACCATCTGCCAGGCGCCTCGCGTGTGTGCCGGCTGCCGGAACTCCGCCGGTGTGCTCCGAAACCCGGTGGCCCAATGCCGTACACTTCTGCGCGTGCTGGCCTCCTTTCGGCCCGCCAGTCCACGGGCAGCTGGCTGCCTCTGCCAAGCAGCCCTCTCATCGGACACGCGGACCCAAATGCCGGTATTCAACTACAACGCCTGCGCGCCAGGAAGGTCCCGCTCCGCCCCTCAGCCGTCTTGTGCCTGTCGCTGTACGGACGCCCCGATGCATTTGCTCGGGCCCCCCTCCCGTCCATTGGTATTCGGTTTTACTCTATCAGTGCCGAGCCAAGCCCTTTCTCTCATGTGTCATTTCCGTCCGTTGTGCTCCTGTATCATTTCCACGGGTTCCCTCGCTATCCCTCCCCCGAAGGCTATGCGCCAGCTACACTTTCACCAGCTACACTTCCCATGTCGAGTTATCGGTTCTTTTATGTAACCCCCCAACCCGTCTGGCAGGCCCTGGGCGACTACATCCACAGCCTGGGCCTCCGCTTCGGCATCTATTCGGACACCGGCAACAAGACGTGCGAGGGCTACCCGGGCAGCTGGGGCTATGAGAAGCTGGTGGGTGGAGGGGGGGCAGAGAGGGGCTTTCAGGGACCAACAGGGTGGGGGGTCGTGGTGGTACAGAAGCAGCAGCAGCAGGAGCAGCAGTAGCAGTAGCAGCAACAGCAGCAGCAGTAGCAGTAGCAGTAGCAGCAGCAGCAGGAGCAGCAGCAGTAGCAGCAGCACATGACGCCGACAGGGCTAGCAGCCGTCTCCTCGTCAGGTCCTGGGGGGGGAGTATAAGACAAATTCGAAACCGGGGGGGGGGTATAAGAGAAATTCGAAACCGGGGGGGGCGAGTATAAGAGAAATCCGCAAATCCACGGCCAACAAACCAAGGGTGATGACGATGGGGGTCCCAGAAGAGATGATTGGCGATTAGACGGGAGTGCTGTGGAATCGCGGGGGGGGGGGGAAATCGGTTACTCGGGCGAGGCGCAGGACGGCGCCAGATCGTTAAAGGGCGGCAGCAGCAGCAGCCGCGAGAGCAGTGGCAGCCGCGAGGGCAGCGGCAGCCCCGAGAGCGGCAGCAAGAGTCTCTTTTCGGCTTCAGGGGAAGTGGCAGGGGCGTTGCTGGACGGTCGTGGAAAGGAAAGGATGGCGGACGCAAAGGGCGCTGTTCAGAGGCTTTGCGACGTTGTGAGGCCTGATGCCAGGCCGGCAGTCCCAAGCTGGAGGTCGCACCCCTAATGGAACAGCTGTGGAGCTGTGGGGCAGGAGCTGTGGGACAGGCGCATTCCTCCGTTCCTTGAAGGGGTGCCTTGCGAGGCGGCCCAGCTGCCCGACCCGCTCCGCACAGACGCGAACCTTCGGCCCCCGCCGGCCCCCCGCCGCGCCCCCAAACACAATCCGTGACGTGACACACGGCCCGCGCCGGTCATGACGTGTCACCACCGATACCCGCAGCACAGTATCCCCCCACACGGCGGGCGGAACATCCCCCAGCGGAGGCCACCAGCTCCGAAACCCGTCCCCGCTGCCGCACTTACCCACTACTCGGTGCCGCTCTTGCTGACTGCCTGCCATCCCCAAAACCCCAAAACCCTGAAACCCTAAAACCCCTTTCCCGCCCTGGCTTCCACTCGGCTCTCGCCCGCCAGGACGCCGCCACCTACGCGGAGTGGGGCGTGGACTACCTGAAGTTTGACTACTGCGGCATGGACGGCGTCAAGGAGAGCGTGCAGAGCAGCTACGAGCGCATGAGGGACGCGCTGGCGGCCACCGGGCGGCCCATCCTCTTCAGCCTGTGCTCGTGGGGCTCGGGACAGCCGTGGCTGTGGGGCAAGCAGGTGGGCGGCGCGGCAACGCGTGTTGGCCACGGGAGGCGAAGCACCTGACGGGCCGGCAGGGGACCTGTTTGTTGGGGCTAGTGGGCTGGAGCGGGGCGGGCTGGCAGGGCGGCTAGGTACAACTGGCGTAGCTCGGAAGGGCTGGTGTGGGCGCGTGGAGGCTGAGCAGGTCGGGGGGAGGGAGCTAGCAGGGTCTGGCAGGCGGGGGCTCAGCTCGCGTGAGCAGTACCCGGGCCACACGCATACGGGTGTATGAGGGTGTGAGGGTATTCGCCGCCACGGCCTTGCCGGCCGCCGCGGCCCTCTTGTGCTGGCGCCATGTCCCCGCCGCCTCCACCGCCATGGACGCCCACCTCCTCTTCGCCGCCTCCACCGCCTCACTCTGCTCCTCCTCTTCGCCGCCTCCACCGCCTCCACCGCCCCTCCCCGCAGGTGGGCAACTCCTGGCGCACCGGCATCGATGTGTTTGCGGCGTGGGACAGCGACCAGGCCCGCTCGCTCAAGCTGCCCAGCTTCCTGCAGCCGATCCTGGGGGCTGTACGTCAGACGCAGGGGCTGGCGGCGCACGCCAGCCCGGGCGGCTTCAACGACCCGGACATGCTGGTGGTGGGGCTGGATGGGATGTACCCGTACGGCATTGTACAGGATTGCCCCGAGCACGTGCGCGGCTGCAAGCCCGGGACGTACATCAGCAGGGACAAGTACGGCAGGGGGAAGGGACGCAGGGAGGGGGGGAGGGGGAAGGGTGAGAGGCGACCCGTGGGGAGGGAGGGGCGTCGCGACGCGGTTGCCCATCTGCACAACCACCAACCACCAACCGCAACCGCAGCCAAACATGCGCGCAGGCGCCCACTCATGCGATCGGTATCCGGGGTGGGCTGGGACGTCGCCAGGCCTCGGTGCATCCCACATCGCCACTTCCCCATTCGCCGACCCGGCTCTCTGCTTTGCGCGCCACACTAACAGCCCAATCGTTTCTTTTTTTCCACTTCGCCCATCGTCGACGAGCCAGTCACCGGTATTGCGGCCGTCAACCCAAGTCCAGTAGCATGCGCGCGCGTCGAGGTGTCCGATGGCTATGCACTGGCGACACTTCCCATGTCGCGTAACCGGTTCTTCTCTGTAACCCCCAGAAGCAACGCGGACGCTGCCTGCTCTCTCCGCCGCTGTCGACCCACACACCCACGTGCGCTAAAACCCTCAACACCCGCACCCCCCACCCCCCACCCCCAGGTGGGGCAAGGTGGGCGGGCTGACCCAGACCGAGCAGCGCACGCACTTCGCGTTCTGGTGCATCATGGCGTCGCCGCTCATCCTGGGTAACGACCCGCGGGTCATGAGCAAGGCGACGCTGCAGGTGGGGGCGGGCGGGTAGGAACGAGTGGGGGTTGGAAAGGCAGCCCCCCCCCCGTGTTCCCCCTCTCATAACCCTCCCCCCCATCCGATCACACTTCACACATACACACACACGGCATACGTCATCTCACCTTTTCTCTCCCCCTCCCCCTCTCCCCCTCCCCCCTCCCCCTCCCCCCTCCCCCTCCCCGCCCAGATCCTGCTAGCTCGCGAGGTGCTCTCTGTGAGCCAGGACCCGCTGGGGCTGCAGGGCAGGCCGGTGTGGAGCCAAGGCAGCCTGGAGGTGTGGGCCAAGACGGTGGAGGGAGGACGCACGGCGCTGCTGCTGGTCAACCTGGGGAACACCACCGCCGACATCACAACGGTCTTCAGGTGGGGAGGGCGCAGGAGGGCGTGTTGCCACCTGGGCCGGAGCAACCGATGTACCGATGTAGCCTAGCGAGGCCGCGCGAGGCCTGGAAAGGTTGCGGGAAAGGTGGGTGCGGACGCGTATCGGGCGACTCGGTCTGCCCGTCGGGGACCTGAGCGCGCGAATCGCGGCTCCAATCCCCACGAAAAGCACCAAGGTGGTGCGGGCTGATCACGCGGTGTCGTACCCGAGCCGCGGGGTGTCGTACGTTGGCCGTCGGCTCCCTGGAGTTGCCCTGTTGGTATCCTATACCGGCGCCACCACCCCCACCCCCACCCTCATAACCGGTAACGGGCTCTTTCCTGAAACCACCCTCGCCCGGCAGCCGCGACCTGCCTGATGAGTCCGATCGGTGGGCGCGTGAGGTGCCCAGCACCGAGCCCCCCTGCGTGGACAAACACGACCTGTGCAAGGACTGGGCGAAGTCGGGGGAGTGCAAGAACAACGCCGGTGGGTGCGGGCGGGCAGGGGCGCTGTCGTGTGGGGACAAAGCGACCTGCCGACCCGGCAACCCACCGTCACTGCCTCGCAACCCACTGCCTCGCAACCCACTGCCTCGCAACCCACTGCCTCGCAACCCACTGCCTCTCCTTGCCGCACCCCGATGCCGCCTGCTGCCGTCCTGCCGCAGCGAGCAGCCCCCTCGCCCCTCCCCTTCTCGCCCCGACCTCTTCCCGCCTCCTCGGCCCCCCCTCCAGGCTTCATGCTGGAGACGTGTCCCGCCAGCTGCCCAGACGGCTGCCCGCAGCCAGTGGACCCGCCCGGACCGAAAGCCACTGCGTTGGTGGGGTGGGGTGGGGGCTGGGGGTGGAGGGAGGCCTGGCGTGTGTGTTTTATAAATGCTGAGCTGAGCCGCGAAGTAGACGTAGCGCGAGGAGACCAAGGAATCCGGAGTCAGTGCGGGGCGCCAATAGTTACCGAAAGAAGCCCAGACTGGGTCCACGAGAAGCCAGAAGTCCAATTATGTAGTCGGCGGCCGCGCAGCGCTCCGATAGCCAGAAAGACGGTTGCGCCCCAACAACCGACGCCGCGCTGCTGCGGCGTAGGCGTGGCGCGAAGCACCTACAACTACCTAGCCTATGTACCTATTTACCTATCCTAGTGCGCAAGGCAGAGGTATAGGTGACAACTTCGCGTGCAATGCCAGTAACAGACAGAGTGCCCGGCACAGGAATCCCAGCCCATGCCAAATGCGAGGAAACTGACCGGGGGAAAACCCGGGGGACCGGGGGGTGGTGCGTGCTCGTGCGGTGTGGGAGCGCTGGTGGGGGTGGGTGGAGTGGGTGGGGTGCACTGGCACGGAGTTGAGGGGCCTTGGGATGGTAGTCAAAGGCGTAGTAGTAGGGGTAGTAGTAGACGTAGTAGTAGTCGGAGACGTAGTAGTAGGTATCCGCGGCCCGCTCGGCGAATCCGGCGTGCTCCTGAAGTAACCTGTGGGCCATGCGAGTGCACCTAGCACGCGCCTACGCTAAGCCCACCGCGAGCCAAACCTGAGTGTCCACGAAACAAAAGGATGACTGCGCTGAGCTGAACTTGGGGACGAGCGGCTTGGGAGACGCTAGGTGTGAGGCTGATGGCTGAAATGGCTGATAGCTGTCCGCTGAGCGGGCTGAACTAACTGGCGTGTGTGTGTGTGTGTGTGTGTGTACATGTGTGGAGAGGGAACCCGTGGGCCGAAGAGGGAACCCGTGGGACGACAAAGGAGGAAAGGCTGAAGGGATGGATGCTACATGGTCATTGGGGGGCATTCGTGGGTCGGGTAGCCGGGGACGTCTTAGGAAACTCGTGGGCCGGCTCGGGTAGCCGGGGGGTAGAGAGAGGCGGCTGGGGGCGGGGACTCGTGGGATCAATGGTAAGCGGTGTCCCCGACATATTGGAGGGCGGTAGGCGGTGTCCCCGACATGTTGGAGGGAGGGGCACGAGGAGCCGGCTGGCCGCGGCGTATGGGTCGGCGCTGGCGGGGCCCCTCTCTCCCACCAGCGGCTCGGTTCCCGAAACCGCACGATGTCGATGATGATGTCGATGATGATGTCGGTGATGTCTCCCGCCTGCTCGCCGCATAGCTCCATAGCCCCCGACCGTCGCTACCCGGGATTACTCCACAGCTCGCTGCTCAAACGGCTCGTAACAGCCCCTAACCACCCCTTACCAGCTACCACTCCTAACCGCTGCAACTCCATATGCCGCCCCCACTCGCCGAGTCCCCCACCCAGCCACCCAGCCACGCACCATGTCCTCCCTCCCTCCCTCCCTCCCGCCCGCTGAACAGGTCCGCGATTTGTGGCTGGAGGAGGACGTGGGGGTGTTCACCGCACGATTCACCGCAATGAAGGTGGAGCCGCACGAGGCGCGGTTCGTGACGCTAAAGTAAGGCCCCCGGAGCGGGGATGGGAGGTGGTCCGTGGGTCGCCCTCGCTTGGGTTTAATTGCCTCCGGCACCGTCACGGCTGCAAGTGCCCCAGACCCCATCCCAGGGTTCTTTCATGCCTGCGCTGCTGCTTGCCCTTTGCTTTCTGGCCCCATCCGGCCGGCAAGCCTCCGCCAGCCGGCAAGCCTCCGCCGGCAGCTAGCGAGCCAACCCGCCTAGCGCCATGACCCGGCGTCATACACAAACACATCCCACCCACCCCCCACCGGTTTTATTTCACGCCACCCAGCCCCAACTCATACACACAGCATTTTCCATCTGGTACTCTTACCTTTTCCTCCGTCGCCACTTCACGAGTTTCCACCCTCTCTACCACCACCCCACACAGACAACCCCTCCCCCCCCTTACCGGTCCTTTTGTATCCCCCCTTCCCCCCCGACGCACACATACACACTCAGGTGGATCGAGCCCGCCGACATCGCCAACGCCACGGCCTCCCTGGACTTCGGCCCCCGCGCGCTGGCCAACTCGGTGCGAGCCGCCGCCACGGCGCTAAAGCTTTCGCTGCCGCCCGGACAGGACGGCGATAAGGCCCAGGAGAATGGCCGCGGCGGCGGCAGCGCCGCCAAGGACCTGGCCAAAAAGCACTACGTCCGAGCCAAGGAGCTGGAGACAGAGGTGCAGCGGCTGATCAACGAGGTCAAGCAGCGGGATAGAGAGGTGCGCCGCAGGCGGGGGGGGGCTGATGATGGAGGAGGGCTGATGATGATGGGCTGGGGGCCGGGGGCAGCCGCCGCGGCCGTTGTGTCTGCCTCCCAGGCCTTTCGAGCTGAAGATATCACCATATCGGCAATTCGGTGATTCGCCGAGGGTCAAATCAACCGCAAGCTAGCGCCTCACAACCAGCGCGCACGCTCGCCACCAGGTCCCGGTTTGTTACGCCGTTTACGAAATCCCCGCGCCTCCACTCGCTCCCCCAACCCCACCCCCCACCCCCCACGCGCCCGCCACCTCAGCTTGCCAAGGCCAAGAAAGACTTGGACGAGGTGCAGTGCACCACCGCACACGGGGCAGCCGCGGCCGGCTCCGGAACCACAGCCGGAGGCTCCGCCGACAGCGGCGGCGGCGACGGCGCCACTCGTCGCGCCGCCCTGTCGGGCGACTCCGCCGCCGCCGCCGCCACCTCTTGGAGCCCCCACCTGTGGCTGCACGCCACGGAGAGCAAGGTCAGTCTGGCGCTCAACCTCGCCATGGCAGTGCTGCTGTCGCTCGTGCTGATGCAGCCACCGCGGCGTCCCGTGAAGAGCAGCCGCGACCTGCAGTGACGGTACGGCGGCAGTAGCCGCGGCGGTGCTGCTGCTACTGCCGCTCTTGGTGCTGTTGGGGTTGATGTTGGTGGTGGTGGTGATGGTGGAGAGGATGTAAGCAGGCGCAGGGGAGGGGCGGGGCGGAGTTCGGGTTCGGCCGCGCAACTGCCGTACATGTAATTGGGCGGGCGCGGCGGGCAGGTGCAGCGGCTGTCGAAGCGCTGCGGGTACGAGGCTGGGCGAGGAAGCGCGGCGGGTAGGGTGGGGTTGTGTGGGGGGGGGGGGCGAGGCGAGAACGTGTCATCGCCGGGGCTGGAGGGTGTGTGTGGGAAGCTACCGTTTATTTCTCGGGGGTGGAGGATACGGTATCGCACCGCCTCTTTGTTGTTGTTCCACCTGGCGCGTTGCGACTCCTTGGCGCGTGTTGGGAGCGGGGAGTTGTGGCAGTTGCGGAGGGAGGTGGGAATGGGCGTCGGTGGCGTCGGTGGCGTCGGGGTTTGAGGGGGACCCATTGCCACCTCTCCCCCCGCCAGCCAGCCAGCCAGCCAGCACGGCCGCAACACGCAGCGAATGGCGCCGTCAGCCGAGGGACGAGGACGCACGGGCGGCTGTCACGTGTGTCTGTTTGTGTGTGTGTGTGTGTGTCCTTGCGCAATTGAGCAGCAGGGACCGCTACTCGAAGATATATGGCAGCATACCGTGTTCGCTCATTCCCCACGTGTTTGGTACGATGCCCTACTGGAAGTGCATTTTCTAAACTAGGGCCCGTGTGCAAACACGCATAAACCTCATCGTGCGTCGTGTAACAAGCTACCTTGCCGGACCACATGTAAGCTACGAAGGTTGGGGAAGGGCTGAGATGTCTGGGTATGATTTCGGGATCCCTCCTGAATTAGGGTTTTGTGGCCACTGCTTGTGGCCACCGCCGGCATTGTGGCCACCGCCGGCATTGTGGCCACTGCTGCCGCTGCTTCTTCCAGCAGTGCCTCTTCCGTTGCCGCCGGTGCACCTCACACAACCCACCCTCCGTGGCGTCCATGAAGGGTACACGGCATGTGCGGCCGCGTGGAACTTGTGAAGCCCTGCACATTTTGTTGTAACGGTTACAGTGGGTTCCAGACCAAGAGGTAGAACAGGGTAGAACCATCGGCGGGCACATCGCCTGACATATTGTAAGTTCAAGCAGCAAACCTTTAGTGGATCTGGAACTAATCTTCGCCGCTCTGTTTCCGGATAGCTCGGCACAACTTCGCCAGTGACAGTTCGTGGCTGCGTGCAGATTGAGCAAACGCAGCTGTTGAATGGCAGGCTATCGTGGCTGCTGCACAAGCACGTGGTGGGTGCCGGATTCGGAGAGAGAGACTTGTGATTCCGCACCCCCAGGTGTATTTAGGAATCCAGTTGTGTGCATGGAAACTACGTAGTGGGTCGCGGCCCGCAATGCAAGCGAGGAGAACAGGGCCGGGATAAGCGCAGACCACACGTAGTTGCAGGCCATGCTCATGATGACATGGTAGTTGCTAGGATTCGGATGATGTTCCAATTGTCATGGCGCCGTTGCAAACATGACCGTGCGCCGGATGTCCTACCCGCGTGAGGCCCGGAATGCTACACGCCCAACACAGACCTGGCGTTCGACTCCCGCCCCTATGCCCACCGTGTGTTGCCCCGATGCACTCCACCCTCAGATACGGCCTCATTGGGCATCCTTGGCAGGCAACGTACCTCTGCTTGAGGTTGTTAGCGTGGTTGTGCCTGTGATTGGTTTCTTAGTGTCCGGGACGCCGAAGCTGGTGCAGCTCATCCAGCGAGTGTTCAGGTACGTAAGTGAGCGTGGGTACGGGCCTGGCACCGGCCGCGGGTAGCTGTCCTGCCCAAGACGGAGAGGAAGACCGCCGAAGCACTCTTCCCCAACCTGATGCGGGGAGAGGGGCGTGAGGGGCCTCTGTCCCCTTCTGTTCATCGCGAAGATTTGTGAAATGTCCGATCTCTCAGGACCTGTCACTGAAGGCTTGGAGACGTATGCTGGCACGTTGGGCAGCATAGTTGCTACCCATGCAACGGTGGCGGTCGGTTACAGTAGCTTGCCTGCAGTTCCTGCTAAGCGCTCGTGCGAGGCACCTGCCACATGTCTGTTCTTTTATTCTGTCACGGCAGTCATGGCAGTCGAGTGCCGTCTGGCTCCGGGTCATCCCACCGCGCAGCAGTCTGCTGCACTGTACCGAGCATTCCACCCTTGCCGGTGCCGCTCCACCTGGCTCAGGTTCACTGAAGACGTCAGGCAGGTGTCCACGCTGGCGGACCAGGTGGCCACGCTGGCGGACCAGGTGGCCACGCTGACGGACCAGGTGGCCAGGAATCACGCCAGCATCTTGTCTGTTATGGACAGCAAATTTGCCGACATGGACAGAAAGTTTGATAGCATGGTTAGGGGGGTTAGGGATGATGTGGCTAGCAATTTGAGTTCGTTTCGCCAGCAGCAGACGCTGATCAGCACCACCCTCCTGACGTCCATCGCGCTGAACGCCCAGTCCAAAGTGGGTGGTACGGGGCAAGCATGATGCCGCTTGAGGGTTGCAACCGGGGGTAGGATGCTCAGGTAGGGGGTTGGTCACGGGGATGATAACCGTGGATGTGGATTGGTTTAGATGTGGATGCGTGTTGGTTTGGATGTGGATGTGGCAACCAGGGATGTGGACACGACCTGGCGGGGATGTGGATGTGGACCCGGCGGGGGATGCTTCCTGGTTGGTTAAGGAAAACGGAACAAACTAATATGCGGTAAGAGTGTAAAGCGTAAAACGGAGGACCAGGGTGGCGAATGGGAACATGTGGATGCGGGACGCAATAGCGACGTTGTTGGGGGAAGGGGGGACCTAGCATCAGGCGGGCGGGATTAGAGGTGGTCGGGAGGAGGCATTGGATGGGACTGGTCATGTCATAACAGTGTTGGCGTGCAGAAGGTTCCACAAGAATGCCCAAAGCACCTGGTGGGCGACGATGTAAGACATGGTATGGCAGCTACACGTTGTTGTAATCGTTACAGTGGGCTCCAGACCTGAAAAGGTAGAGCCATCGGGCGCATCGCCTGACACTGAAAAAGACAAGGAAAGCTGAGAAAACCGACGGTTCCGAAAGACAAACCACCCAGAGCCTCACAACCGAGAGCCCAGAGGAAACAGCAAGCACCAATACACAGGGGGAGGTTGCGCTGATGGCTCCCCTGCACATGGCCACATGCATCCCAAGCAGACCCCCGAATGGAGAGACAGCAGCACGCCTCGGCAACACAATCGGATAACTCCCCCCCCAAGATCCCGAAAACGTCCCACACCCGAAACGGGCCGATGCCCATAGCGAGACGGGAAGAAACAATGGTACTTAATACCATCAACCAGTTGAGGTCAACACCAACAGCAGTCTCTAGAAAAAGGCAGACCGGCAACACGCCCGAATGGCTGAGCCGTGGCGCAACCTTCGCCTGCAATACGGAAACCACTTCAGTATGCAACGCCAGGTAGCTTTGCAGGACTTGCGTAGGCTGCGTACTGGCACCGGCTGCGGCATGCGCGAGAGACACCAGAGCCGACGAAGCTGTATCGGCGAAAGCTACCAGAGTCCAGAGAAATGCTGAAAGAAGACCACAAAGTAGGATACAGCCCGCAGGACTGATCAGGTAGAGCGACGACCGAAGCCGCCGCTGAGAGGCCATCATTGGCGAAGTTGATACTTCGCAACGAAGGGCGTGGGTGACCACCAGGCTAGCTGGACAGCCACAGGATACTCAGCGCAGGCACTCTGCAAAGCCACCGTGACGAGCCAGTATGGCCGCGGCGAGCGAAGGTGTGAACCAGATTGCTGCGAGCTGGATGGGATCCGACCGGTGCCGAAAGTTCCCGGGCGATGCGGGAGCTCCTCCTCCACGTACCAGACGACACCGCCATTCCATCCTCCTGAACTCCCATCTAGACGACCGGCAACAGCAAGCAGCTCCCATCTGGCCCCATGCACCGACGCTCGCGCGCCCCCTAAGGGGTCACGTGGTGCGAGTTTCCGCAGTATGAATATGAGTATGAGTATGAGTATAAAGCAGCAATGGGAAGTTGTAAAGTGGGCGTAAAGTGCTTGACTAGGAAATCCGCGCAGCACCAGGGACGCGATTGCAAAAGCCCGGGAGATGTGTGCGACCAGGGGTGTGGATGCGCGTGACTGGGGATGGAAACGGCAGGGGTAGAATGGGGCGGGCAGATGTGGGTGCGTGCAACGGGGATGGAATGTAGGTGCGTGTGACTGGGGATGCAAACGCCCGGGAGATGCAAAAACATGTGGGTTCGTGCGACTTTGGTGGTGGATGCGTGCGACTGGGGATGGAAACGGCGGGGGCAGGTTTGGGCGGGTGGATGTGCCGAGCCAAATGGATGTGTGACGGTGGGGTCTCCGATGATGCGTGGATGCGGGCCCGGTTGTCCTTGGCCTGCCGCTGGGCGTCTTCAGTTATTTTGTTGGCGTTTGAAAAGGCGGTTTAGTAGCATCCTACGGCGGCATTTCATCCCCATGCATGCAGGGCACTGCGGACCGGAGGGTAGGTCGGGGCGTGCCTCCTGCATAGGGAGCTCCTCCAGCAGAGCAACTGGCGCCCTGACTGTGTTCGTAAGCTGTACGTGCGGAAGTTGCGCGGGTAAGAAGCCTCCTTAACCAGTCCCACCCACCAGAGAGACACACGGGTTTCCTCGCGTACCGGCCAGACAGAGTAAGTGTACGGTAGTAGTTCACGTTAACGTGCACAACGAACGGCAATCGAGGAGCAGCAAGCAATTTGACATGTGCGAAAGCAACCCTCGAAGTAGTAAGTGGACTACCGAGAGTAAAAAATGCGAATGAGCCGCCAAGATCACCACTGCAGTGGGCAGGCTTGCATTGTCTTGGTTGCCCTCCAAAGCCACCAATCAACTCTCAGCAGGTAAGATGCCGGCCGTGGCTGGCTCGCAAGCACTTGCCGCAATGTACCCAACCGACAATGTGCGCCGCCCTCGAGCCGTTGTAAGCAGCGCCCAGTGGACGTGTCCATGACGTTTCAGCCAAGGGGCCCCTCCCTAGACCACCTCCATCATTGCAAATAACCATCGCCTGCCCACCCCGTCCGCCGCGGTCCACGGGGCTCCTCCCCACCTCGCCCACTATCCCGGCGCAGCCGCCCGGAAAGCCTACCTGTGCAGACAGCTCATTAAGTTGAGGATGGTCGTCGTACAAGTGTACGGCGGCATTCCACCAGCAATACCAACCTCTTAGAACACCAGCGGGTCGGAACCCTGGAACGCCTCATGGGCTAGGTCCGGAATCACCCCGCCACCGCCACCACCACCACCACCACCACCACCCCGCGGGAATCCCCCCGCCGCAACACCGTTGGCCCACACGCCCCAACCGCCGTCGTCACCACCACCACCACCACCGTCGATTCGTACACGCCGTACACATCCCCGACCCAGCAGCGCCTCCAGCGCGTCCGCCGCGCCGCCGGCCTCCCCCTGCTCCAGCAACACCCGCCGCAGCAGCCGCCCGCCGCGCGCCGCCTCGGGCGTGTCGAGGCCGCCGGCAAAGTGCCGCTCCCACACCGCCGCCGCCACCAGCTGGGCCAGTGGGTAGGCGTACATGGCGGCCGCGTTGTGTATGAGCCCCGGCAGCAGCGCCATAAGGCCGCGGGTGCCCTGGAAGGCGCCGCCGGGCAGGGACGAATGCCGCGACCACAGCGCCGAAACCAGCTCCAGGGAGGGCGTGGACTGCAGCTCGACGACCCCCAGCGAACCCTGCCGCTGCGGCGGCAGCGACCGCGGGTCTGCTGGGCTGGCGGAGGCGTCCGGTGCTGGCGGTTGGGGCAGCAGTTGCAGTCGTTGCAGGTCCACGTGACCGTTGAGGTGCAGCAACAGGTCCGCGGCGGCCGCCAGCGCGTGCTGCTGCAGCTCCAGCCAGGTGGGCTGGCGGGAGGGAGTGGAGGCAACTTGGACGCAGCGGCGGGGGGGGAGGCTCGCGCCGCTGCACAGGCGGGGGGCACAGGCGGGGAGAGTGGGGGGGCTGGTGACCGAGGAGGAGGGGGGTGGCTGGGAGGGGGCAGTGAGTGAACCGGGGGTGGTGGGCAGCGACGTGCGAGGGGCAGGGCAAGGGCCACACATCTAGTACGCAACCCACCTTCTGGGAGGGGTTTCAACCACCCCGCCAGTACTTCCCGCCATCTGGCTTCGGAGGCGGCGGGGTTGCGTGTGTGGCCTCCGTGGCGGCCGCAACACCGCGTGTGAGGTCTGACCCGTCCCCGGATCCTCGTCAACTGCACACAGCCCGACTAGTTGGCCCCCCCAGGGGGTCCTCCCAACCCCCCCCAGCCCCCCTCCCCGGTTCTTTCGCACCCCCCGTGTTCCTCTCACCCCCCCAGGTCCAGGTCCCCCCACTGATGCTCCACACCCCCCGTGTACCTTGCCTCATGTAACCAGCACGCACGTGTCTCTACGCTGGCCCCAGAGGCGCCGCACCGCACCTGACAGCGTGGCAGGACAGTTCCGCAAGGACCCGCGGGTCGGCTGCCCAGCGCTCCAGCACGTGCGAGGGCAGCTCCAGGTAGTCGGTGGCGCTGTAGCAGGCGGTGCTCTCGGGCAGCCCACCGGGCCTGAGGGGCGGGGTCAGAGCGACACGCGTTTGAACAACGGCTCTGGAGCCGGTTTAGGAGCCGGTTTAGGAGCCGGTTTGGGTTTCAGTTTTGGTCTAAGGAAGCACAGGAACGGCTGGGGCGTAGAGAGGAAATCGTTGTGCCGACAAAGCAAGGGAGCTAGCTGTGGGATGCGTGAGGGAGGCCGGAGCCCGACGCAGGAAGCGATAACCAACAAAGTGGAGGAGGTTTGGACGCTGGGTTCGGGCGGCGGACACGCACCTGTACGACATGATGTAGTGAAGCGCGTGGCCCAGCTCGTGCGCCAGCGTGCGCACCAGGCCGGGGTGCTCCGGAACCAGGTAGCCGCCCGACCCGCGGGTCACCTGGTCTGCGGGCAGGTGCAGGGCCACGTGTGGCACGCAGCACGCGCTCCTCGCGTGATGGGGTGCAGCCGAGGAGGGGGGAGAAGGCGACGGCGGTGTCCGCTCGGTGGCACCGCCGGCATCATCGGCAGCTGCCGAGTCCAGTAACCAGGGCGCGGGGCCGTCCATCTCGTACCCGTGCCTGCGCCCGGGGGCGCCGTGTTCGGTGATTACGGTTCGCGGTTGTCGATATGGTTCGTGGTTGATGGTGCTTGATGCCCCCTCCTCCAAGGGCTTCCCCGCTGCACCCCCTCCCCCTCACCCCCCCCCCACCCGTTCTTTACTTGTGACCCCCCTCCACCCGTCCCGTCCCGCCCACCTGACCAGCGACGTGAACGGTAACGAACACTCCGGGTCCAGGTACACGTACAGCACCCCCAGCAGCCCCCTGTCGCTGCCGCCGGTGCCGCCGCCGCTACCGCCGCAGCCGCCAGCCCACGGCGTTGCTGCCGGCGCTGCCGCCGCTGCCGCCGCTGACGCCGCCGCCGTCACCTGCCGCAGCTCCAGCCGGATCACCTGGCCCGGCTGCCACAGCTCGTGGGGCCCGGGGGCGGTGGCGCGCAGCTCGGCGCCCAGCACGTACGACATCTGGCGGCTGAGGCCTGAAGGCTCCAGGGGTGGGGTCGAGGGGAGGCGTCTGGGACAAGGGGCGACGACGGCCGTCGGCCTCTTTCCCTCGTCCCATTTGGTTCACCTTCACCATGTACGGCACCCTATTCACGGCCCTCCCAAGTCAAACCCCACCCGCTCTAGGCCCCCGTCCACCCAGCCCGCGCTGTGCCCCGGGCCCCGGGCCCCGGCCCCCCAGCACCCACCTTGCAGCAACCCGTCCACTGTGAAGTACGGCGCCAGCTCGCGCCACTCCTCTCCGCTCAAGGGGGGCGGGCGCTGCACGTTCCTGCGAGGGGGAAGAGGAGGAGAGGGGAGGAAAAGGGAGGAGAAGGAGGGGAGAGGTTCGGTGGGGAGGAGATCCTCGCCGGGCCAAGCAGCAGGGCGGGCGCGGGGTGTCGTTACACCGCTGGTAGTCGGCTAGATGGCGGAGGCGGATGCAGCCCCACTCCCCGCTTTCGACCCTTGGATAACAATCCGCCCCTCTCCCCTCCCCCGGAGCTCCCATCCATTATGCTCTCTTATAAGCAAGCACGTGGTACGGCATTGCCCACGTCCCTCTAGCCCCTTCCCTGGACGCACGTGAGGAAGTCAACGCTGCCGACCAGGTCCAGCGGGTCGGCTGCCGCCTCGCCGTCCGCCGCCTGGTACCCGCCACCACCGCCGCCGCCGGCTCCGAAACCCGCGCTGTCCTGCTCATCCAGCCGCATCCGCAGCTGCAGCCGCTGCATCGCCGCCACCTCCTCCTCGGCCATCGGCTGTACGGCATGCAGCACGTCCGCCAGCAGCGTCAGTGCGGCCTGGGGGTCGCCTGCGGGGGGACGGCGGAGGGGGGAAGGGGGGGAAGGTTCCGGGGTTTTAGGTGCTGGTTGGGATTCAATGCCCGGGGGGCCACAAGGGGGAGAGGGAAGGGGAAGGGCCCGAGCGGAGGCATGATCCGCAGGCGCCAGGGAGGGGGAAAGAGGCACGGCCGGAGGGGTCAGAGCAGCGCGCCGGAGGGGTCAGAGCAGCGCGCCGGAGGGGGGTCTTCATGGCTGGAGGGGGAGACTAGACCGGGCAGAACTGGGTCATCAAACGAGCAACGGTGAAGAGGGGAGGAGCCTGGTGTGCGACTGGATCCGAAGATCCAGATGGCGGGCGCCGCAAGAACCGAGCCGTACCTACGACGGAGCCCGCCATTCGCAGGTGCGCGTACGAGGGCTGGCCGAGGCAGTCCGCCAGGTCGTCCCGCAGCGGCCGCAGCACGTCCATGAGGCGCAGCGCGGCCGCGGCCTGCGACCCGTGGGTCACCGCGTACACCGCCCGCCGCACCTCGCTGCTGGGGTGCTCCGCCAGCAGCAGTGACGTCAGCTGCGCCGTCAGACGAACGGACCACAGCCGGCCCGCTGCGTGTGTATGAGCAGGGGGGGGGAGGGGTTTAATAAGAGAATCCGCGAATCCACGGCCGACAAACCGTGGGGGGGGAGGGGCGCCTGATGGGTGCAGCCGGAGCGCCGGATGGCACGTTGGTTGTACGACATGGAACCCGGATCCCATAGATCCGGGGATGCAGGATACGAGGTATGGGCACCGGCTGGCCCCCCCCTCCCGCTCTCCCCCCAGGCTATCTATGTGGAGGCCCTGCCCGCGGGAAGGGCTCCTCCAGGGAGGGAGCCACCGCTGCTCTGCCTCACATCCTCCCTCGCGATGGGAGGACCCCATCCACCAATCCTCCCTGATCCCCCTCCCACACACCTCCCTTCTCTTATATCTTTTCCACGGGTTTCCGCCACACACCCCCACCTCCAGGGATGGTAAAACGGGTTTTACCACCCTCCACTGGGTTCCCCGCCCCCCTCTTCTGGTGGCTAGCACGCCTCACCTCGAGTCCGCGCCAGGTGGGTTGCGGCCGACAGCGGAGCCAGCTCCACCAACAGTAGCGGCCCCGCAGCCGCAGCCGCATCTGCCCCCGCGCTGCATCGCCGCTCACCCCCCACAGCCTCCTCCGCCCCCTCCTCCAGCTGCTGCTGCTGCTGTTGCTCCTCCTCCCCAGCCCCCTTCTCGCCGCCCTCCCGGCCCACAGCAGCCCCAGCAGCCGCCAGCGACAGCACCACGCCCAACCCACACCGCGCCGCCGCCACCTCCTCCTCCGTCGCCGCTGCGGCGTGCCGCGACAGCAGCGGGTCGCCCCGCACCTCGCTGTCGTGCAGCACCACCACCGGCATCGGCGCGACCCGCGGGTCGGCCAGGGCGGCTCGGAACGCCGCCACCACGCGCCCCTCCAGCCCCTCCAGCGCCCGCCGCTCCTCCATATCCTCACCCGTCATCCTCGCCGCGCGGGCCACCCCCTCCGCCACCAGCCTCATCTCCGCCGGCGCCGCCAAGGATCCCCTACCCCCCTGCCGCCCCTCTCCCTCGATGCCCATATCGGCCGAGTCACCAGCACCGGGTCTCCCCCCATCCTCATCCTCAGCCGCATCGTCATCCGCGCTACCGTGCTCCCCCGGCGGCGCCCGTGCGCCTGCGGCCCGTAGGCCCTCCTCCGTCCGCTGCTCCCCGGCCGGGCCTGACTGCTGGGCCCAGTGCGGGTGCGCCGCCAGCTGCCGGCTGAGCAGCTCCTCAACTGCCTGTGGACGTGTGGAAGCGGCGGCAGGGTGGGAGGGTTTTGGGGTGCGTGGGCAGCGACGGACCCTCCCAGCAGCGGGCGAGTGACACGCAGGGGACCATGTAGCGGTGCGAGCAGCACACGCTGTCCTCCCTCCCCGGGGTTTGGTTCACAGGGTTTTCCCCCTCCCCCCCCGGTCCCCCCGCTAACCCCGGGTTTTATACCGCCCCTTTTATGCTACCGCCCGGGTTTTACGCCACCCCTTTTTATACCAACCCCTTTTATACCACCCCCCGTTACCTATTACCCCCTCTCCCCTCCTCCCGCCCATGCGCTATCCTTGCGTCCCTCCCGCACCTGCAGCGCGGCCCCCGCCCGCTCCGCCGCCTCCCGCCAGGCTGCCTCCTCGTGGTGCGCCTGGCAATGCTCCGCCAGCGGCCGCAACCAGGACACCGCCTCGTGGTGCCGCCGGGCAACAGCGGACAGCGCGGGACCTGGGGGCAGAGCGGGGAGGGGTGGGGGGTAAGGGGGCGGGGCGGGGCGGGGAGAAGGAGATAACCCGCGTTGAGGCAAGGCAATCAACTCCGCAATAACCGCAGGCACACGCACACCCGCTTCTCACGGCTCGGTGTCTGAATGACACAGCCGCTGAGGCCATCGGGCGGTGCGGCTCCGGAACCCTTCAATCGCGCGGTGCCTCGCGGCCCCCCCCCCATCCCCCCAAGCTCCTCGAGACCATCGCGGGTTCACCTCTTGCTACTTCCGCGCACTGCTGCAGCGCATGGCAGTAAAGCACCAGCCGCGATGTCGTCGAGATCAGGTCGTCGGGGGTGCATATGCCCGGCGCGCCGTATAGACCGGGCGGCGGGCTCCCAGGCGCTGCTGGCGCAGCTGCGATGTCGGAGGTGGATGCGCGCGGAGGTTGCGATGCGAGCTGCGCCCGGTATGGCGGCATGATTTGTACATTTTGTGGAAGTCGGCAGACCGCGGCTTTGTTGCGGAACTGATGCCAGCGGTTGGCCGGCCGGCCGCTAGGCCGCGCGGATGTGCCCAGCATCATTCCCTGGTTGATATCGGAAGTAGTTCTAGACGTGCTCTCATGGCCGGGACAGCATGGAGTGTTTGACGTACATGTTGCCTACTGACTTTTGTCTCCGAACGACCGAAGTTGAACAGACGGGCATTTACTCTCATATCTTACGCTGATAACGTAGAAACTGTACATTTAATTTCTTTGAACAACATCAGGCTTGCCCTGTATTGTGTACTGCGTCGCCCGCCGCCGAGCTTTGACCAAACCGCGATGGTCCGCCTAAAAAATAGGTGGATTTGGATACTCCCTGGATAATATTCAATATGCATTGGCAGAAGCCAAACCGGCACCATCGCAGAATTGCAGGATTGGCGGACGTCACCGATTTGGTTACTTTTCGTGCGCAGGTACCTGCTCGTGGAGGTGACATGGAAGGATGGGAAGCTAGACGAATCGTACAGTAAGACCAGGCGGGGGGGCTCTTGTCGCGTCGTTCCGGCTGACCGAGTACCGGAGCCCCGCCCTTCCCTCCCACACCACCTCACCCCCCACCCGCCCTTTCCTCCCACACCATCTCACCTCCACCCGCCACTCACCTTCTCACATAACCTCCAGCTGACCAAGTGCTCTTACAAGCACTGCGCGAGAGCGTTGCGCAGAACTTTGGTGACTACGGCTTGGGAAGCAATCTGTCGAGCCTACAGGGTGGGTTGTCGTGACCCCGGGGCCTCGGGGCCGGGCCCGGAGGCTGCCCCCCCGGGGTGTCAGGCATGGCTCTCCATGACTGTGGGATTGGAGTCAGAGTCAGAGTCCTTCTGGGTGGGCGCGGTTGTCGTGAGCCGGTGGCAATCGTCGCTCCAGCCAAGCTGCTCCTGCAGCGGCACCTGGGCACTACTTCTCTACGGATGCCTACCAGCCCCTGCGAACTGTCCGCTGCCCCCCCCTCCCCTATCTTATCAAACCCCTCCCCTTCCCCTCCTGTCCGCTGCGCCCCCCCCTTTCCCCCCTGCCCGCTGCGGTGCAGTCAAGTACTTGAGCCCGTACACGGATGTGGGGATCGTACGGTGTGCCACCCTGGAGCACGAGAGGGTGAGTACCATCGCATAGGGCCCTCAAGGACCGCTGCCCTGGCCCGACCTGCCCTGGGGGGAATGGCGGGGAGACCTTCGGGCACCTCGTAGTGGGGTGGCGAGAAGACCCGGTTACACGACATAGGAGACGGAGAAAACTGGGGGGGGGAAGCGCGGCCTCAATTCACGGGCGTCATCATCACGTAGCGATACGCCCTGGCTTGGCATCGGCACCCATCCTGCATTCGTGCAGACCCACTCAGCGGCCGTAACACCAGGCAACCCAAACCCCCTCCCCTCCCCTCCCCACCGGTGTGCGCTCTAACCCCGGACGCCGCTGCCCGCCTCCCCGCCCTCACCCCCCCCAGGTCATCACGGCGCTGGCTCTGATGACGGAGGTACGGCACAGGATCGCAGCAGTGCGCGTGTTGCGAGTGTCAGGTACGGCAGCCGGGGGAGCGAATCATCGAAACCCGCTCCGACGGGGGGCCGTGGGGGCCGCCCCTAAGGAACGTGCTCAGCACCTGCGGCGGCCACCCTGACCCCTTGTGCCCTGCTCGACCTCCCCCCTGGCCCATTGTGCCCTGCTCGACCTCCCCCCTGACGTCTTGACAGCTTCTCCTCGCAACCCCCTGATGCACTCCCCCTGCTGAGCTCCTGCTGCCCACCGCGCCATTCCGTCGCCGTCCCGCGCTGTTGCGCACCCGCACCAGGCACGGCCGTTGTAAAGGGTTCTCCTTTTGTACACGGTCTTTCCTTGCAACCCCCCTCCCCCTGTATTTAGACTTAGCCGCCGAAGGTCGACCTCCGACTTCAGTTTACCCCCGCCAAGTTCTCCAGCATGCACCTCCAAACGGCTGTCCTAGACGCTTTTTCTTTCGTACACGGGTTTTCCTTGCAACCCGCCCCAGGCACGCTGGCTGCCTGCAAGGGCGCGGCCCTGGCCCTCAGCTCCGCCAAACTCGCCCAGTCCAAGCTCAGCCGCCAGGTAAGCGGGTGGCCCCCGGCAAGCTCCCTGGCATGGACCCGATGGGCTGCGGCAGGCGGGCGGCACCCGCCCGGCTTCTCGCTGCGTGTGATGGACGACCACGCTTGGTGAATTACCCTCTCGCCACTCGGGTACCGGCCTGTGTACGGGACGGGACGGGGTCGGGCCGGAGCGAGTCGCGCCTTCCCATGCCCCCCCGACGTCGCGAGTCTCTCAGCCCGCAACCCCAAACTAGCGCACCCAACAAACCACCTGGCCAACCACGTGTCCGCCCCCCTGCTTCCGAGCCGCACCGGCGGGGTTAGTCATTTGGAGGCGGGCCGTCCGCCCGAGCCCTCCAGCATGCAGCATCCAAAATGCTTTAGCTGCACTCGTCTCCCAGTGATTACTTCTCCCAGCTTTACTATGTCGTATCAACCAGTTATCTCTACACCCCCCGCGGCTGCTACCCCCGGCGGTTGCTCCCCCCCTGCTGCCCCCTCCCTCCAACCAATCTTTTATGCACCCCCCCCCTGCTGCCCCCCCCCCGGCTGCCCCCGCAGCATCTCGCGAACGCTCAGCAGCTCCACCAGCAATTACCCGCCCTGGAGCTGTAGCAACGAGTACGACGCGTACGACAGTTACCGACGTCAGAAGGTGCAAGTGGGCCAGGCCGTGGATGGTTCCGAATAACTGAGCGAGCGAGGGGCGGCTGTGTATGGAGCCGTGTGGGGGGCCGGGGGGGGGGATAGGCGGGGATGGGTACAAAAGGAATCCGCGAATCCGCGGCCGATGGGGGTCCAGAAGAGATGGCTGGCGAGTAGACGGAAGTGCTGTGGAGTCGTAAGATAACGGTGACGTAGACTAGTAGGAAACATTTGGTGCTGTGAAAGGCGACTAAGTGGTGAGCTAAGTAAAGGCGGCGGGAAGAGAGGCTGGGCGTAAGGAAATGAACGCCGGTCGGAATAACGTGAAGCCAATGGTCGCGACGACGGGGTGTCGCAGTACAGCTCGATGGTGGGTGGGCCCGGGTGCCGGGTCCGCGCGGGGGGTGTGTGTTTCGTGCATTGCGGATGGGCGCTGAAGAACTTGAGGGGTTTGTGTTGGTCCCTCCGCCGGCAGCCATCGCAATGAACGCGCAAACGAGGCGTCATGCCGTGTGTCCTTGTCAGCGGGGGGAAGGGGGTGGCGAGAAGACCCGGTTACACGACACCGGAAACTGGCGTGGGGGCGAGAAGACGTCGTTACAAGGAATAGGAACCGGCGGGGGGCGGCCGCTCCGTGGGGCTTGCGGCTCGGACCCGGAGGTGGGGCTTGCGGCTCGGACCCGGTGAACGGAGGTGCGGCCCGGACGACACGGTGCGGTGTTGTAGCGAGTCTGCAGGCTCGTGCCCTGCCTAAGGCATACGTTAGCGTAATTATACGTCTTACGTTGCTCACCCGGGCACGCCAACATGCGGGCCACCGGACGGTTCACGTGACGTGCATGCAATGCAAGCCCAATGGGGGCCGTATCGGTACGGCGTCGCTTGTTTGGACGGCGTGCTGAGTGGCGGTGAGCTGCCACGAGTGTTGGTGCGGCGAACTAGGACGAGGACCGCGGTGGCAGGCCGTGACATGCCTCGTAGGCGCCCTCGTCGGTTTTCAGGGGTTCATCCCGCGTGCAGCAGGCGACGGGCGGTCCGTTAAGCGAGGCAGAATATACAGAAGCTAAGAATCGGCCACGCGGCTTCCGAATGACGTCGGAAGGGCGGGGGGGCCCGCAGCTGAAGCCCGGCCGAGCCCGGTGACATCAGGTACTCGTAGCTACCCCTTGGACGGGTAAGTCCCCTTATGGCAGACAAGTTAATCGTATAGCTTCTCGAAGGTGCTCTGATGGCGCGTCGGAGCTTCTGGGCATGCTCAGAGGTGGCTGTCGGGGGGGGGGGCAAGGCCTGGCAGCGGGTTGCGAGGTGTTGCGGCAGGGGCGCGTCAGACCCAAGTCGCTGCCTTGCAGAATGGCACTATGTGAGTTATTTCATGGAATCATACCGTTAGCTTGCGAGCTCTTAAATCTGGCGCTTCGCTGAGCGAGGACGGCGAATGTGTGTCTTCATGTAGTACGGCGGTGGATGCTTTGTCCTTGAAACCTCAATTGCCGCTGGAGTACATGTGAAATGAAAACACACTCATCAAGAGAATACATGCGGACTGTGCGCTACTTTGCATACGATTTTCGCGGTTCGGTTAGCCTCCTCTGCGTGGGTCCACGCAAGCCAAAAGAGAACACCGTTTAGCTGCAGAGCGTTGGCGATATACACATCGACTGAAATCAACTACACTACAGCTAACTCCACATTCCATCTCTGCCGCGGCCGTCGGCCCTGGCGTCTTCACCACCACCCGCGAGAAGCCGCACAATGTGCCTTGTAAAAGCTGCGTTGCGCACCTAAAATAACATGATTGAACTTCTGACTGCACATGCGCCATCGTCGCGGCGCTCGCTCAGTGTCCGCCAACTTGAGCGAAGTCACTTCGGTCACTACGCAGGTTCGTGGCCGCTACGCTCGCACCGCTTGACCTAACCGTTTGCTGAAGTGAAGGTCTCTAAATTGTGACTCTTGGTGCAGGCGATGCCCCTGCCTATTCGCAGGAGGCCTGTGTTGGAAGGTAAGATTTCGGTCTGGCGTGTGGGCGGCACCGCCCGGTTCGTCCGCATTAAGGCATTTTACTTTTAAGTGTGTAGTGCTGGGTCAGCATGCGCTTGGTGTGGCGTTTCTCACCCTGCGGACTGCATATGCCGGTGACACAGCTTGGCTCTGCTGTTGGCCCGGCAGGGCGTGCCTGTCATTGCATTGTGTCACACAAGTTTCAAGTTGTATGATCTGTTGTCATATGAGCTTGCCGCACGCCTTTGTCCTTCGCCTCCCATCCAACTTACACGCTGGTCCTCAAATTGCGCAGGCCGGGCGACGATTACATCACGTGTTACACGATGAAAAAGTGTAGGAGCCATACAGCCATGGCCCAGACCACCGACAGCACCCTCGACACCGAGGATTGCGGGTACGTGGTGACTTCCGCGCCAGAAAACGCGTTCTGCATCACCGACACCGACGGAGAATCGGGATGCTGCGGAAAGGACGCGGCAGCGGAGGACGCGGGCTTCTGCTGCCAGCCAGCCGCCCCGCTGCACCACCGGCACCGCTCCACCAGCAGCAGCACGGCGCTCTCTTCGCTCAGCGGCCACTCCTCCCCGCCGATGCCGATGCGCCAGGCCACCAGCGGCACCGCCGCTCTGCGCGCCGAGGGCCTGGCGCGCGGCCTGCAGGTGGCAGCCGTGGAGGAGGAGGACCAGGGCGGCTCCGGCCTCCTGGGCGCTTTCGGCATCTTCACTTCCGACCAGTGGGCCACTCTCCAATCCGCGGTCACCGGATCCTCCCCCAGCCCCAGCCCCAGCCCCGCTGCAGCCTCCGCCCCCGTCGCCCCGGCGTTCAAACCCCCCCCGCCGCAGCCCCGCGGCCCGGACATGACACGATCCCCCGCGCCGCCAGCCCCTCCTCCCGCTGCGTCTCCTCGTCTCCCCGAGGCCCGAACCGCAAGCCCGCTGCCTCCGCTCTCACCTGTCAACGGCATTGGCGGTCACGGCATTGGCGGCGGCGGCGGCGGCGGCCGCGACGGCGGTGTTACGCCTCCGCACGCCGCGGTGAGCAGCTCCGAGGGCGCGGACCGGACCTCCCCGGGCGGCTCCAGCGGCTCTATTGCGTCGCTGTGGGCCGCTGTGAACCAGGCGTCCGCCAGCAATGCGTACGAGAGCACGGACGACAACGCGCAGGCGGGCCACGGCCGGGGCTGGTCCGCCGCCAGCCGGCAGCTGCGAGTGCCCTCCGCGTCGTCCTCCTCCCAGGCGCCGGCGCCCGTCATCGCCGCCGCCGGGCCCGCCCTCCATCACGACTCCGGCCCCGTCGGCCACCAGCACCACCACCACCACCAACAACAACAACACAGCTTCAAGCACGCGCAGCCGCAGCTCCAGCCGCAGCAATATCACCAGCCGCAGCAGTACCACCAGCCGCAGCCCGAGCCTTACCTCAGCTTCCGCCACACCCACCACGCGGCGCACGTAGTGGACGGCGGCGACAGCGCCGCACCTGACTCCCCCGGCGGCAGCCCAACGCTCCGCTCCTCCTCCTGCACGTCGGGCAGCACCTTCGGCCACGCCCGCAACCACATGTTGCACGGCTACTACAGCCACCAGCCGGGCTACTCCGGCACGGAGGGGGGCTACAGCCGCAGCGGCGAGGCCTCCCGATCCAACTCCCGCAAGAGCGTCGACATTGGGCAACACAGCAACCTCCGCCAGGCAAGCCAGCCGGCGGCGGCGGCGGCTCCGCCGCCGCCTCAGCCGCATGTCCAGCCGCCGGCGCCGCCGGCGCCGGCGCCGCAGCCGCCGCACTCGCCGTCGCACCACCGCCGTACCTCCGTGCTGGCGCTGCCGGCGCAGCCCACGTCGTACACCACGTACGGCTACCGCCGGGCGCGGTCTTCCCTGGCCGCGTTGGAGCAGGGCAGTCCGCGGCTCGGCGGCGGCGTCGGCGGAATGATCACCGTGGACAGCTCCAGCAGCAGCGAGGACGACGAGGAGGAGGCCACCAGGCGCATCACGGCCGCCTTCCGGACCCACACGGGGATGTCTCGTAGCAGCGGCTGGGGGCTGCTGGGTGTGGACTCGGCGCCCACGACCCCCACCTGCGATGCGGCGCGCCGGGAGTACTGGACGAGCGGAGTGCAGAGCAGCGGCCTGAACTTGGGCACCAGCAACAACTGCGGGGGGGCCGAGGCGGGCGGCGCGGCTGCGGGGGCCGGAGGACAGGTGCGGCGAGGGGGGGGAGGGGAGGGGGTTCTCGAGGTGGCGGCGTTGGCGAGCAAGGGGGGTCGGAAGTAAGGAGGGTTGCGGGACGCGGCGGTAGGCTGGGCTGGGCGGGGGTGCGGGAGGGGAGGCGGCGGGAGGGAAGGGGCGTGACTGGGCTGGAGCATTGCCGGGAGGAGGGGGGTACAGAGAGGAGGAGGAGGCTGGCCGGGGTGCGGGGGCTGTAGGCGGTGTGGGATGCGGATTGATGGCGCGGCGCTGGCGGGGGTGGCGGGGATGGCTGCTCGGCATAGGGGGTAAGCGGCGAGCCTGTGACCGAGGAAATATGTTCATGTGTTTTGAACGTGACGTTTAAGCTCGAGGTAAGGGGGACGGGGCCTCAGGGAGCTGGATCCAGGCCGCGTAGCGGCGGGAGGGCAGCTGGGTTGGTAGTGTGGGAGTCGATGTCATTGCAGTCGACGGCGGCAGCAGCAGCAGCTGCAGCCGCCCCTGGTGGGACCACCCGGGGGACGTGGTGCGCGCGGCCGCGACGATGGCACCCGAGACGGGCTTTCCCGGGCTGCAGGCGGACCGTGCGGCACACCGTCTGTAGCGCCCTGTTCGATTAGGCTGGCGGGGGGCAGCGCAGCTGAAGGGGGCCGTGGTAGCAGGATCTTGAGGCGGGCCACCTCGCACCGCACTGAGCGCCGCAGTTGAGCGCCCTTGCCCACGGGGCCGGTGTCGGCCCTGATCACCTCTTTCACCTCTTTCAACTCTTTCACCTTTTTCACCTCTTTCAACTCTTTTAACTCTTTCAACTCTTTCACGTCTTTGTCCTCTAGATTGCCTCCTGACAGTGCGCAAAACCCACCCACTGCCCCCCCCCCGGGCCCCTGTCCCCCTGCCCCTTCCCCCCCCCTGCTGTCCTCCGCCCCGCTGCCGCAGGAGTCCGGTGACGGCGAGGGCGACACGGGCGGACCGCTGACTCGCAAGCGCAGCAGCTACCACCTGACCAACTCCCACGCGGCGGTGGAGCTGTTTCTGCGCCTCAACCACGCCAGGCAGACCATGGACTTCGTGAAGCGCCAGGTGGGGGTCGAGGGGGGGGTGCAGCGGGTCGGCGGGGGGGGGGAGATGTAAAAATGACCCGTTTGCGCGACGTGGGTAGAGGACGCCTGGTTGCGCGCGCATGCTGGCGCACTTGGGTTGACTGCCGAGAAGCTTGCGGAGGTGATTGACTGCCGAGAAGCTTGCGGAGGTGATTGACTGCCGAGAAGCTTGCGGAGGTGATTGACTGCCGAGAAGCTTGCGGAGGTGATTGACTGCCGAGAAGCTTGCGGAGGTGATTGACTGCCGAGAAGCTTGCGGAGGTGGCTCGGCGGCGGCCTGTTAAAGAGCAACAAACAACTAATATGCGGTTGCGTATGATGCGCGAAACGGAGGACCGGGTTGGCGGATTGGGGCATGGCGAGGCGGGACGCGGTGAAGCCCGGCTCCGTCCCAGCTCGGATCTAAACCGTCACCGTGGAGATGATATAGAGGAGGGGCTGTGTGGGGGGGCTGGGTGCGATTGGGGTGTAGGTTTTTTCACAGAGTTGGGGGGCAGGGGACTTGCCGACGGGGTGGCTGCCCAAGCAAGGAAGGAGGGGTGCCAACCGCCCACAGATCACCAGGACCTGTTACAACCTGCCCACCCCTCCCCTTGTGCATGCTCCTGTACCACCATAACCTGCCCCACGGCTCATCGGCTTTGTCCCCGCTCGCGTTTTTCTTTTTTTCTTTTTGTTTTACCCTGCTCGCTCCCGTCCTCCCTCCCCGCAGACCCAGCTGTTCGCCAGCCTGGATAAGGCCCAGATGACGGTGTGGGAGGCGCTGCAGACCATGGACGAGCTGCGGGAGTACGAGGCGGTGCTGATGGCCGACCCGGGGGAGGTGCAGGTGGGCGAGGGGTAGGGGGGTTTGACAAGAGAATCCGCGGATCCACGGCCGGGTAGGGGGGGAAGGGGAGGAGGGGGGAGGGGGGAGGGGCGTGTCATGTCAGCGGGGGTTGAAGGCCAGGGGTCCGGGGGGGGGGCCAAGGCACGCCTCATTGGAAGCACTTAGCCCCCCAAGGACGTACGTGATGCAAAACGGTTGCCGCTGCTGAGTCCATCCTTGCCCGAAGTTCGGGCTTCCTGCTCCAGCCTGCACGCTTGTTCCCTTTCCATATATCGCTACTGCTGCCGCTGCTGCTGCTGCTGCCGCCGCTGCTGCTGCCGCCGCTGCTGCTGCTGCTGCTGCCGCCGCTGCTGCTGCCGCCGCTGCTGGTGATGATGATGGTGATAATGATGATGCTCGTCCCGCCGCTTGCAGGAGGTTTCGGAGCTGTCGCTGCGGGACCACGCCTTTCAGACCGCGGAGCTGTGCCGCCTGCACCACCCCGAGCACGACTGGCTGCACCTAGTGGGCCTTATACACGGCCTGGGCAAGCTGCTGGCGCATCGCAGGTCCGGAGGGGCGCTCAGGAGGAGGAGGAGGAGGGGGAGGAAGAGGAGGGGGAGGAGGAGGGGGAAGAGGAGGAGGGTGAGGGGGAGCAGCAGCAGCAGGGGCGGTAGATGCCGGCTACCGTCCTTGGTAGCCCTCCGCGCGAAGCGCCACGCAATCCCTAAAACCCTAAAGCCCTCGCCTCGCCCAACAACTCGGCACCAGCCCCTCAACCCCGCCAGCTGGGCTGGGGCCGCGCTCAGCCCCTCTCACCCGACCCTCCGCCTCGCTCAGCCCCCTGGGCCCCGTTCCAACCCCCCTTCCCGCCCCCTCCCGCCCACCCCCCCACCCGGGCGCTGCAGGTTCGGCTCGCAGCCTCAGTGGGCAGTCTGCGGCGAGACGTACCCGCTGGGCTGCCGCTTCTCTCCGCACATCCTCGGCAGCCAGTACTTCACAGCCAACCCGGACCGCCGCCGGCGGCTGTACAACACCCCCACCGGGCTGTACGGCCCCGGCTGCGGGCTGCTGAACGTGGTGATGTCCTGGTCGGCGCCGGAGTACCTGTACCTGGTGCTCATGCTCAACAGCGCGAGGCTGCCGCAGGTGTGTAGGATGCGAGTGGGCGCCGACAGACCCGGGGGTCGGGGGTAGGCTTTCGAGGGTGCCGGTGGTGGTGGTGGTGGTTTCGGAGGTGTGTGGTGGGAGGGGAGCTTATGGCGGGTGCTGGGGTGCACCCGATCCCCTACCCTAGCGCATGCCCCAACCCTGGAGCCGTGCGCTACCACTCCATTCCGAAGCAAACAAGACCCGCGTAGTGAGGTTCCGTGCACGAAAGAAAAACCGTATAGGATTAGACGTCTTGAGATGCGTGCTGGAGGACTTGGTCGAGGAAACTAAAATCGGAAGTCAGCCCCGTAGTGATGGCGGCGCGGGGACAGCACCGTGGGTAGTCGGCTGTCGTCGTGCGCACGGCGCCGTTGCAGGGCGCTCCCTCGAGTGCAATGCCACGCCTCATAAACCCTGCCAAAACCCCAACCAAACCCCAACAAACCCCTAACAAAACCCTGTATTACCCCCGCCCCCAACTCGCGCCCCCCAGGACGCGCTGTGGATCTTGCGCCACGCCAAATTCCTGACGCTGGCCCGCCCGCACAGCTGCTACCAGCCGCTGTGCTCCGCCGAGGACCTGGGTCGCATGGCGCTGCTACGCTCCTTCCAGGGGCTCGCCGCGTATCGCCGAGTGGAGCTGCCGGAGGGGTTTGCGCTGCAGGGTGAGGAGCGCACCGCCTACTACTCGGGTCTCATCGCCAAGTACATTGGCTCGGACAAGCTGCTGTGGTAGTGATAGAAGGGGGGGCGGCGGAGCGTGCACTCGGGAGATTGGGGCAGCAGTAGTAGTAGGAGGGTTGCGCCCGTCTGCACGTTTTTTATTATTGGTTGGGTGGTGCGCTGTGTCCGATGGGCCGTGCCACGTCATCAGCGTCGTCAACGTCGTGGTGTCGTTGTGCCGTAGTATGCCGTACTGCTTTGGGATTGCGTCGCGGGGGCTCAGATGGCTCCGGAACCCCCCGCGTCCAATGCGCCCAATGCTCGAACCGCGGAGTTGAGTTGTGTTGGGTTGGGTTGTGTTCTCGTTGTGCTGCGGTTCGTTAGGTTTCTTTGCGTGGTGTGGTGCTGTAAGGCGGCGGATGCGTTTGCGAGGTCAATGGAAAGGGCTTTTCCGGCGTTGAGCTCAACGGATGGACGAGGGCCGGACGCACCGCTCCAGGGGCGGATTGCGGGGGGAGCTGCGCCCGGTGGGGTGGCTGGCGGCTGGGGCCTGCCGGGGCAACCGTGGTTGCGTGTTCTGCCAGCCGAGGGGAGAGCGGGCGCGGGACGCAATGAGCTGCTGGTGCTGCTGCTGCAGGAGGGGAAGGTCTCGGATGCGACGTTGCATCTTCGCCCGTGCCTTTGCCTGTGTGCGTAGAGATGAGGGGAGAGAAGGTCGGGCAGATGCTGGCAGCGCCATGCAGAGAGAGTGTGAGGGACGGGGCAGCGGCAGTGGAGATACGGTACCCTATTTCGCGGTACCAGCTGCGTCACGTCTTAGATTCGTTGTCTACAAGATTGTGCGTGCGGGCTCGTTGCCTCGGCAGCTGCGCGGCCCTCCGGGCCTGACCTAGCCTGGCCGGGGCCCCCAGCCTGCCGTGCCGAGGAGGCCCCTTTGAAGAGGTGTGCTTTGCGCTTCAACGCAGCAAAGAATAAGTGGTGTATCGAGCCGGGCAGCGGGGCGCACTATTTGCAGGGACCCGACCGGCGATGAGAAGAGACAACAAAAAAAGAGCGGGGAGAGCAGCCACAGTCTAGCTGCCGGATGTGGGGAGGCGGGGCGGGGACCCCCGCAGGCTCCCGCGAGGGTGGCGCGCCTAATGGCTGACCGGCACCTCCCGCAGCTGCCACCTGCCGGGCAGCCCTGACGGGCGGGCCTCGGGGGCTATGGCCGCCGTTGTGGGTGGTCGGGGCCGGCCGCCTGGGGCCCGGGCGCCTGGGAGGAGCTGCGAGGCTGGGAGGAGGTGTGATGACGCTAGGGGGGGCTGAGGCGGCTGCGGAGAGGGGCGGAGGGCCGCGGGACCCCCAGGGTTGGCGAAGTCCGTTGCGCCTTGTTCGGTGGGGCGTCGCGGCGTTGTCTTTAATGATGGGAGAAATGTCGGAGCAGCGTACCCCAGCAGTGTGGCAGCATTTGGTAGAGGTCGGTCGGATGCGCGTAGGTTGCGCAGGCCGACGCGGCCCCGACGTCACGTGGTACTACTCGAGGGAGGGGCTTCTTTCATCATCTGGCCTGATGCTGTCGGATGGCCGCGGTCTCTCCAGCTGCCCCCAAGCTGGCGGCACCGGCGTGGGGGGCGAGGTGGGCGAACGCGGATGGGACTGTCTGGCTGGCCTCGGGGAGCGTGTCCAGCAGCCGGTGTGTGGGCCGGCGTGGCGCTTCCGGGGCCGCGTTTGAGAGTGGAGAGCGCAGCTCGGGTGACTGACGGCACGGCGCGTGGTTCGCGGAGTGAGACGCGGGGGGGTCGACAGTGGGGAGCGGCATCGGGAGCCGCACGGCCCTGCCGCGGAGCTGCTGCTGGTCCTCAATCGCATTGGTGAACAACAATCGGTGTGTTTCGTGTCAGGAGGCTGTGACGACAGGAGAGGTGCTCTGGGGTGTTCGTGTGTGCGTGTGTGTTCGTGTTCGGGTCGTACGTATCGGCCTTGGCGCCCGCCAAAGCGGCAGCAGCTCTGGTGTTACAGTTGGCGATGGTCGCACTCGAGGACGACCATGCCATTCGCCGGGCCGGACGGAGGGTGTGCCAGTTTTGACGATGCTGCACTTCGCAGTGGGCTCTGCGGCTCCCGTGTCGCGCCTCGACAGAGACGCGCTTGCAGGGCGCTAGGGGGCACTCTCTTGCCAGGATAAGGATGCGCTAATCGCCGCTTGGGGCGTTATCAGGCAGATTCCGATAATGGCGGTATAGGTTGGCGCAGCGACGCCGTGACTGTCGAATGTTCGTTCGTTCCCTGTCTGAGTGGTTCGCCGATGCCGCGTGTAGTAGGAAGGTCGCGGGTTGGTCTGGCCAACTCATCGACCTCCACCAGCCATAATTCGGATGTAAGCTGAGAATTCAATTGAGTCTTTCAACTACATATTTGCATGTGACAATGGGAACAGGATATTGCGACCTGCGCTTTCTTACACTCCAAAACAACTACTCGAACCCGTTGGCGTCTCGTCGTACTTGAACCCAACCCTCTCAACACCTTTCCTTTGAGGCGACGACATACAGAAACGTACTGGCAGACCTACGACGAACTACTAATCGCGCTCAACAAGCGAACAGGTTACGCGACCGGGACCTCCGACCCAGCGGGTGGGAGAATAGTCACGCAATTCACGACAATGAACACATCGAATCCCGCCATAGAAGGCCTAGCTCTCGCTTCTCACCGACCCCTCCGCTCCATTCCCCGCAATCCCACCACCTCGAATGGCTCCGGGACCTCCTCGCGTCACACCATCAAAAACACCCCACCCTGACTCCGAACGCGTCACAGCAGCGGCCCTGGACCTCCTCGCAACGGCCCGTCCGACTGGCCCCGCTCCGACACACTACCGCGGAAGCCTCACCAAAGACTCACAGCAGCCAGATAGGTGACCGCACACAGCAGTTTGGGCCTAATTAGGCCATATCCATAAGATGTAGCTTCTTTGCCCCCTGCCGCCCAACCCACGCCCCCATAAGGGCACGTGGGGACGAAGCCCTGCACCGGTGGCACAGACCTTCAGACGCCGGTTCGACGCGGCACCTACTACCCAGAACGTTAGTGCCCCCACCCACTACCCGCCGGCGTAGACACCGGCTGCAAGCTCTGCGCAGCCGTGCCAGCCCGCTCTGAAGCCGCATGACCCGCCCACACAGCACGCCACCTTGGTGAGCGCATCTCCTCCTCGCCTCGCCGGGGGCGTGCACTAAACATTTCCCCATTCGGACGTCCTCGCCAAAACCCACCACCCACCCCATACACGGCCATGCAAACCCCCCCCGGTGCGCTGCGAGTTCCCGCCCGTGCGCTGCATGTCGTCCACTTGACGCGGGCGCAGGGCGGTACCGCCAGCGACCGGGCAGGCGCCGCCAGCCTCAAAGCCATGACCAGGGGCGCGCAAAGCGCAAGAAGAGCGCACGCCACACTAGGTTCCCTCCGGCACAGGCAGCCAGCCACACGACTCTAAGAGACAGGCAGCAGGCCATTCGGCCCGGCGTGGAATGATGCACACTGCACACCGCATCTGCTTAGGCGGCAGCTGAAAAACTCTGGCCCCTCCCTAGGCGGATTGCTCAGACGCAAACGCACCCCATAAACTTTAAGCTCCGTGTTTCATCTTTACCTCAAACACCACGTTCATACCCCGCAACACAGCGAGGTGCTTGGCATCGCAGCCGCGCGGCCGCAGCCTCCCCCCCAGTCGCAAGCCTACTGGCTCCGAAGCCGGGAGCCGGCACCAGGAACGCTATCGCCCAGGCACGCGTGCCGGCGCCCCTCGGTGCCGGCCCTGCATCGGTCGGCCTTCAGAAGCCTCCGCCCTCCGCTAATGACAACGCCACTGACCTGCCAAGACACGTTGGACGATGAATCCCCATGTGGCGCTGCAGCTGACACGTCCCTCCGCTTCCTGCTGCTCCTCTTCCCTCTCCACCACACCGGTTAGGAAGCCAGCTGGCGGACAGCCCCCCAAAACGTGCCTGCGCACCAACCACCTCCCAGCGCTTAGTCAGGCGGCCGCGGGACGAAATAGCAAGGAGAGGCCTTCCCAAGGTGACGCGCAGGCCTAATGCCTCGGGCTGCTGTTTCCTGCCAACTTCCAAAAGCCGGCGGCAGCAGCAGCAGCACAACCGACTTCCATGCAGGGCTGGTTGTCACCGAGGACGACATCATTTCGTAGTTCTGGTTTGAATAGGTAAACACCCACAAATGATCCCGCCTGTAAGCACAGAAAAAGAGGCAACCATGGGCAACCATGGACACCCTGTTATGGCACACCCTCAAGCGGCGGCCCCACCCACCACTCCCTTTTTTGAAAACGGCAGCCCGTCCGTCTATAGGAAGGCAGCTAATACCGTAGCATGCAATCTTTTTTTGGCCGGCGAACGGCACATGCCGTACCATAGGACCACCGGCAATGGATGCACTTTATTAACGTTCACAAATGGACCCCTGGTTGCTTGCGCCATGGATACACCCCCACCCTAGGATGGCCTAACCCGACCTGCAGCACCCGCGCCGCGCGTCCAATGACGGGGGGACATCACGGCGGCCGTACACCGCCGCCGCCGTACACCACCGCCGCCGAAGACACCATACCAGCTGCCGTCGCGCTGCCACGAGCTCACCGCATAGCTCCGGAGCCGCAAACTGGCAACGGCTTAATAAAGAAGCGAGACGACACTTCAAGTGCTTTGCACCAACCTCTAGCACCCTTAAGAGTTTCGGAGCTTGATGTGCCATGACAAGCTTTTTGTTGGGTGTGTGACGCGCGGACAGACCTCACTCCCGGCAGCGGCTCTGAGCATTTCGCAAGGAAGAAGCACGCCCCAGGTAGCACACCACCACCCCCGGCCACCCCAAACGCGCATCCGAGTAGACATGCAATCGCCATTTGAGCCCAAACGCGCATCGGATGAGACGTGCAATCGCCATTTGAGCCCAAAGCAGTGTCAGTTGATCCCATACTAATGCAGCACTAGCACTGCCTGTCCCCATGCATCCACCCGTCCACATCCAGTCGCTGCGGTCCCGTCTAGAACCGCAGCGGAAAGCCAGTCAGCCAGCCCAGACCCCCCAAGCCCCGGGGGAAAACACACATGTGCCGCACGCTCGCCATCCATTCTCCACCCGCCCCAGGGCAGTCCGCCCGTGCCAATTGTCTAAGTGAAACCCCCTTAAGAAACATCATAAGTCCTCGAAAATAGGCGTAGCGCACAAAAAAGTTCACCTTCGTACAGCACCCACCCACATGGCTCCCCCACCCACCCACGCGGGCGATAGCCGCTCGCCCGCCCGCCCGCCCTTTTCCATACTCGTCAGCACGGCAATCATGTCGTACTCCGCACGGTGTCGCTCCGACAACACAAAAGCCTCCTTGCGCGCAAGTGGAACTCCTCCGACGTGAAGAAGCCCCTTGCGCTGCACAAACCACCATTTGCCGCCCCATTTGCACTGTCCCTGCTAAATGCAGCACTTTTTCTCATTTCACCAGCGGCAACAACCGGACAGCAAAGCCACAGCGTCAGGGCCGAGGCGCCGCAAACCCTGTTGTATCGATTCGGGTCCCGCGGCGCCCCCTGCCGCCGCCATTTCGCTCCCACGATACGCGCATTCTGGCGGCACGCCAACAGCAGCCACGCCACATGCAACACACCCAGCCAGTACCCACCATCAGACCACCGCCGCAACGACCACCATCATCACTACGCCATCGGAGCCAGGCTCCTCTCCCACCTCGCACCTCGCTGGCAACAACCCAGCCCGACCGCGGCACAAGGCCTGCTAAAAAGTCCGGCGGACGGCAACATTAGTAAAATCCGCAACCCAGGTCCAGGTTTGCGAAACGACTCTCCATCTCCTTGTCAGTATCAGCGGCCCCGCAGGCAGAACTGGCCGCGGGCGCCGAGCCCATCCCCTTGGCGCCCTGGCCGCCGCCAGCTGGCTGCGTCGACATGGCGCCGTGGAATGCGCCGCCGCCCAGTTGCTTGTGGCCGCCGGCCAACCCCTCGCGGTCGGGGTTGCTCGAGGGCGGCGCCGGCACGCGCGCCTCGTACTCCGACGCCGAGTCGATGAGTCGAGGCACCTGGCCGCCCCCGCCCGTCTGCCCTGCGGGCCGCGGCGGCTGCTGCGCATTGAGCCCCAGCTCCTCCGCCATCATGGTCAGGCCGAACGGCGGCCAGGGCCTCTCGCCAAAGACCTCAGCCAGGGCAGCTGCGTTGGGGGGAGGGGAAGGGAAGAAGGGAGTGGGTGGGTCACACAATGAAGGGAGTCAGTCCTCCCCAGTCGTTACCGCGCATACGAGACACCGCACCAGCAGGAGTCGGAGGAAGACAGTGGGGGAGGTGGAGGAAATGGAGGAGGTGGAGGAAGTGGAGGAGGTGGAGGAAGTGGAGGAAGACAGTGGAGGAGGTGGAGGAGGAGGAGGAGGAGGAGGAAGTGGAGGAGGAGGAGCGAATTCCAGGCACCAATTGCCAATTGCCGGGCACCTCCCTGCTGCGCAAGAGACGCATACCACACACGCCGAAGGCGTCACTCCAACCGCACACGCCGCCGCCGCGCCATCCTCACTCCCTCACACCTGTGTCCGAGTCAGCCGGCTCCATCGCCACCCGCTCGTGCTCGGCGCCCAGGTCGCCCACAGCCGCCACGCCGCCGCTGCCGAAAAAGCCGTACTGGAAGGCGTTGAAGTTGACGCGGTCGTTGAAGTTGACGCGGTCGTATGCCCCGCCCAGGCCGCCGCCCAGGCCGCCCGGCACGCCCATGGGCACGTGCGAGGGCGGCGGGCCGTCGGCGCCGCTGACGCTGCTGGCGCCGTCATCCGAGGGAGCCACGGACATAGAGGTCCGGGTCGAGGATGACGTCATCGCCAGGATGGCGGCGGTGGCGGAGCGGTCGCCGCTGCTGCCGCTCCGAAAGTCTCCACCGCCACCACCACCAGCACCACCCAGCGCGCCGTCGCGGCCGGCGGTGTGCTGCGGAGCTCCCGCCCCCGACTGGCGCCGCGGCGGCAGGCCCGGCGCCGCCGCCGCGGCGGCGGCGGCGTGCAGCTGGTGTTGGTGCTGGTGCGCGGTGACGGCGGCCGCCGCCACGGCGGCCGCCACCACCTGCTGCTGGTGCTGATGCGCCTGGTGCTTCGCGATCGCCGCCACCGCCGCCGCCTGCTGGCTCTTGTGCTGCTGGATGCGCCGCTCCTCGTCTGCGTAAGCGTCCGCCAGCACCGCCACGTCCATCGCGGTCAGCACCCCCAGCCAGCCCGACGTCACGGCCGTCTCGACGCTGATGCTGTGGCGAGCCAGCTCCTGGCCGATCGACACCAGGATCCCCTTGAGATCCTCCCTGGAGCCGCTGCCGCCCAACGCCGCCGCCATGTCGCTAGCGTCGCCGGCCAGCCCTGCCGCCGCCATCGTCGCCGCAGTCTCCTCCTGAGACAGGTGCCCCATGCTGCTACCGCTGCTGGCCTCCGGGCCCGACAACATGCCGTTCGCAGCCGCCTGCAGGCTGTGGTGCTGCCGCTGCTGGTGCTGCTGCTGGTGCAGCGCCAGGGCGTGCTGCTGCTGCTGCTGGTGCTGCTGGTCCAGGAGGGCGTCCAGGTCCACCACGCTAAGGCCCTCCACCATTGCCGACAGCTGCTGCTGCTGCAGACGTTGTTGTTGCTGCTGCTGCTGCTGGGCGCCCAGCGCCTGAAAACGGGCAAACGCCGCCGACGGGTCCAGCAGTGGCGCCGCGTCCGCCTCGCCTACGCCGTGAGCGGAGGAGCGCCTGCCGCCCTGCGTCATCTGGCGCTGCATCTGCAGCAGGTGCGCGTGAGGAGCCTGCTCCTGATGCTGCTGCGGGCCGGACAGGAAGTCCGCCGCCTGGGCGGCCTGCAAGTTGCCGTGGCTGCCCGAGGTCCCCAGCACCTGCAAGCAGCGAAGCTGCGAAGCCTGGGGGTGGCCCGGAGGCGGCGGCGGCGGCCCGCGGCCCGAGCCGTTGCCCTGGCTGCCGGTGTTGGACTGCTGGCTGTTGCTCCGGACGAGCAGCTGGCCCTGTCCGGACGTGCCGGCCAGCTGCACGTGCTGCAGGCCGCCGAGGTGCTCCATACCGCCGCTGCCGCCCGGGCCCTTGCCGCCCACCAGAGTGCCGCCGTTGCCCAGGACGCTCACCATGCCACCACCGCCCGAGTGCTGCTGGCCGGCCTGCAGCAGCACCTGCTGCTGCTGCTGCACCGAGAGGCCCTGCATGTGGACCTGCATCGGGCCGCCACCGCCGGCGCCCGGCTGCTGCCGCTGCTGCTGCAGCTTGACAGCCTGGCCGCGGGAGGACTCCGAGAGCATGCGCGTCAAGGTCGCGTGATCCATGACGGTGGTTGCGGAGGTGCCGTCAGCCAGGGTGATGTTGACCACCTGCTGCTGCCCCACCTGCTGGGGGTGCTGCTGCAGCCCGCCCACGAGCGCGATGCCCATCGCCTGCGGCCCCTGCGCGGCGGCAATCCCATTACTTCCCACCACGACCGTGGTCTGGCGCTGGTTGCTGCCCACGTTCAGAGCGCCCACCGGCCGCACCTGCAGCTGCCCCGGCACCGTGACCACTGGCTGCACCTGCACGACGGCCTGAAGCGCACCGCCACCGGCTCCGGCCTGCTGCTGTTGCTGCTGCAGCTGCTGCAGCTGTTGCAGCTGCTGTTGCTGCTGCAGCTGCTGTTGCTGCTGTAGCTGCTGCAGCATGTTGGCCTTCTGCACCTGCTGCACCAGACTCGCCGGCAGGCCCGCCGGCAGCACCGGCTTCGCGGTACCGCCGGGGGGGGTCGAGGTGGTGGCGGAGCGGACGCCGGTGACCGGATTGTAGGTGGCCACGGTGCCCAGCTTGGGTATGCGCATTGTGGGGCGCACGACAGTGGTGAGGGTGGGCGGGGGGTTGTACACCGGCTGGATGGTGACGGGGCCGCTACTGACCGGCCGGATGGCCGCCGGCCGTACGGCGATTGCCTGGAAGGCTGGTCCCGGAGCCTGACGCTGGCCGCCGGGCTGCTGCTGACCCCCGGACTGCTGCTGCTGCTGCTTCTGCAGTTGTTGCTGTTGCAGCTGCTGCTGTTGTTGCAGCTGCTGCTGTTGTTGCAGCTGCTGCTGTAGCTGCTGCTGTTGTTGTTGCAGTTGCTGCTGCTGTTGTTGTTGTTGTTGCATCAGCTGGTGGTGATGAATAGTTTGCTGCGGCTGGGCGACCAGGACATGCTGCTGCTGCTGCTGGGCTTGGTGCACGAGCGTCAGCTTCGCCTGCTGCGGCTGCTGCTGCTGCTGTTGCTGCTGTGTCGCGCCAGCCGACAGCTGCATGGCCCCGCCTTGCATGCTCTGCACCTGATGCTGCACCTGCATATGCTGCACCTGTTGCTGCGCCAAGTTTTGAGGCCGTACTGTCATCACACCCACCTGCTGCGGCCCAGCAGGCACGGCGACGGCGGTTTGAACGATGGTGGTGTTTGGATAGGGCTGTCCGGCCTTGACAACGCGCGTTCCGTTGGTGAGCTTGTATAGGTGCGGACCCGCGGGAGTCGCGTGCAGCTGTAGCACCTGCTGTGGCTGCTGCTGATGTCCGTTGGACTGGTAGCTTTGGACCTGCACCATGGTCGTGGGCTGCGGCTGCGAGCTGAGCACTGCGCCAGGCCGGCCGGACTGCGACGACGGTGCAGGCCGCGAGAAGGACTGAGGCCCGGTCGGCGTTACAATATTACCAGTGTTAGCGTCGATGTAGGCTACTTGACGGGCGACCGGCGTTAGGGTGTGCATCGGAACTGACACCCCTTTCGACGCAGGCCCTCCTCGCGCCCCCTTGCTGTTTCTGCCAGCAGCGCCTGGGCCATTTTGTTGAGGCCAGCCGCCATTGGTTGAGGATACCGTGAGGTAGCTACCACCTGGACACGAAAACGCGAAACAACCCCGGTTATAGAGTTTCGCCTCCTCCACAAGACCATGGCGCGTCACAGCAGGCGAAATCCTTTCAGACAACAGCAGCACCGCTGGAACAGACCACTGGGGAGCATGCAACCTGGTTGTATTTTCTGTCGGACGCTCAGGCACAAATTCTTGCCTGGTAGCAGCTGCACGGTCTGCAGGTCGCTGCTTGAATACATTAGCGGTTCGTTCGTTTCTGAGTACCAGTCCTGAGGCTTGAGGCGAATCCTGAGGATGCGAACGCGATAGACAGCGAGAGGCACTCAGTAGAGCAGTAAAGCAGGCCAACCTGCAAGCCTCGATTGGAGCAGGCATTTCCGTCATGGATCAGCGTCAGGTCTAGTGTGAACGGAGGGCCACCGCAGTTAAAGCGCCAGTTAGGACCAAGTCCTGGCCGTCCAGGCGGCCGCTTCTCCGCACCTTGTCAGGCGCCCGTCCAAGAAAATGGACCAAATCTCATGCTGTTCGGGCCCAACGCCAGGGCTAGACTCTGCCCCTCCGCCTTGGGATTTTTACGGAGTATATAGTGCTAGACAAAGGTTGTTCTTGGAACCGCGACAGCAGTTCGAGGTCACAATTGTAATCGTCCGGTGTTTTGCCAGGTGCAGATTGGATAAGTCGACGTCTGGCAAGTTCACAGTGTAACCTTTCATACCTGGACGAGCAATACCCATTATGCATTACTGAGGGCTTCATCATTTTTTGAATCTTCAGCAAGCAAACGTTACAACCTTTGTAAGTAGATGGATCGCTTCGGCAGTCGGCAGATTTTGGCAGGCTTTCTCATTTTGACATTTTCCCCCGGTACCTTCTGAAACTTTTACTTCGAATGGCATGCATACAATTTATCCGTTCGGAAGCAGCGACAACTGCATATGCGGTGAAGAATGCACTTAATTAGCTGGGGCGCACGTGAGCACGTAGAGCCAGCACATCGTTAGAGCCAATACGACGCGTATGTCCTCAATAGGTGGAGGGTTTTCATAAGCTATCAAACGCTATGTTGACGTATTTGCAAAAAATGAATTGTTGGGATCAGCTGGTTGGGGGAAGGCGAAAGATTAGGGGGGGGCCGTGTAGAGGCGAGAGCGGAAGTCCCCTGAGATGCACTGGGTAATGGCAAATTTCTGCACTCGGAAAACATGCGTTTGGGAGGTGTATGCCCCGATGCCCTTTCGATTCCAGTGGTCGTCCCAAGTCCCTGAGCCATACAAATTGGGGAAATTACACAGTCATACAGTGTTTGGGCCGCACATAAATATACACAAAAAGGCGCTCGGTTTTGGACGCTATGTGATGAAGATTCATCTATTAGGACATTGTAGGAAGTAGATGTTTTCTACAGCATGGCCATGTAGTATTGCATGCCGTGGCCTAAGCATCGCTCGTCGATGCAAAACATATCACTGCATTTCCGCGTCGCTGGTGTGGTCTGGCATGCGTTACTCTTTGGCCTTCGTCCCAAGACGGTTGACGTCCTGTCGTGGGGGCCGACATACATGTCGGCCGCCTGCACACCAAGGACCAGCAAACGACGCTGGGTAGTTTGGTTTTGTACCCATGCTCGTTGACCTAATTCTCCAAATCCATAGACCCATCATTAATGATGATGCCTGGCAACCAACGACACTCGCCGCGACCCGATCGAGGATCCTGGGACGAGGCACTGAGTGCCGTACACAGGGCCTATGCTTGCCAGGCGCGTCAGACATTTCCGATGAGGGCCCTCAGGGTGGCTCCTTTCGCGGACTGTGGTGGCCAGGTTAGACCTCGTTCTCAAGGCTGCTTCCGGCTGCTTTGCACAATCCTCGCTCTGACGTTTACTTGGGGGCCGCCTGTGCCTATGCTGGGCGTGCTGGGCGGCAATAATGGTCGCCAACGGTCTCTCCAGCCCCCCGCACGCGCCGGTCGGTTCGCTCCCTTCCCAATGTCTCGATTTGGTCCAGCCCCTCCTGCTTGGCGTAAATCACGAGACACGTCGACCGCTTCGTGGTGGCGCCTGACGGATCGGATGGATGGCAGGAGGGGGGGCGGGCAAGGCGCCAAGTACCCCCCCCCCCGCCGCCGCGGGCGTCAGGCGTGGGCACCAAGCATTCTTCAATGCACGCTGTCCACTACCATACAATGCCCTGCTGCTGCTAGCGTCCGATGTGGAGTCAGTCCTGTGTGCAGTGCTGCTCCCACACCTCCGCAGCTTCGCCAACGAATTCTCGTTCCTTGGATCCCTGATTTTTTAATAGCAAATGGAACACGCGCGCCTTTAACGACCAGCGACTGCCTCCAGGAGATGTTGCTGCCAGCTGGCGGGCCCGCATACGCTGGGAATGACGTTCCTAGGCTTGAGGACAGGCGCACCTCCAATAACGGCAAGGACGCGCAAGGCCGTGGCTCCACACTGCTGTCCTACATCGTCTAGCAGCGGCGGCGCCGGTGCAGTGGCGGGCTGGCGGTTCACCTCCTGAAGCTGACCGCAATCAGCCGCATATCCACTTCTCCCCCCACTCCTGGAGCTGGCCGCATATCCACGTCCCGCCCCCTCCTGGAGCTGCCGGGCGCTCCGCTTCCAACGCCCCGTGGCTCAGAAACGTCCGAGCACGCCACCACTGCCACCAACACCAACGCAAAATCAGTAAATCACCACCAGAAAATCGCTGTAACAGTTACTACTACTACTACTACTACTACAAGGAAATCGCCCCGACGCGGCCTGCCGGGCCCCACCCCCGCCGTGGATTCGCGGATTCTCTTCGACCCCCCCGGCTAATGCTTTAGTCAGCCAGGTCTCTGAAGTCCAGCTCGGTCTCCACCACCGCTGCGGTGTGGTTGCGTCCAGCCGCCACGCTCATGACCCGCCACGGCCGGATGTAGCTGGCCCTCAGGTCGTAGAAGCGGTGTTTGTTGGTGTGGAGGCGCATCACCTGCTCGGGCTGCCAGCGGTCGACGTCATCACCCAGGCCCAGCTGGCCTGAGGGGGGAGAGGGACAGGGAGGTGGGGGTGGAGCCGGGGGTGTGGGGGGGTGGGAAGTAGCGAGGAAACCCGCATACACAACATAGGGGGAAAAGAAAAAATGCGGGGGGGGTGGCCAGGGGGGGGAGCAAGAGATGGAGGGGGGAGAGGAGCAGGCGGGGAGGCACTAGCATACACCGGGGTGTGGGTTGCAAGGAAAACCCGTCTACGAAAGAAACCCGTGTACGAAAGAAAACCCGTGTACGAAAGAAAACCCGTGTACGAAAGAAAACCCGTGTACGAAAGGAAACCCTTGTGTGAGAGCAACCCGTTTAGGAAAGATGTGGGCGTCCGGTGTGGGGGGGTCCAGCAAAGGTACCCGAGGGTGCTTGTGGGTTCCCAATATTTCGTGGAGGAAGGGGCGCCGAGGCCCGGGTGAACTAGCAGCGGCGCCGCGGCCCTCCCCCTCCCGCCCACCGCCCAGCCGCGTGCAGGGTCCGCCTGCTGCCACCCCGCCACCCCGCCACTCCTGCACCACCACTACCACGTCCCCTGCCCAACCACGCCACCTGCCCCCTCTGCAAAACACCTCCCCCCTCCCTCGCACCCTCCCCACCACCACCACCACCACCACCACCACCACCACCACCACCACCACCACCACCGCCACCACCGCCACCCGGCTTATCGCGACCCCACCCCCGCCCGCTGATCCCCCTCTCGCACCTCCTCCATAGTCCTGGAAGACTCCCGAGCCCGCCGCGCCCGACCAGCCCCATGCAAACATCCGGCCATCCATTCCCACGGCCACGGAATGCTTCCAGCCAGCAGCCACCAGCCGCGACGGCGGCAGCCCCGAAACCAGCCGTGGCTGTCGCTCCACTCGGTGTTGGAGCACGTCGGTGCCGCCGCCCAGGGAGCCGTGCTCGTCAGAGCCCACCCCGACCACGCGGCCGTCTGCCACCACCGCAAGCGAGTGGAGCTGCCCGAGTGACAGCGAGCGCACGCCGCCGGGCAGGGACTCGATCTGGGGTTCGGGGAAGGGGGCGTGGGAGAGTGTGTGTGGAGATCCGGGGTTGCGGAGGTGGCGAGAAGACCCGGGGTGGTTGCGGGGTATGAGAGGAGAACCGTGGGTCGGCACTGAGGGGTATGGGGGATTGCGGGGAGTTGGGAGGGGGTGCAGGGGGTTGCGGGGTTGGGGGCATAAAACCCGAGGAGAACAGGAGGCAAGGAGAGGGGCTGGGGTCTTGGGTGTGGAGTTGATGCTGCGGCGGTGGCGGCCCCAACGTCGCCGCTGCAGCCGCTTCTTGGGTGCAAAACCCTTAAAACCCTGTAAAACCCCCTAAAACCCTCCTAAACCCCCTAAAACCCTAGCAACGCACAACCCTGGAGCTACCCACCTTGACAGGCTGCATCTCGTTGTGCGCCCTCCCAGTGGCTAGCTGGTAGCTGGTGCCGTGGCCCCAGGTGTATGCGGCCCCGGTGGTGTCCACGGCTCCGGAGCTGAAGGGCCCGGCGCTGATCGCCGCCGCCCTGGTGGAGGCGAGGGAGCGGACCCGCTTGGGGGTCATCTCGACACCCACGTAGCCGTGGACTGCAGGCGGGGAGGAGGGGTTGCGAGGAAGGGGGGAGCGGGGCAAGGGGAGGGGCCCGAAGAGGGCGGCAGGAGGGCGGTTGAGTAGCACTACAGGCAGGGGTGCAGGGACCTGAGGTTGAGGGGGCTGGCGGTGGCGGTGGTGGTGGTGGTGGTGGGGTTCCCTCATCCACCCGTCACCCGCGCGCCAGCCACCAGCCCGGATATGGTGGCGGTGGCGCCCCAAGCGAGCTCCCAGTGCGGCTCAGAGCGGCGCCGTCGTCCGGCCCGCAGACGACCCCCCCGCCCGGGCAGCACCGGTTCTTTCATTGTAACCCCCCGGGCAGCATCTACTCAGACCCGCACGCTTCCCGCACACCTCCGCCCGGCCCCCTGCCGACCCACGGGTCTCCCCCCATCCTCCCGCACCTGCCCCGTGCCCCAGGGCTCCGTGGTCGCCCCGCCCCCAGGTGTGCACCTCCCCACTGGCAGTCAGCGCCATGGAGTGGTGGTCGCCCGCCGCTAGAGCCGCCACGTCAGCACCTGCAGCGTAAAGGAGGGAGGGGAGAAAAGAGGGAGGGAGGGGAGAAAAGAGGGAGGGAGGGAGGGGTTACAGAAGTCAACCGGTTACTCGACATGGTAAGTGTAGCTGGTGCATAGGGAGGGAGGGGGAGGGAGCAGGAGGGGACCGAAGGGGGGGTCAGGTGAGCTGGCAAGAGTACATGTAACTCGATGGACGTACGGTGGCAGTCGCAGGTGCTGGCAGCCAAGGGGATCTGAATGGGGATCAGCCGGCGGCCTCCTGTTCCGGGAAGTCAGCAGCGGCGTCACTGGTGTCAGCACCGGCGGCATTCCGCATTCCGCTGACGGCGGAGTCTCAACGACCAATCCATCCCCCCCTCCCACGCCACACTGCACTCCTCACGCGCCGAAGCCCCCATACCAAGGGTCCGAAGCCCCCCCAGCCAGGCCTGCGTCCACACAGACCGGTGTCACGGTCCCCGCACGGATATGTGAAAAGACAGCCCACTAATCCCAACCCATTAGCCCGTCTCCTAGCCCTCTGCCTACGGTCCTCCTCCCCCCCCTCCTCTCCCCCTCCTCTTCTAAACGGTTTTTTCGGGCATCCACGGGTCTTCCTCGAAACCCTCCTCCCCCCCCCTCCCTCCCCCCCACGCCCCACCCGCCAGCGACCCAACCAGTCGCGGCTCCACCTGGCGCCCCTCCCGCGGCTCGCCGATGCCCAGCTGCCCCTCGCCAGCCATGCCCCACGCCCACACCTCCCCGGTGGCTGGCCAGCAGCGACCGGGGCAAGGCGGGGTGACAGCAGGTGAGAGTCGACACGTGTGGAGTGGCGGGGGCGGGAGGGTGACACGGGGGGTGGGGTGGGGGTGCGGGTTGGAGTACTGGTACCAGTGGGGACTTTCGAGTCCACAATTACCCGGTTCTCTAGTAGGGCTCGGGGGATAAATTGGGGCACGGGGGGTTACAGTAAAAGAACCGGTAACGCGACTGGGGAAATGTAGTGGGTGCATAGCCGTCGGGGGTACATGGGGGGATATACACAGGGGACAACGGGTGTAGCAGCTTCGTGTCGCTTGCCGGCTTGCTGGCTTGCGGGCTTGGGGGGCGCAAACCTAAACCCTAAACCCTAACCTCGATCCACCTAGTGCGACCAGACGTCATGTCTGCAGTCTTGCTGACCCCGCCAGCACCCGTGAAAGGCCACACACAACCCGGGTTCGAACCCCTACCTGCTGTGGCCCACATGGTGCGGCTTTGGGCGGCTTCCCCTTCCTTCCCCCCCTCCCCTTCCCCTCCCCCCTCCCCCCGCGGCATCGCCACCTCCGACCCCTAGCTGGCGAAAGCTCGAAGCTGAGCGTGTGGGACCACTGAGACCGCTGACGCGGACACGGACACAACAAAACGGACTGGCAGATGGCGGGCGCTTGTTACGAGGGTGCTGGGCAGCCGGGGGTAGGAGCGGAGTCGTGGTGGTCCGACTCACTGGTCAGCGCCAGCGTGTGGTGCCCGCCTGCCGCCACCGCCTTAACGGGGTCCGGCAGCCCCACCTCGATAGGGGCCTGAGGCCGCCGGGGGGTCCAGGGAGGGTGGGGGCAGGGAGGATGGGGCCAGGGAGGTGGGAGAGGAGGGGACCGTCGAGGCACGGGGAAGGGCGAGGACCGGCCTACCCGCCCGTCGTACCGCCTTCCGCCCCCATTGAGCCACACCCTCCCCGCCCGGGTCTGCGCCCAGGCACATAACATCTACACTCCCCGCCACCGCCCGCCCGTACAACCGCCATAACGACCCCCGTACGGCCGCCTGAGCCCCAGAACGGAGCCGCGGCGCTCGCCCCGCCCTACCACGCCCCGCCCCCCCTGGACCACCCAGATGGTGGCAACCCTTTCCGCTCCCCGATTTTACGCTGTATCCAAGCCTAACCTGCCCCGCCGGATTCGACACCCGCCTCGTCTGCAAGTCCACCACATAGTGGTTGCGGAGCTACCCATTCTCGTCCTGTTCCCGTCCCGTTTCTGTCCCGTTCCTGTCCCGTTCCCGTCCCGCTCCCGTCCTGCTCCCGTCCTGCTCCCGTCCTGTTCCTGTCCGGCCCCTCACCGCCACGAACTTATCCTTCTGGCTGTGGCCCAGCTGGCCCCAAGTGTTGAGGCCGAAGGTAAACAAAGCCCCGTCATCTTCGGGACGGCGGGAGGGTTGCAGCAGGGTGTTGGCACCAGGGAGGGAGCAGGGTGGGAACCCAGCAGGTAGGCACCGGGTGCGGACAGCGAGCTGGGCAACGGGGTCCAGGGAGGGCCACCGAGATGGGTAGCACGTGGATGGCGAGGCGGCCCGGGCCAGCCATAGCCAGTCGGTTCCGCACAGGCCAGCAGCTATAACCCAAATCACAAAGACGCTTCAGCGTATCGAGATCACTACTCCGTCGTAGGAACTCCCATGCTTGGGAGTACGGCGCTCGACTACATCTGGGCGGCCGTTGGGGTGCTCCTCGGGGCAGCAGTTCACCCTCACCCGCCCGGCCTTGCATCCGCGGCCGTAGCGTCCCCCCTCCCCCCTTCGAGGCCACCGAAACTAGATGACGTGACAGTGCTATTGCACCTCGAGGGCCCTGGCGGGGGAGTGTGACCCAAGCACGCGGGGGGCTGTGACCCGAAAGGCTGGGACGCGGGGGAGCCGCTGGACCAGCTTGCCTAGCGCACCTGTGACGACGGCGGTGTGCGCCCCGCCGCACGACACCTCCTTTATGGAATATCCCGCTAAGCTCGCGACGATGCGAGGAAAGAGTTGACTCTGTAGAGGAAATCCGAGTCCTAGCCTCCCCTCGGAAGCGGTCCCAAACGTGACGAGCACCCGATGTAGGGCCTTGCTCATGTCGCCTGGCTTCAACCCCTCGCCTAGGTGATATCACTGCGCGAATTGATATGCATGTGCTCTTCCTAATTACGGCGTCGAAAGCTCGCGAAGCTTGTGGTGCCAAGGCGCGAGGCCTTTCATAGCCAGACGTAGGGTGCGCGACTGCGCGTGTCTTAGGGCTGTCTTCGCATAAGCGATATATGCGTCGTTACTCAATTCTAGGTTTGGAATATCAACCAGCTTAGGGTTTAGAGTGTAGATGCAGGCAGGGTAATAAAGTTTCGCTCCAGCTCCGAAACGCGTGCAAACCGGTTACGCACCGTTGACTTAACATCATTTCGAGCAAGCTGCAAAGTGTTTCAACCACACACACATATTGATGGCAGCTCCTTGCAGCAGCTCGATAAACCGCGTGCCCGTAAGTTCAGGGAGCGCAGCGAACGCCCCAAGGGTCAGGTCGAATATGGTCGGTAGAATGGTCGGTAGTATGGTCGGATTGCATATATATTTTCCTAGTTTCGCAAATTTTCGGTGTCGCTGCACGTGACATAGCAACTTGCTGAGCACTGAGGAACGTGGCGCTGACGACGTGCATGCACAGGCATGCAACAGTGCACTCCGGTGGCTTTTTTTACATTTTACTTTTCACTGAGCTGATGTCAGGTCACAGGCGCAATAACCAAGGGAGGTGGCAGTGTGGCGCGCAGGAGTGAAACGGCGCGTGATCGCTGCATGCAGGTGGCTCTAGGAGGGGTGTATGCGGCAGCTCCCGCAGTGACCGTGGTCGCGGCCCAACGGAAGCGGCGTTTTAACATGAGCTGTGTGACGCGCGAGCGCAGGAGATGCACAATGTGCTCTCGGACGTCGGTTGTCGACTTGTTCTCCGAGAAGGTGCTCAGGACGGTTCAGGGGATGGGGTGATGCGATCGACACGTAGGGGTCAGGAACCTTACCGAAGCCAGTTAGCTTGGCTGTATTTAGGGTTTAGGGTTTCGAGGGGCGTGCACGTAGGGACGACGGAAGGAGCCGGATCCGGTGTTGCGCTCGCAGATCGAAGCTGATTGAAGGCCATCTTCAGCACTGCCGCATAAGCAGCAACTCTGCTGGGCCCGATAGCGCGCCGGCTTTTACTGCGCTGCAACTCCGAAACGCAGGGTACAGTATTCCGTTAAGTTAGGATGCTTGAGGCGCTGCCGCACTGCGCTGCGTAATCATACCAACAAGTCCTATGTTATGGGACATCGGACAATGAAAGTGTAGCGGCTCTCATGCACCGCTGCGCTCTCCCACGGCCAGCAGCACATACGGTGGGATGGGCAAGTGCGCCAGGCCGCGACGGCGGTGGTAATATCCAGTGCCCCGCTGTCCCGCGGGTGTTAGGGTTTTGGTAGGTGCCATCTGATCCTGGCTGGGTTTGGTCCTAGGACTCGCTGAGGCAGTGCCTCTGCTATCCAAGGATACGGTCCGCTGGCATGCGACGATGTTGATTACAACTTATAAAGATATGATTTAATCGAGTTACGGCTTGGGGCGTTGAGAGGATGCTCGTTGGTTTGCACTTCAAGAGGTGGGGCGAGCAGCGACAGCCTCCAGCCACGGCAAATCCCGATTCCAACAAGCCGGCTGCTGCCGTACAGCGCCACACAGGGTGTTCCCTGGTGCAACACTTGCGCAACCCTCGCATCACCGCCCGCATGTAAGGCGCGCCGTCCGCCTGCGGGACATTCGCTGACGGTGTGGTGAATGAAGCACTGCCGCAGCATCTCATCGGACGCTCCATGGAATTCCTGCGATACACCTCAGCCGGCGCATTCTGTAGGAAGGCCTGAGCAGTGCTGACCACAGTCTTAACTCGCAGCGGCACTCCATCATTGTGCTTCGTAGAGTAAATGTTTACTCCAGACCTTTCAGAAAGGTAATAACATCGGGCACATCGCCTGGCATTGAAGGAGACCCATGAAGAACAGAGAGGGCAAACAGCAGCAACAGCTCCCCAGGTGCTCGATGGCAAAGCCATGGCCGGAGATCCTAGGAGGCCCACAGCCAGGCCGCCGCCCCAACGGTAGGAAGGGCCACGCACAGGCTGAAGTTGCAGCACCTCAAGAAGGATAACTCCCCTCGCGTTCGCCGGGTAACGCAACGTGCACGATCGGCCACTGCACCCATGCCATACCACTAGAAACCCAACTGGAGCATGCACGTTGAGGTTACGCCGCGCACAACGCAACGCATATTCATCCGTGGGTCCCGAACGCTCCCGAACGCACCCGACGGGCTAGTGCCGTGCATCCTAATCGTCAGATTGGCCGAAAACAATCCCGAAAACGACGGGGAAACTATTTGACTTTGGGTCCCTGTAACCCTGTCCCACTAACGACGTGGGTCCCTGTAACCATGTCAAGACACCGGATCATACAGGAAGCTAACCTCTTCCTCACCCCCTTGGTTGCAACCTCACAGCCGTTCCCACCCAATCGACGCGTGTTGATCCCGTGCTTGAAGAACGTTATGACACAACCCAGGAGACCATTCCGTTTGGGCCGTTAGCGCCGCCTCCAGCCGTTAGCGCCGCCTCCAGAAGAATGTAAGTATGGGATGTCCTGCGCGAATCTGCCGTACGCCTCTTCCTAAACTGCCATACACAAGTTAGTGCAAGACAGTGCTGCTTCTGTTACAAGATGGCCTCTAATGCAATTATTTTCCACGCGCGGACGGCCGCGCACGACCTACAAACATGCGCCGTGACAAACAACTAGGTGACATTTTATTTCCAACAGCCGGCCATGACGACACGGCCGCCGTACATGCATCCCTACCGTCAGCGGAGAACTGGATCTTGATCAATTTGAACTCACGCAACAACGGAGCAGCTCACCTGACTCTTCCGATACTCCTCTCCCCCCTTATTGAACCTCTTCCCCATCCGAAGTCGCCGGTTGCGCACGCACAAGAGAGAGTGGGTGCGAGTGCGAAACAACCCTCCTGAGGTGCGCGTGCAGGTTCACGTGCACTCTCCGAAACCAACCTCCATTCACGTCCCTTACTGGTTCACTGAAAACTTCCGCTCCCTCCCTCCCGCCCGGGCTTTTGCACCAACAGCGACCTTTACGGAACCTTAGAAAACCAGTTATCGGGGAAGGCGCAGCACCGACACCAGCCACGGAAGAAAAACGCCGTCCGGCACGAGCCAACGCGGCGGCGAAAATCGAAAAAAACACAAATCCATACAGCCGTACAATACAGTCGTACAGCTGCCGTACATCGCCCGGCGCGTCATCTTTCAAAAGGCAACACCTACCCGTGGGGGTGGGCGGATGGACGTGCGTGTGTGTATGTGTGTGTGTATGTGCGCAGAGTTGTATCACGTCCGGTCCGGTCCGCCGGGGGCTGGGCGGGAGGGGGGAGGCCCATCTCGGGACTAATCTGTTGCGCCGCCGACGACGCTCCAGGGGGGGCCACGGCGACGATCCACGTCGGGAATCCGTCACTGACAAAAACACGTACCATGTTTACCTCCGCCACTACCGCCGCCGCCGCCACTGCCCGCCGCCACCAAGCCGAATGCATGACCCGATCATTTGGCTGTGCGATAGTTGGTTGTGCAGCGGAGGCGGCCACATCATACTAACTAACTGCAGGTGGTTGCTGGTTGCAACCAACCGGCGGACGGAGCCCCGCCGAGACGCGCGACGCGGGGGCCGTCACGCAGCAACAACCCGATGCCAACGAATGGGTGGGTGGGACGGGGAGGGGAACTAACCCCCTCAACCCACTTTAAAAAAACGTGTGTGCGTGTGTAGGGATCTCGGAAACCTGCCTGGGCCAATTAACACCGACCACTATCCAGGACCGCGAACACGATGACGGTAGCCCGCCAAGCAATGCAGGAGCGAGGTGGTAAAGCCCACTGCTACTGCCTTTGCCACTGCCTTTGCCACTGCTGCTGCCGCTGCTGGCTGCTACTGCTACTGCTACTGCTACTGCTACTGCTACTACCAGCGTTCCCTCGATTAGAAAGTCCAGATTCTCCTGTCGTTGCTGCACCCGCGTCACACCTGCCCAACGGTGTGGCCCGCAGCACACCCCGGGTCGCTGGCCGCTGTTCGCGCCGCCGAAGGAGGAGTTGGCGGACGAAGCGGAACGCACGATACACCTGCTGACCCTAGCTCACAGCTACAGCCGCCGCGACTGCCACCGCCGCAGCGCCTCCCGCGTCCCGCCTGGACGACCCTTGGGCGGCCGCCGGCGGCGGCAAGATGGTGGCACATGAATGCCCGGGGCAGATCCGCCGCCGGCCACGACGTACGCCCCCTGGCTGCCGCCGCCGCGGGCAGTACGTGTCCCGGCGGCGCCGCCGCACTCACTGGCGCGGCAGGCCGGCCAGTCCCATTGACTCGTAGATGGAATCCGTCTCGATCCGGATAAGGCCCGGGCGAGATGGGTCGGATCCATGGTAGGCACGCACGGGAGAGTGAAGGGAGAAGATGGCCCTGAGGTGGGGGAGGGAGGGGGAGAGGAAATGGGGGTTAGGGAAAGCCCGGGGCGAGGGGGAGTGGGACCCGGGTTACGACACGTATGTGCTGTAACGCTCGCCACACGGTGGCAGGGGGCCCGGCGGGAAGGAATACAGGAGATGTGTATTATAAGCCAGGTCCCGAACCAGATTCCGAATCCCCCGCTGCAAAACACTCACATCCACCTCCATCCCACCCCGGGGCTCGCTCCCCACGCGTTCTCCTCCGTCACCTGTTCCTCCTCACCCCCGGGCAGGACTCTTTCTTAAGTCCCCTCGCCAGCACACGCACCTGTGCTGCGGCTCCGCCTCCGGCCCCACTCCTAGGAGCTCCCCGATGCGCCCCTCCAGCACCAAAGCGATGGCCGGCCGCACGTGCTCGCCCTCCAACATGGCGGCAGCGGCGGAGGCGGCGGAGGAGGAGGGCGGGGGGCCGCCGTGGGGGGAGGCCGCCGCCGAGTCGCCGCAGTCGGGCGCGAGGATGTCGACCCACGGGCCGGGCAGCCTGGTTCCGGAGCTGTGTGTGTCGTGGCGCGGGGGGGGGATGGGTGGCGTGCTCAGCCGTCGGGTGGGGTTTCTAGTACGACATAGGCGGAGCTGACGTGGCCCAAGGAGGTAAGAGGCGGAGCTTACGTGCCCCCGGCACGATGAGGAAGGCCGCGGCCGTCGCCGATGGATGCGTCCCACCGCCGACGCATACATTCGCGCCCACCATCAGCCGGACCTCCAGCCGGCAACACGCGAGGCTCCCAACACGTGTGGCTCCTGGCTCTCAACGCGTGTGGCTCCCAACACGTGTGGCTCCCAACATGATGGCGATGGCGCAGTGCTGCGAGCACCGGCAGCCCCCTCCCCCCCGGCAGCTCCCGCCCCTTTTCCCGGTCCCACTTCCCCCCTCCTTTCGTTGTTGTAACGGTTACACACAACTCAACAAACCGCACGAGAGAGCACGCATTCCCTCACCCTCCGCCCGGGCCCAATCGGTTTTACTTTTCAGTGCCGACCCGCGGGTTCCCTCCCCCCCACCGACCCCGCCCGCCGGCTACGATGTGCCCCCTCCCCCCCTGGAGCACTCACGCTGCCGCCTCCTTGACTTCCAGCAGCCAGCTCAGCAGCGTCACGATGGTCTCGATGCGGCTGAAGCCCTCCAGTACGACAACCAGCCCGCAGGCGCCGCGGGGGCTGCCGGCGGGGGCTGCAGACGGCGGCTGCGGCCGGGAGAACCAGCGCAGGTGGCCTGCGGGTGTGTGTTTTGTTGGGGGTGAGGGGTGAGGGGCGAGGGGTGAGAGATGCGCTGCTGGCGGGGAAATCCTTTGCACGACAGTTCGGTGTATTTGCGACAACAACGCACAGGCAGGGCGGCGGCGAGCTCTGGTTGCAGTCGGGGGTCGCTCACTAGTTCGGCTGTAGCTGCCGCTTCTCTGTGCTCTGCAAATGAAGCCCTCGGCAGCCCCACACCAACACTGTTCCCTCGGGGGCCCCCAACCCCCTTCCCTCCCTCTGTCCCTGCCCCCCCGGCCCCCCGCCCCCACTCACCCTGCTCGTGCGCCTCCCTGCACAGCGCGATCGCGTGCATAAGCCCCTCCACCCCGCCTCGTACAACCAGCACCTCGTACATGATGCGGTACAGGTCGGGGGAGCGGCACAGGTCGGAGTGGGCCACCTGGGGGGACGGGGGGCGGGGGGCGAGGGCCGGAGGCGGGGGGCGGAGGGGGCGCCGGAGGGCGGGTGGCATAAGGACCCGGTTACACGACATGGGTAGAGTAGCTGGGGAAGGGGAGGAGGGGTGGGGGGCGACGAATGTGTGGTCCCCGGCGCCAGGTAAGTCTTCAAGTCACCAGCCTGCAGAAACCATCGGCTCTTGGGCTGGGCACCACCAAAGAGTCCCGCTTCCCAGTCCCCCTCTCCCCCCTTCATGCCACCTCCCCCCCCAGAGCGACAGGTCCGCATCACCCCAGCACCCTGCCTGACGGCCGCATTTCCTCCCTCCCCCTTCCCTCCCCACTACAACTCCCATGTCGAGTCAACAGTTCTTGTATGTAACCCTCCCCCTCCCCCGGGTCTTCCTCGAACCCTCCCCCACCTGCTGTAGCCAGCTGAACATGCTGAGCGCCTCCCCCCACGCGCCCGCCTCGTCCTTGGCGGCCAGCAGCGCCAGGAACAGCAGCTCGGTGGCGCCACCCTCCTTGAACGAGACCACCAGCTCGTCCAGTACGGAGGAGGCTGGGCCGGGGCCGCACAGCATCTGCGGGCGAGCAAGGGGGGCCGAGGGGGCACAGGCGTGCGTGGCTTGATTGCGCATCGGGGAGCGAGTGTCGTGCGTAGGTCACTAAGCAGCGTGGATATGATGGTGGAACTGAAGGGCTTTGGATTAAAAGTGCAAGACGCAGAAACAAAGCGAGGGCAGTAGTGGGTTTGGGCGCTCGATGCGACGAGGGCGGAGTGCCGTGTGAGCAAACCTTCGTACGGGTTTCATCTCATCCCAGCCTCAAAACACCCCCGGAAACACAGGTTTGCCGGAGTCCATCCCAGTGCTCCAGCGTGCGCCCACAAACTAGGTGTCCGCCCCCATGCGCCAACTATCCTGTCCTTGTCGCGTCAACGGTCTTCGTGCCACCCCACCAAAACACACTGCCCCCCCCCATCTGCCAGCTCACCTGCAGCACACTGTACACCGCCGTCCAGGCCCGGTCCAGCGCCATCGCCTCAAGCACCGTGCGCAGCACTGGCGCGGTCAGCTGGGGGCCGTGCTCCTAGGGCAGGGCAGGAGCGGAATCAGGGGTAGGGAGGGCAGGAGCGGAATCAGGGGTAGGCAGTTGCTGGGCGGGGGTTCCTCGACATTGGAGTGCAGCCAGCGAGCATGCTGTGGGGTTAAAAGCCACGTCACCCACCCACAGCCCCACCCGCAGCCCCACCCCGCCGCTCGCTCACCTGCAGCACCTTGAGCAGCTGCACCGCCTTGTCCCAGGCGCGATGCATGCAGATGGCCCCCAGCACCTGAGCCGCCACCTCGGAGTCCACACCCCCGGCGGTGGCGGGCAGGACGCCAGCCACGGCGGCGCCGCCTCCGCCGCCAGGCCCCTCCCCAGCCGCCGCCGCCCCCTGCCGCGGGCTCTCCGCCGTCGACCCCTGCCCCGAACGCTGCTGCTGGTTTGGGTCCGAGACATTGCCGCCCCCGCTGCCGCCGCCAGAGCCGCCGCCGGAGCCGCCGGATCCGGATCCAGATCCGGGGCTGGGGCTGGGCGCGGCGGCTGCGCCGTTGTTGGCGGCCCCAGGTGTCGCGGTTGGTGTGGGGGGTGGTGTGGCGGCGGGGGTGTGCGGCTGGTGCTGGTGCTGGTGTTGGTGCTGGTGGTGCTGCGGGGTTCCGTGCGGGTGCGTCATGAGCAGCAGCACGTTGAACAGCTCGACGCACACGTCCACCTCGCCCACTGCGGCGAAGGAGCCGATCATGGCGCGGTGGCAGGAGGCGTCCGGGTGCAGGTGGGGGTACATCTGGGGGAGGCGGAGGGGGGGGAGGGAGGAGGGGTTGTAAAAACCGTTTTACGCGACGGGACAGGATAGTTGGCGCATGTTCGGGGAGGGGGGAGAGGGGGAGGAGGGAGGAGGGGGCAGGGTAGGTGGGTATGGACGTGAGCTTCCTTCAGTCCTTGCCGCCCGTAATAGCTTCCGACCAACATCGCCCCGACGATCCGCAAATCCCACTTGCGCGTGGCAGGCGGAGGTGTATGGCACGGTGTACCGAGCACACACGTCGCACCTTGAGCAGGGTCCGCAGGTCGTGCATGTGGCGAGACAGACCTAGCATGGCGGCGGCGGCCGCGGCGGTGGCGGTGCCGTCGCCGCTCGCCGCCGATGCCGCCGCCGCCTCCGCTGCGTCCTTGAGCGCGGCGAAGAGGCACGTGAACATGGCCACGTTGGGGCGGACGGTGCTGTCAGGCCTGAGGAGGCGGGGGGGTAGGCGGGGGAGGACCCGGCGGCGTAGGCGGTGTGGTCGGATCCCAAATGGATTCTGGATTCAGACCCTACGCCCCTTCCATCACCTGGAAACCCCACCCGATAAGGTCTGCCCAGCAAAAACACATCCCCCACCACCACACATACACACGAGGTCGCAACTCCCCCCCCACTAACCCTCCCCCTGCCTTGCCCCCCCCGCTGCCTCACCTGCACACGAACGCCACCACGTTGAAGGCGTCCTCCCAGCGCTGTAGCATGCCGTACGCCGCCACCAGGTGGCTGTAGCTGGTCACTGAGGGCGCCAGGCCGCAGCCCCCCTGGAGCTCTTGGAACAGCGCCAGGACCTGACAGCCGCGAGGACGAAGGATGAAGAGGGGCCCCGGGGGGGTGGCATAAGAACCGTTTACATGGCAGAAGGGGGGGTTTACAGAAAGTCAACCGGTTACTCAAGTGGTGGTGGTGGGGGGCACACCATCATGGCTTAGATTGTGTTTTTTCGTTGCTACACGCGTGAAGATACACATGCAACGAGACGAGGGTGCGTTTGTATATCCTAACACCGCTTTGCCTCCCTTGTCCTCGTGTCCTCGTGTCCTCGTGTTCTTGTGTTCGGGCAGCAGCGGCAAACCCATCACGCCGTTCACGGCCTGCTGTTATGCTGCTCCACATTTGCGCGCATCGCTCGCATCACTCCGTGGGTTCGGTCCCGCCGCTTCGGCGGTAGGTCTTGGGGGTACGTCCGAGGTGCCCCCCTCCCAACCACCCTAAACCCCACTCCACCCAACCCCACCGCACCGCACTGCACCCTGCACCCGCTCGACCCCCGGACGCACCTGGTCGGGCTGGCGGCGGTCCAGGTAGCCGGACATGAGCGTGTTGAAGGTGATGGTGTTGGGCCGGCAGGGGCCACCCGGGCGCAGCAGCGAACGGAAGAACGTCACGGCGCTGTCCCACTCGCCCTGCGAGGGGAGGGGGTTTCGATGGAGACCCGTGGGGAGGGGGGGCGGGGAGAGTTGGGTGGGGGGAAGGAAGGGGGCGGGAGGACAGGAGGCCAGGCCCCAACGCCGCCTCCTGGTTCCATACTGGCTGCCCGACTACTTGTACCACGCAGCAACCCACGCTTCCTTCCCACGCGTACCCCTGCCCCCAAACCACACATCACATACACAAAAAACCTCCCCCGTCCCGCGTCCCCCGGCCCCCGCCCCCCGCCCCCGGGCCTTCCTCGGAAACCCGTCCCCGCCCTCCCCCTCCCCCCTCCCCCTCTCCCCCCCCGCCCCACCTGTTTCACCAATGCAGCCAGGTAGGCATTCGCGCACGTGACGTGCACCTCCAGTCCGCTGCTCCGAAGCCAGCCCCACACCTCGATCACCCGGCTGGACGCGCCGGCGTCGGCGGCGATGCAGACCAGCGTGCCGTACGTCGCGACGGTTGGCTCGATGCCCCGGCGGCGCATCAGCGCGTACACCTTGAAGCCCAGCTCCACCTGGCTGGCGTTGCCGCAGGCCTTGATGACGGTGTTGTACGACACGATGTCGGGGCAGAGCTCGCCGCCGATCTGCCACATCAGCTCCAGCAGCCGGATGGCCCGCTGCCACTGCGGGGGGAGGGGAGGGGGTTTAAAGTGGAGAAGGGGGCGGGGGGCGGGGTAGAAGGGGTTTGGGGAGTGGGTGAGCGAGTGGGGAGGGCCGGGGGCCGGGGGATACATTCAAGGGTCAACAAAAACACACCGCTTTGAGCTGGGGAGTCAATGGAGGGCACCTGATGACATGCTTTCAGGTGTGCCAGCGAGCAGCACCCTTCGCCCGCTACAACGAAAACTGCCAACTGCCGACCCGTACCTCGACTCATGCGATGCGCACACCGCGCCACTGCTCCCTCCTTCCCCTGCCCCCCCCCCCTTGCTGCCCCCCCCCTTGCTGCCCTCCCCCTTGCTGCCCTCCCCCCCTTGCTGCCCTCCCCCTTACTTGCTGCCCTCCCCCTTGCTGCCCGCCCCCTCCTGCTGACCCCTGGTCCCAACCCCTCCCCGCCAACGTACTTGCGTGGGTGTGGCCCTGGCGTACGCCGCCAGCAGGGCGTTGCAGCACACCCTGTTGGGAGCCGACTTCTTGGTGTTGAGGGAGGAGGTGCGCAGCAGCCCGCGCTGGCCGGGGTGGGGCGAGGGAGGGCCGTACGGCGGCGGGCCGCCGGACATGGAGCCGGTGCGGTGGAGGGGGCCGCCGGGGGACTGCGACGAGTGGGGGCGAGGGGTGGGGCGCGGGGGCGGGGGAGTGGCCGGTGGATCCTGGGCCCTATGCGGGGAGAGGAAGACGCCCCTCCGGCAACATCCTAACAAACATAAGGCCTTTAGCCCTGCTGGCGATGGCCACCCCTAGGCTGCTGTCCAGCATCGAGGCGAGTCGTGGCACTCCACAGCTACCTCCCGGCTCCGCTGAACCTGTTGGGAGGCACTAGCGCCGCCAGCTGCCCACCAGCTGCCCACCAGCTTCCTGCCCCGCCGGTCTTGGGCCTTACTAGTATCTTCCACGTACGTGCCCCCCCAGCCATGGGTTTCGTGCCCCCCCCCCCTCCCCCCCTCAGCCTTACCTGCGCTTCCGCAAACACCCCAGACAGCTCCGAGAGGTTGCCGGACGCGGCGGACCACAGGGAGGAGCCCACGGCGACGCTGTGGCCGGAGGCGGTGGCGGAGGCGGGGGAGTGGCCGGTGGAGCCTGGGCCCTATGCGGGGAGAGGAAGGCGGGGCAGGGGAAGGGGGACAGCGGGCAGGGTTAGGGACGCGGGTTTCGCGCGAGGGTGGAGTAGCGAAGGAAGGTGCGCGTGCTGGGTGGGAGTGAGCGCGAGCAAGGGGGGAGGACGGCTGGTGGCCAGCTGCTGACGTTTTCGGACAATCGAAGAAGGCCGCCAAACAAACTTCCACGACTTTCGCGACCCGCAAGGACCCGCGAGGGCGGTCAGCACGACTGCTGGCCCCTGGCTGTGCTGGTAAGAAGCAGCAGGGCCAGGGCAGCTGCCTCCACCTTCCGTCAACCGACTGCGGCATGGCATTCCAAGTTTCCAACACCCCCAACCCCCCTACTAATACCCTCCTATCTACGGAGTTTGTGCGTTCCCACATCCGTCTCTACTTGGCCGCCGGCGAGCGTGTGTACTTGTGCAGCTTGGTGCCCCGCACGCACCGACCTGGTGCTGGTGGTGCTGGTGGTGCTGCAGCGAGGTGGCCGCGGGGGACATGCTGGCGGGGCTGCGAATGATGACGTTGGGGAAGTGAGCAGCCCGGGCACCTGCACGCCGGTCCCACATATCGAGGTAGCTGCTGCCGCCGGCGCCAGCGCCGCCGCCGCCGTTGTCGCCCGCCACGATGTTCCGCCACTTGCTGCCGCCGCCGCCGGCGGCGCTGGCGGCGCCGCCGCCCTCCTCATCGATGCGCGCCATGCCCGTCGGTGACAGGGCGCCCGTCGCGTATGCCGTACTGCCCGTACGATACAGGCCGCCGCCGCCGCCGCCGGGCTCGCCGGGCAGGCAGGTGGACAGAACGTCCCCTGGGTCGGTCCCGCGAATCGTCACCCCCGCGCGCTGCGCCGCCGCCGACAGGGGCCCCGTCAGTGCGGACAGAAGCGTCTCGGCGGCGGCGGAGGCAGTGCGCGACAGGCCTTGCGCGGGGGGTTGGCCGCTGGCGGCGGCGGCGGCGGCGGTGGCGGCGCCCGCCGCCGCCGCCGTACACACCGACGGCGCCACCGCCGCCACGTCATCGTCCATGCACTGCAGCAGCACCTTGAACTGCGGGTGGTCGGCGTACATCTGGAAGAAGACCTGCAGTACGTACGGAGGGTACGGGAGGCGGGCGGCGGGCGGCGTTAGGGCAGCGGCGGGCGGGACGAGGCAGTACCAGCAGCAGCAGTACCACCAGCAGCCGCAGTATCACCACCACCACCACCACCACCACCACCAGCATCGATCTTGGGCGCTGAGAAGTGGTCACACTCAAGTACACGACGCTGTGTGGGAATGTCGACCACGCGCGCAGCGGGGTTCGCTAGCTGCCCCCCCCCCCGGGCCCACTACTGCCCCCCCCCCGGGCCCACTACTGCCCCCCCCCCGGGCCCACTACTGCCCCCCCCCCCCCGGGCCCACTACTGCCCCCCCCGGGCCCACTACTGCCCCCCCCCGGGCCCACTACTGCCCCCCCCCCGGGCCCACTACATCTCCCCAGTCGCGTTACCGGTCCTTTTATTGTAACCCCCTCCCAGCCGCCCGCACCTGCTCTCCCAGCTGCCACTGCCCGCCCTTGTCCAGCGCCGTGATGAGCGAGCAGCAGGTCACCGCGTCGCACTCGATGTTGTTGTCGCACATGTGGTTGAAGACGTCGATGGCCAGGGACCACTGGCGGCCCTTGGACAGCGCGGAGATGACGGCGGAGTAGGTGATGGCGTCGCGGCCCAGGCCCCAGCTCTCCATGGCGTAAAAGATCTGCGCGGGGTGCGGCGGCGCGGGGCCGGGGGGTGGCGTGAAAACCGGTGACACGAAAAACGACAAGATAGCTAGTGGGCGCATGGTCGGCGGACAGCGAGGATGTGGGCCGCGGGGGGGGCTGTGAGAAGAAAACCCGTGTACGAGGAAAAGAACGAAAAAAGAGGGGGGGGGGGGGACGCAGAGAAAGGCGGGCAGATTGTGGAGGGAAGGCAGGAGAGAGGAGGGCAGGCAGAGGGCGGGAGGCAAGGGGGGCCACGGGTAAAGGGTTCTGGTGGGGCAAAGGGGTCAAAACACACACACACACACAGGACGTGCGTTGGATACCTGTGTCAAATCACCACTCTTCGTCCCCGGGGCGCTCCACCAGCTCCAGCTGCCGACAGCGCCGCTTCCCTCCCACCCCTTCCCCCCGGCTTAAGGCTCATGGGTCCGCACTCAACCTTCCCCTCCCCGCCCTCTTGACGTTCTTAATGGTGCCCCCCCACGCCCTCCCCCCGCCACGTCGTGCAGCCGGGTATTTCTTGCACCCCACCCCACCCAGGGCCACTCCCCCCCGCCACCTCCTGCCCCACCTGCAGCGCCTTCTCCCACTGCCCGCCCTTGTCGCACGCCGATATGGCCGCATTGGTGATGGTGGTGTCGGGCAGCAGACCCACGCAGTCCAGAGCGTCGAACACCTCGAGCCCCTTGGACCACTGCCCCTCGCGGGTGAGCTGGCTCACCAGCTTGGTGAGGCCTAGGGAGGCAGAAAGGGGGGGACGAGGGTTCGAGAAAAGAGGGGCGGGTTTGGGGGGTGGTATAAAACCGTATTACGGGTTTGGGGGGGGCGGGTGGTGTTGGCGGGGAGGGGGAGGACGAGGGGGGAAGGAAAGTGCGCATGGTGTCGGGCGACAAGGGGGGCAAGGGAGCGGGCGGTGTGGGGTTCGAGGGAAACCCCGGTGTGTGGGGGCCGGTCGAGGGTGCGCGTTGCGCTGCGAAATCTCGCGTGTACGGGAACGAGTACGAGTACGAGTACGAGTACGAGTACGAGTACGAGTACGAGTACGAGTACGAGTACGACGCCCGTCCTGCTAGTGCGCACGCCCCCCCAGCCCCCCCCCCCATCTGTCCATGTCGCGTAAACGGCTTTTATGCCCTCCCCCCCGCACAAGCCCCACCTGGCAGCCGGGGCCTGAAGGTGGCGGCGGTGAAGATGCGGCGGATATCTCCGCTGCCGCCAGCTGCCATGTTGACAGCGGCTGTCAGGCTGCGGCGGAGTGGGGGCGCAGGCAGCCAGCCGGAGAGTCATCATAGTGAGGTGGGGGCGCAAAGAAGGACCGGTTACTCGACGTGGGAGTTTAGCGAGGTGGGGGTGGGGCGGCTTAGTATGAGCGGGAGGGGTGCGGACGGTGTGGGTTGGTGCGCGGGGTGCGGAGGCAGGTGGAGGGACATCGCCATGTGGGTCGGTGCGGAGGCAGGTGGAGGGACATCGCCATGTGGGTCGGTGCGGAGGCAGGTGGAGGGACATCGCCATGTGGGTCGGTGCGGAGGCAGGTGGAGGGACATCGCCATGTGGGTCGGTGCGGAGGCAGGTGGAGGGACATCGCCATGTGGGTCGGTGCGGAGGCAGGTGGAGGGACATCGCCATGTGGGTCGGTGCGGAGGCAGGTGGAGGGACATCGCCATGTGGGTCGGTGCGGAGGCAGGTGGAGGGACATCGCCATGTGGGTCGGTGCGGAGGCAGGTGGAGGGACATCGCCATGTGGGTCGGTGCGGAGGCAGGTGGAGGGACATCGCCATGTGGGTCGGTGCGGAGGCAGGTGGAGGGACATCGCCATGTGGGTCGGCGCGGAGGCAGGTGGAGGGACATCGCCATGTGGGTCGGTGCGAGGCAGGGAGGTGGTTACTGCTGATGGCTGGTCAGTGAAGGGTGGTGAACTATAAGGCCCTCGGAGGCAGGGCGGCGAGGGCCGGCGGTGTCGAACGTACACCCCGTGCTTTGGATACAACCCACGGAGCGCGCAAAGGGACTGTTGACGAACAAAGCACAGCTTCCTAAGCACCAGCACGACAGTTAACCTTGTTAACCGAACACGTGCCGTACCTCTTCATATCGTACACGGCGCCTCCTGGCGGGCCGCCTCGGCCCATGCTTGCATAGGGCCCTGAGAGTGTGGGGACGGTCCGTGTGTTGGGGTGGTGGGGGGAGAAGACCCGGTTATACGACGTGGGGGTGGGGATGGGGGGGGAGGCACTGAGCTTGCAGCAAAGGGGGCCGCTAGGTGGCTTAGCACGTATGCCGGCGAGTCGCAGGGTGCTTAGCCGCCCCAAAGCATCCCACAGGGAGGGAGGGACAATACACACCGGCACTCGCGCCTCCCTCCTCTCCCCTCCGCTCCCCTCGGCTCCCCTCCGCGCATCACACCTCTCAGTCGCACCATCGCCGCCCTCTGCTCCCAAACCCCCACCGCATGAACATATTCACACACACACACACACACACACACACACAGTTAGTTCAGCCCGCTCAGCGGACAGCTATCAGCCATTTCAGCCATCAGCCTCACACCTAGCGTCTCCCAAGCCGCTCGTCCCCAAGTTCAGCTCAGCGCAGTCATCCTTTTGTTTCGTGGACACTCAGGTTTGACTCGCGGTGGGCTTAGCGTAGGCGCGTGCTAGGTGCACTCGCATGGCACACAGGTTACTTCAGGAGCACGCCGGATTCGCCGAGCGGGCCGCGGATACCTACTACTACGTCTCCGACTACTACTACGTCTACTACCCCTACTACTACGCCTTTGACTACCATCCCAAGGCCCCTCAACTCCGTGCCAGTGCACCCCACCCACTCCACCCACCCCCACCAGCGCTCCCACACCGCACGAGCACGCACCACCCCCCGGTCCCCCGGGTTTTCCCCCGGTGGGCTCTCTGCGCAGACCCGCTTGGGACACCCGGCGTGGTGGGGTGCTCTATGTGAGCCCGCCCGCCGGCCCCATCGCATCACAGCATCCCACAGCATCCCACAGCATCCCTTTCTCTCCTCCTCCCCCTCTGTGCCACAGCGTGCCTGCTTGCGTGCATCCCTGTACGGCTCGCTGCATTGCCTGCTTGCGCCCTTATGCCACATCTCCGCGTTTTCTTCATCACTTCTTTTCCTTACAACGCATTAATAACTACTCTACCATAGACGCGGCGCGCTCACGTGTGTCCCTGCCTTTCCATTCGCCCCGCATGTCTCTCTCGCCCTTCAACCTAACGCTAACGTTCTGCTGCTTCGCCTGGTCCTTCTTCCTCTCCTTTCCCAGGTCAGTTTCCTCGCATTTGGCATGGGCTGGGATTCCTGTGCCGGGCACTCTGTCTGTTACTGGCATTGCACGCGAAGTTGTCACCTATACCTCTGCCTTGCGCACTAGGATAGGTAAATAGGTACATAGGCTAGGTAGTTGTAGGTGCTTCGCGCCACGCCTACGCCGCAGCAGCGCGGCGTCGGTTGTTGGGGCGCAACCGTCTTTCTGGCTATCGGAGCGCTGCGCGGCCGCCGACTACATAATTGGACTTCTGGCTTCTCGTGGACCCAGTCTGGGCTTCTTTCGGTAACTATTGGCGCCCCGCACTGACTCCGGATTCCTTGGTCTCCTCGCGCTACGTCTACTTCGCGGCTCAGCTCAGCATTTATAAAACACACACACACACACACACACACACACACACACACACACACACACACACACACACACACACACACACATATCCACCTATCGCCTCCAGTCACCTCCCAGGCGCAAGCAACCCTCTGGCACAACCGCATGCCGTACGCCACATGGCCGCAAGGGCAAGTGCACCATGTGACAAGGAAACATGTCGTACATCCAAAAAGCCAAAGCGAGTAACTTACATCCGCACACCATGTATGTGGTCGCCATTCAGATAAGCACAAAAAGCCACAAACTAAAACATTAAAAGACACAAACACAAACACAAAAAGCCACAAACACAAACATAGGCACAAACGCTAGCACAAACACTAGCACATGCACACGAACGCAACGATGTCTCACCTCGCGGCGGTGTGCTGTACATCTGCTGCTGGGTCTGCGGGCCCCGCGCCGGCGACGTGAAGAAGCCGCCGTGACAGGCGGGGCTGGCAGGCGGCGTGGACGAAGACGCCCAGCCGCCGCCGCCGCCGCCCCCAGCGGAGCCAGTCATGGTGGCGAAGCCGCTGCTGCTGCTGGCCGCGCTGCCGAGACCACGCCCCGAGAAGCCGCCCGCATGGGCCTGGGAGGAGTGGACGGTCGGAGTGCCGTACAGACCGGCGTGGTGGCTGGCTCCGTAACCGCCGCCTCCACCCATGCCCGCCGCGTGTGTGGGCGCCGGGCTGGCGAGGGAAGGAAGCTGCGAGAGGAAGGAGCAGCTCTCCTCGGTCTGCTGCGCCTGCGCGGCCATCATGGCTGTTGCTACCGCCATTGTTGCGGATTGTTGTTGCTGATGCTGTTGCTGCTGATGCTGCTGATGCTGTTGCTGCTGCTGTTGTTGTTGCTGCTGTTGCTGGAGGGCTGCGATGGCTGACTGAAGGTCAGCGGTGGTGAAGGCCGTCGGGCCGACGGGGGGCGTCGGGCCTGATGTGAAGTCGCTGTTGGTCGTGGATGGCGGCAAGGCGGACGCGGCCTTGAACGCCGACTGACGCATCATGACGACCTTGGCGGTGATGCTCGAAGGGGGAGGAGAGAAACTGGTCTGGAGGTTCCGGGTTCAGGTGCTCTCAAAGCTGCTCACGACGGCGGAGGATTCACTAGCGAAGAGGGACGTGGTCACGTGCTGGCGGCCGAGGCGCGCAGGGGCGGCAGCTCCGGCGGCGGCGTCAAAACGCAGCAGCGGTCGGGATCACGAGAGCCGCCAGCAGCTCTTGGGTAATGGCTGGAGCCGTGGGACCAAGCCGCACCGCGCGCGGCGGCGAGGCGGGGCAGGGCGACGCGAGCGTTCGGGCTGCTGCCCTGCGCGCGCCTGCCCGCTCAAAAGGTGGAGGCCGAAAGCCGGGCCGGCAGGGCAACACAGGAAGATCCTAGGTAGTAAGCTTACAGAAGCAAAACAAAGCAAACAGGTATTGTCACGTTTCGGAACCGCGGACCGCTGCACATAAATGAGGGCCGCCGCTCCGCCGACGGGCGGTTTTCCTTGAGTGACACGAGACCTTGGACTCGTACAATACGTTTTTTGTCGATGAGGGCTCGCTGCTATGCGAAGGGATGCCTTATTTGACGCGCAGCCCTCATCAAGGACATATGATTTACGATGTGCGTTCAGACAGGACTCAGTGATGTGTGTCCGACAACCACCCAACAAGCCTGAACGCTAGCTTGTCAACAGGGCCTTAAAGCAGCTCACCAACTTCGTCACATTGGGACGTTTCAAATGGTAGGACTAGGCTGCGGAAACGTGACGGAAGGCCGCCGCCTGGACGTTTTTCAGCAGGTTCTATCACTCTCCACAAACTACGCAGCGACCCGTGGGTCAAGGATGCGTTCACCACAGGGAAACCAGCTCTCATGCAAGATTGATGACCCGGCTTTCGTGAACGCCAATACAATAACGTAGAGTCTGTGCGGTTGACACACGTGCAATCAAAGCTCATTCCCATAATCTGCGAATAGTTCAAAACGAAATCGTAATCGGGAATCACTCATGAAATCAGAAGCCAGGGCCAACCCAGTCAACATTATGTACAGCGCAAGCAGATGCCCTTCGCGGCACCCTATAAAGAATTATAGCCGCACAAGCATTGGCCGCTGAGGCGACTGTGCACATCGCACAACGGCACGCATTCGCATTCCCGCGTAGGAGACGCTGATCGCCAGTGCGATGAACGCGGCAGCGTTCGCCTTCAATACTCTACCACACCCTTGTCTGACCAGGAAGGCGCCCGACCATCGCGCAATTCAAAAAAGCCATTTCATGCCACTGTGTGCGCGGCCAGTGCGTTTCCTATTAGGGCTCCCGCTTTTGCAGCCGAGCAAGCCCTCCCCCCTAACCGCTCAGCCCAATGCTGGAGGGACGTTATCTTTTAAATGAAAATGCAGAAATGCACACACAACGGCCCGCGCTGCTGATTTGGCGCAGCCACACGCCGCAAAATAACTCATGGTGTGGTAGGAAACGCCTATGGAAACAGCCACTTCACATAAGTGGTACTCCTTGGCCAGCTGGCCACCCCCCGCCGCCGTACGTCCCTCCCCGCCGCCGTCAGCCCCTCCGCGCCGCCTACCCGGAGGCCGTGGCGGCGGCGGCGCCGTCCTCCGGTGGCGGCTCGGCAAACACGCACACTGGCATCGACGCCTGCGAATCGTACGGTACGGCGGTTGTCCGGCAAGGCCCTGACGTCAGCGCAGGGCAGCCGGAGGCCCTTCCGGCCGCTGTGCGGTACCGCGCTCACGCCGCCGCCTCCGCTGCCGGCTTCCCGTACGGGCCGCGCTGCCGTACCTGCACCATGAGCGTGCAGCTGCCGTACCTGCACCATGAGCGTGCAGCTGCCGTACCTGCACCATGAGCGTGCAGCTGCCCGCCGTCCTGGTGTCGGCGCTGAAGCTGCCGCACCGCAGCGCCGCCGCCGCCGGGCGCAGGACGATGCTGCAGCTGCCCACGTGGCCGCCTGGGAGCAGCGCATGGGGGGGATGGTCTATAAACGCGCGTTGGGGGGAGGGGAGCCCCGTGGAGGGAGGGGAGCCCCGTGGGGGGAGGGGGGCCCTGTGGGAGCCCAGGGGGTCCCGCGCGAGTGGCGGAACGGATCGCGCGCGGGGACGGGGATGCTCCCACCGCATACCCTTGGGGGCTGATCCCGGCCCACCCGTAGCTTCCTGCCCGCCCACCTTCCCTGTCCACGTTGTCAGGCCATTGTGTAGGTTCAGGTCAGGTCGATGCGGCCCCTCCCTGGCTTCGCAGCAAGTCCGGCGGCCCGCCCGCCCGCAAGCCCGCCCGGCGGCGGCCCGCCCGCAGCAGCCGCACGGCGTTCCTCGCGCCGCCCACATGAACACCCGTGCGACGGGTACTAGCAGGGCCGACGCCGCGCTGCCAATAGGGCGGTGTCTTCCCCACCACAACATCCCCGCCCGGCGTCGTTGGCCTGCAGCTGCGAGCCCCCTCACCCTGCAGCTGCGAGCCCCCTCACCCTGCAGCTCGCCGCCGCAAATGGCCTGCACGAGCCGCAAGCCTGTCAGGTGCTGCGGCTGGAGGCCGGGCTTTGACCGCTTGGCGCGGACGCGGTCGACGCCCACAGCGCTGCCGGTGATGGCCGCCAGGGCGGCAGAGTAGCGGAGGATCTGTCCACCACCCTCCAGCATGCTGCCTGAGGGGGGGCCCAGGGGGTGAAGCGGGAGAGGCGGGCCAGGGGTCGGACGGGCTGGGGGCAAATGGAGGAAGCTGGCACTGGAACAAGGATGTGGCGCGTGGAGGCAGGCCTGAAGTGTTCACGGGTGATTCCGAAACCAATATGCCGGCAGCATGGCAGAGGTGCTGCGAGCACCGACGTTCGGTCGTTAACCAACAAGTCTCAAATTACCGTCAATAATCTTAATGGTCGCCATTCTTGTAGATTGCCCAGTAAGAACTAATATGCAGCGTACGAGGAGGCAACATATGTCCCAATGTCCGCACAGGCACCAAACGGACGGCAGGCCGTGGTCTCGGAGGTGGCCGTCCTGACAGCTTTCTGTTCGTAGTCGATCTCACTGCCTTTAAATTCTTACGAGCCTGTCCTGCACTTCAAGGCGCGCATCGCACGCCAACGCGTCCTGTTTGTGCGGTCGCTTCGCCAAGTGACTTCATGTTTCGGAGCTCAAAGCTTTTTGCGACAGTGCTGTCGCCGTCCTTCAACGCCACCGAGCCAGGTTCGTACCTGCATCAGCGCCTTCCGATGACTCCGCTGCTTCACACCGTCGCCCCAACGTCGGCTCGTCACGGCGTGACTGCACCACGCAGCACCACGGGGCTAACGAAGCTTCGGGGATTACAAACAGCTCTTTGCTTGGGCCGCATCGACACCCGGCAAGGAGTTGACCCTTTCCCCGCCCGCTCCCATAGCGGTCCTGGCCGCCTCCGCCTTCCTTGCTCCCCCCGCATGGGCAGCGCACCAGCAGCCGCGGCCTCCGCCGCGGCCTCCGCCGCGGCCTCCGCTCGCGCACAACATGCTCCCGTCGGCAGTAACAGCAGCAGCACCTGGCGCAGTGCCAACCCGCCGTGGCCTCATCACCGCACCGCTGCCCCGCCCCGGCGCCTCCGGCTGTACCCACCCGCCGCCCATGCGCCACCGGTACGCCGCCTTCCCGGGCGCCAGAGCCTCCTTCGCCCGCCACTTCCACATCACCGCCGCCACCAGCGGCGCCGCCAGCCCGCCTCCCCTGGAGCCGTCCCCTCGCTCCGAAACACCGCGCCAGCTTGGCTTCCGTATGCCCGGCGAAGCGGAGCCCCATGCGGGCACCTGGGTGGCCTTCCCCTTCGACCCCTTCCTGTGGCGCGACGGGGCGGTCCCTGCGCAGCAGCAGCTGGCGGGGGTGGCCAAAGCCATATCGCAGTTTGAGCAGGTGTGGGTGCTGGCGGATCCCCAGGTGAGGTGGGGGCACGTGGGGGGGGGCTCGCAGTGCCAAGTGCTGGTGGTGGTGCCCCTGCGGCTGCCTCGCTGGACCGCCCCTGGACCGCCCCTGGACCGCCCCTGGACCGCCCCTGGACCGCCCCTGGACCGCCCCTGGACCGCCCCTGGACCGCCCCTGGACCGCCCCTGGACCGGCCCTGGACCGGCCCTGGACCGGCCCTGGACCGGCCCTGGACCGGCCCTGGACCGCCCCTGGACCGCCCCTGGACCGCCCCTGGACCGGCCCTGGACCGCCCCTGGACCGCCCCTGGACCGCCCCTGGACCGCCCCTGGACCGGCCCTGGACCGGCCCTGGACCGGCCCTGGACCGGCCCTGGACCGGCCCTGGACCGGCCCTGGACCGGCCCTGGACCGCCCCTGGACCGGCCCTGGACCGGCCCTGGACCGGCCCTGGACCGCCCCTGGACCGCCCCTGGACCGCCCCTGGACCGCCCCTGGACCGCCCCTGGACCGGCCCTGGACCGGCCCTGGACCGGCCCTGGACCGGCCCTGGACCGGCCCTGGACCGCCCCTGGACCGGCCCTGGACCGGCCCTGGACCGCCCCTGGACCGCCCCTGGACCGGCCCTGGACCGCCCCTGGACCGGCCCTGGACCGGCCCTGGACCGGCCCTGGACCGGCCCTGGACCGCCCCTGGACCGCCCCTGGACCGCCCCTGGACCGCCCCTGGACCGCCCCTGGACCGGCCCTCTAACTCCCCCGCGGACGTCCGAGCAGACGCCGCCCCCTGGTCTCCCCACAGACACCCCCGCTGGCGCCACTCCCCCCCGCCCTTCTGGGTCACGCGGGCTTTGTTCAACCAACCCCCGCCCCCCGCCCGCGGCTGCAGGTGTTCGAGGTGGCTCGGTGTTCCTTCCGGGGCGTGTCGGGGGTGGAGGTGGTGCGCCAGGCCACCAACGACGTGTGGACCCGGGATTGGGCGCCCACGGTGGGTTGGGAGGGACGGGGAAGGAAGGGGAGGGAGAAAGGGGAAGGAAAAGGAAGCGGAAAGGGAGTCGAGGGCTGCTGATTTGGGGGGAGTGAGCGGCAGCTCTTTGGCTTCTTCGAGACCCTCATAGCGCCACCAGGAACCGCGATGAATCGTGCCCGAGGGGACCCATGGGTCGTGGGAGCGCCATCGCGCGCAGCACCCCTCCGCCCCGGCGCCGCCGCCGGCCCCCACAGCTCCGACGTACGTAGTGACGAATGCGGATCCCCACCGTGCGTACAGTGTGTCGTACGTGACGACCCCGCGACGGGCCGCTGCGAGGTGGCGGCGGTGCACTTCGACTACAACTGCTACGGCGCCCCGCTCTAGAAGCAGCTCGACCAACCGGTGGTGAGGGGCCGGGCCGCTGGGGGGGAAGGGTGTTAGGGGCAGGAGGGGCCGGGAGGGGCGGGAGGGGACGGGAGGGTTGGGAAGGGCGGGAGGGCCCGGGAGGGGCGCGAAGACACCGTGGGCGACCACAAAGGTGGGCCCTGGCCAAGGGCACTGCGGCTCGTGGTTTTGCTTGGTCGCGCGCAAAACAGCGGTGCCAGGGCATCTGGGTCCAGGGCTCCTGTAGCGGAGGGGACGACAGGGAACCGCTTGCCGGGCGCGGGGGCGAGCTGCACCGGCGGATGCGGTGCGGTGCGGCCCACAGCAGCCCAGCCACCCCAAACAGCACTCCCTGGGGCCCCCCGGGCCTCCGCCAGCTAACGGCCCTCTTGCAGGGCTGGTACCGCCTCCCCGCCGCTGCCCCCGCCTTCTCCGCTGCCGCCCCTAACGTCTGTCCTGATCTCCCCCTAGTTCAGCTTCTTTCAACACCCCTTGATCCCGCCCCCGCCCCCCCCCCCACTCGCCGCCCAGCTGGTACCCGACTGGTCCAAGGATCGGGCTGCCGGGCGGGCCCTGCCGCACCTGGCCGGCCTGCGCCGCACCTTCGACTGCCCGATGCACCTGGACGGCGGGGCGGTGCAGAGCGACGGCCAGGGGTGCGCCAGGGGTGCTGCCAGGGGTGCGCCAGGGGCCCCCGGGGGCCGCATCCAGCAGGGGCTGGGGCCGGGGGGCAAGGGGCCTGCACGCTGCAACCCATCAGGGGCGGGCGGGGTGGGCCCGGGGCGTGGGGCCCGGGGCTCCAAGCGGGCGATCCGCTGCACCACATGATGTGGATGTGGCGCCGTGGCGCCGCGTGTTGGGGTGATGGTGTAGTGAAGTGCGTGCGCCCCACATCTCTCCGCCCCTGGTGCCCCCCTGGGCGCCCTATTAGGGAGGCGACGTGGGGCAAACGCAAGTGGTGGGGATTTATCACTGGTGCGGTGTGGGGGAGGTGTGGGGAAGGTTGGGTGCGGAGGAGGTTTGGACAGTGGACTTGGATAAGATGGGAGTCAGTGGCTCCCGTGTACAACCAACTTGAAGCTCACTAATTACCTAGTGAGCCCAGGCCTGAATGTGCAACTGTCGGCTGCGGCTGGTGGTGGGGAGCTTGTCTTGCATAGCTGTACGTTGGCACACGTTGGCACACGGCTTCTTCTGGTCCCATGCACAAGTCCAAACCCTTAGATGAAGCCGTGTGCCAACGTACAGCTATGCAAGACAAGCTCCCCACCACCAGCCGTGGGGGGTTGGACTTGTGCATGGGGACTGTACCGTCGTGGAATGAACCACGGTTCACCATGCAGCAAAACACTCCGTACATGACCAGCTCACGCACCATTCCAGCATTGCTGGAAGAACCTTATTGTTACAACGTCAAGTGTTGAAGAGGCAACCTTGTCGGAACATTTCGTCGTTTTAGGATCGGCAGAAGTAAGTGTTGCGTTGTAGGCAACCGTCGCGTAACTGTCGTAGCATAGTTCCTTTCCATCGGTGTTGATATTCGGGAGTTCCACGTATTCGCGTTTATTAGATGTTTTGTCTTACTAGTTCGAGTCGTGTGTGCGTGCGTCTCCGCAGTCACCACGTGAGATCAGACTTTTGGGGCCTTGTGGATCGGGGCCTCCCTAGACGAACTGTTTTGGTGTTAAGGCCGAAAGTGGTCCAGTCCGGTCGTTTTTCGGCTCTTAAGCTATCTATAATGCTTTAAGCTAGACAACAAGCTCGGTCGATCGCACAAGTACTCCCAAGCAGCAGGTCCCACCGCGCAGCAAATCCCACCGCGCATCAAGCCCAGCACGCAGCAGGCCCCAGCTGCTGAATCCTGTCTTGAGCCACCAAATCCCCATTTCGCTGACCACCGTGCGGGCCCAGTTCGTTGACCACTGCCTTGCCGGACATGTGCCTGCCCGCCCGCCACCTGTCCGAAGGTGCCAGGACGTCCCCGACAACTGGATCGTGTACCCCTGGGACGCGCTGGACATCGCGGCGCACCAGAGGGCTGCAGACGAGCGCCTGCTGCCAGCGGCGGAGGCAGAGGCAGAGGAGGCCGCGAAGGCGGAGGTGGCAGGTGCGGGGCGGTATGAAAACCGATGGGAACCGATAGGAAGCGTTTTTGAGGATGCATGCTAAAGACTCTTGGGCCGCGGTGGCAGGCGGGAGGTGCGGGTGTTGTTGGGGTTGAGCAGCTGCGCTTCGCTTGGTGGGGGTATTGGTTGGGCAGATCAGCAATCCCTGCAGCCGCTTGGCGGGGGTACTGGTTGGGCAGATCAGCAATCCCCGCAGCCGCTTGGCGGGGGTACTGGTTGGGCAGATCAGCAATCCCCGCAGCCTCGCTTCACTTTCCTCGCTCCTGAGGCTCCTGAGGTGCGCTGAGGTGGCTGTTCGGCAGCCAAACGCGTGATGCGCGGTGCTGTCCCATTTGGGTTTAGGGTTTAGGGTTGAAACCCAAACCTGAGGATGTTCCTAAGCCGTTCCTTGTCCGGCTCATCGAGCGAGGTAGGCGTTGGCGGCAGGCTTACACAATCCGAGATGTCCTCGACGTAGGTTTCGATGACCGCGTCGCTGCAGTCTGTGCAGCCGTTGTTGCTGCACATGTACCCCGCGCCCTTAATGGCGCAATGGATCGGGCACGCGAGGATGCGCCACATGGTAGACCAAGCGATGCAGGCGCGGCAAACGATGGGCAGGCACGCGTATCTCATCCCCCGGTTGGCGACGCAGTGCTTGTACGGGGCGTGACGTGTCCTATGGTACACATCCATGATCTTCTCGAGCTGCTGCATCCACGCGTTGTCGCTGGTCAGCATTGTTTGAGTGCATGGAGGCGCCGCCATCTCTCTCTCGGACTCACAAGGACTCACAAGGACTCATGGGAGAGCAACGGATTTTATATAAAATTTCTTATATTCCGTAGAATGGAGCAAATCCGCCGCCGTATAATCCGTACTGTACAAACAACACAATTAATGCCTAGCTTGCTGCTAATCTTCCGGAATACACCAAAGGACACGAAGTCTCCAGACTTGATCCGGGGGCTAGTAGAGCCGGGTGTCGGGGGAGGCCGGGAGGGACGACGAAACGGAAAATGTCATGTGTTTTTCTTTTGGTGAACCTCGACGTGAATCTCATCATCAAGATTATCCAACACGTTGCAGACGTTGACGCCGCAGCAGCAAGGAGTAGCGCGTCGCTTGAGTGCACCTGTAAGTACATGGCGAAGGTTGTTGTAATCGTTACAGTGGTGTACAAGGATGTCAAAGCTCATCCGGCGCTCGTGGCGGGTTCAATGCTCCTGTCTCCTCCTCCTCCTCCGTCGCAAGACTATCTCCATCTCTATCGCCATCGCCATCTCAATCTTGCGAGATGTTGGACGCCAAGTTTTTGTTTCACAAGCAGCCGCGTCACATGCGACTGCAGTCGCTCCATTACCTCTTGCAGCATGGCTACGATCCTGACGTTTGGTTTCTGCAGTTTGGAGCTGCGGTGCGCTCGGCGGGCGCACGAGCCCCGACAGGGCGGCAGCGGTGGCAGGGCGGCAGGGGCGGCAGGGATGGGAGGTTGGCAGGAGTGGCAGGTTGGCAGCGGTGGCAGGTTGGCAGCCAGCCAGGCTGGCGGGGGCTGGCAGGGGCTGCCCGGCCGCGCACCTGCCGCTGCAGCTCCACGTCGTTGTGCTTGACCCTGTTCAACTTCCAGGGGTACAGGATCTTTTCGCGCCACAGCCCCACCGCCTCCAGCATCGCCGGCAGGTGCTGCAGCGTGTCCCCCAGCGTGGGCATCAGCTGCACGCTGTTGAGCACGGCGCCGGTGGGGGTCTGCGTGGCGGCCTTAATGGACAGGCAGGCCGCCAGGATCTCCACGAACTGCGGGTAGGAGACGGCGAAGTTGAGCACGTTCTCGGGCCGCATGTCCCAGGGCCGCTCCACGTGGATCTGAGGAGGGACAGGGCGGTAGCCCCCCGGTACACGAGAGGATGGCGTGAAAACCGAGGAGGCGAGACAGGGCGCGATTTTATGAAGCATGCTGGGGACACCGAGGGGAGGGGGCTACCAGTTTGAAGTCAGCGTTTCGGAAGGGCGGGAGAGCCAGGAAGCAGGCTGCGGAGGGAAGGAAGCCGGAGATGAGGTGGGGGGGAAGGTTTGGGGTCGGAAGACGAAGAGTTGCCAGACCGCCCCTCGGCCCCACCCCCACCAGGTACCGGTATTGCCCAAACACGAACGCCTGCATATACGCCAGCAGCCGGTCGCGCTTGGCGTGCTCCAGGGCCAGCTGCTCCTCGCTCGTCAGCTGGTGTCGGAGCGCCTTGCGTGCCGTACCGTAGAACACGCCCAGGATATCAAGTCGTACACCACGCCGGCGATCTGCGTTTGGTGCGTTTGGAGACAAGGTGGGGCCCGGCCGGGCTGTGGTGCGGCGGCTGCGGATTGCGGCAGGCAGCGGCAGCGCGCCATCGTGGCGACCCCCCTCCACCATTCCCCTCTCTTTTGGTACCTCCGCCTCCCATCTCGCCAGCCCTGGCATGCTGTTCCGTACCCAATAGCTCCTTAACACCGGCTCCACTTGATTAGGTCCTCCTGTGGCGTGGATCAGTGAAGATCAGTGGTTAGGAAAGGGTGGGAGCGGAAAGGCAAATGGGAGACGCCATGAAGACGCGGGTAGACGGTGTGTCGAGGTGCAGACTGCGATTCAAACAGTGTTTTATGGACGGCCCGCGACAGATCGAGGACTGGAAGACGAGCGCATTAGCACTCGGTTTTGCTCGGTTAATCGGAGGTGAAAGACGCGTACCCAGCTGCTGTTTCAATTCTTTCGCGCCTCCCATCACCATTTTCTGCGGCAAAAATGGTACTAATGAAACGCGAACAGGCTATCCTCCCAATGACGTCTTAAAAACGTTTTGTGATGGGTGCGTCACTGGCCCGTCGCAACCTGTGCAGCTTTCCTTGGCTTTGTTTCACCTCATACGCACGCGTGTGGCGCGGTATAAGGCATGCTCTCCTCCGGCACCGGTTGAGTGTATACGTTGCTAGGATGGCGGGCAACTCCGGCCAGCAGTAATGACCTTGATTGACCGTGATGGACCCAGCTGATGACAATCCTGCCCTTATTCGCCTCTCCAATGCCACCCTCTATGCGCGCGCCACAAAGTCACATGGGTTTATTGTGTGACGGTCAGCTTGCAGGGACAGTGGCTTGCAAAGGCGAACCAACTCATGCGGCGAACGGCATCTTGGCTAAGCGGAACAACGCCACAGGTGCACCCAAAGTTGCAAGCGATGGCGAAAAGGTCCTGTCCTTCCATGGTCTTACATGGGGGGCCACGAGACGGGGCGAAACCCAGCGACGAGCTATCCATATCACACACATCGCACGTTCCTCTGTGTCGCTGCCCTCCCTGGTCGCCGCCCGCGTGCCTGGCCCGCCCACCCCGGGCCTGCACGATTGGGCCATTCCCGTTTGACTGCACCCACTGGTCATGTTCCGCTTCGCGAAACTGAAACCAGCATTTGCCGATGTCGGTTCGTCGTGCCTTTGCTTTCGCGATTGCTTGTTGGTTGTCCATGGACGCTCGTGGCTCACTCGTATAGCATACGCGACTGAAGCATCCACGCCGAGCGCAACCAGGCGTTTCGACACGACGCGCACTCCAGGGTTACGCACGGCCAGCCTCTACGACCCACCATCGCGCTGCCGGGCCAGCAGCTGAGGAGGCGCCGGCGGCTGGCCCACCTGCACGCTGGCGCCCTGGCTCTGCGGCTTCACGATCAACAAGCGCTGCCGCAGCATCTGCACGGCAGCTCTTGTCGTCCTGTGGGCTGGCGTGTCGAGAGTGGGGCCGAAGAAGTCCAAGCCGGCCGCCAGCTCCTCAGCTGCTGCCGGCGAGAGTGCTAGCGAACCTGCCTGCTGGAACTCCGTCGCCTCTGCGGCGCTTCGCCCCGCCGCCGCCCCCGCTGCCGCCGCCCCCGCCGCCGCGGCACGCGACGCCTCCAGCATCGCCGCCACGACCGCCGCCACCAGGTCCACCCGCCCCCGCTGCCCCATCATCGCCGCGGTGTACAACACCCCCGCCACGTCACCAGCCGTGGTATCGTACACGGGTGACTCAGCCTGCGCCACGTCACCCAGCCCCATCTGCCCGCTGCTCCCGACCGCCCCTCGCTCCCCGCCCTGCCGCTGCTGCTGCTCCAACGCCGCCTCCTGCCGAGACCGCTGCTGCTGCCGCTGCCCCTGCTCGAAGGCGCGCGCGCCAACGACGTTGAGCCAGGCGGCTCTGAAGCTTCGCAGCTCCCGCAGCACCTCGTCCAGGGCGTTGTGGGCCAGGTCGTCATGTCGCCAGCCACCGACCACCGCGGCCCGCAGCAGCTGGTGCCAGTGCCGCAGCCGCATCGGCTCGGCCTCCGAACCAGCTGCGCGGAGTCCTGCCACTCGTCCGCCCGCCTGAACGGGGCCCTCATGCTCACCGCCGCGGCGCCTGCTGCCATTCGGCGCATCGGCGGACGACACGGCGTGCAGTACGGCAGCGTGCAAGAAGGCGGCCCGGGCGGCGGCGGTGTCTGCGGCAAAGGAGGCCACGGGTACAGGACTGCCCGCGCCGGGGCTGGAGCCAGAGCTGGAGCAGGCCGGCGCCAGCCGGCTGCAGACCTCCACCAGCGCGAGTACCTCCTTTGTCTTGTAGGACGGCAGGTTGGGCTGCGCAGCTGCCAGCACCTGGCGGGCGTGACGATGGAAGTGAGCGACAGGGGGGTGTCAGGGGCCTCCAGGGGCGGGCGTCAAGAGCCCCCCCAATTGAGGGCGCAGCACGGCATCTTGGTTTCTGTCCGACGGAGGGCCTGCCCGCTCCTTCCCATGAGAAAGCCGGTGCGCTCCCTTACCGTCAACCTGGCTTTGGAGGTTGCCCAGAAACACGTAAACCCAGCCTTCACCCAAGCAACGCCCACGCGGCCAATCCTGTCCGGATCACCGTGGTTACTGCACCTGCCCAAAGCCGCCGCAAAGCCTCCCTTGCTCCGTGACTACACATACATGTGCAGCTCGCATTTGCGGTTGGCACGCCCGCTGATCTCCCCGCCACATTCCCCCAATCGGAACTCGTTCGTGCAGGAAAGCTGGAACAAACGCACTTCTCCCTCCATCAGCAACTCACTTCGAAAGCAGCCCGCCCGGCGCCTCCCTCCCCTGTGCGCGCCTGAGTCCAACCCCTTCTCCGGCTAGGTTTTCTCCTCCTTCTTCCACGCCGTTTGCCCGGGTTTTCTCGCCACGCCCCGCGCGCCGCCCCAACTGACCTTGTCGAAGAAGGCACCATCCGTGTGCCCCGCCGCCTGCAGCGCCACCGCCGCCCGCACCAGGTGCCGCGGCTCCATGTGGCGCAGCCGCAGCAGCATGGCCGCAGCCAGCGCCCGGTACAGCGACGCGTCGTGGTGGCCCAGCCGCTGAAAGGCGCCCGCCGCCTCCGCCAGGGCCCCCGCGGGCAGCGAGGAGAGGCCCTTGCGGACCGACTGACTAACCACACGCAGCAGCCGGGGGCTGGCGTTCAGAGAACCGCGCGCTCCGCCGCTGCCGTCGCGGCCACCGCCGGGGGCTCCAGCTGCGGCGCTGCCGAGCAGCCCCGCCTGGAGGTGGTGGTGCTGCCTCTCCGCGTCCTGCTGCCGCTGAGCCATCTCGTCCAGGGCGCCCACGAGGGTGGTAAGCTCCGCGGGCTTGCAGCCGTGAAGCTGCAGGCGGCGTCGTACGGCGTCCGACAGGTCGCCGTACAGCAAGTTGCGCGCCGCCGCGGCCGCTGCTGCGGCCCTGCTGCCGCCGGCGTCCGCGTCCTGCGGCGGCGCCGCCGCCAGTCGGGCCAGCGCCCACATGGCGCACGCCAGGTCCTGGCTGTTGAAGTGCGGCAGGTCCAGGCGGATGGAGCGCACCGCGGCAGCGAGGAGCGGCCCATGGGTCATGCGCACGGAGCCGAACGCCCACAGTATGGACGTCAGCGCGCGCGGGCTCATGCCGGGAGCCGCGGCGGCGGCAGCCCGCGCCAGCACCCGCCAGACCTCGGTGTCACTCTCCCGCATGCGAGCTAGGGCGACAGCCAGCTTGCCCAGGTCCTGCCCCACCGCTGCCCCATCTGGGTCGTGCGCTGTGGACCGCCTGCGCTCGCGGCTGCGCGGCTCCGGCCGCTGCGCGGAGGCGGACGCCGAGGCTGAGGCCGCGGCCTCCCGCAACTGCTGCGGCGCCGCCGGGTCCAGCAGAATCGGCCGCAGCACAGTCCACCACACCCGCTCGGGCGGCTTGCAGCGCAGCCTTCCGTACGCCCAGAGCACGTCACCCACCTCCCGCAGGGGCAGCAGCGGGCCGGAGGGAGCACCAGGCCCTCCTGGCGCCGCCTCCGCCAGTTGGGTCACGACCTGCCCGGCGGCTCCGAAGCCAGCTGCGCCATCCGCACCTGCGGGTGCTGCTGCAGCGCCGCTGCTGTCCGCAGCGGAAGCGCGCCCCTGACCCTGGCCCCGACCCACCGCCTGCCCTCCCCTGAACGGCGCTTGGGCCGCAGCGAATATCCCGTCGCTGCTGGCTTGATCGGCGCGCTCGTTAGAATACGCGGTAGTCGAGCGTAAGCCGGTGCTTGCACGGGCGCCTTCTCGTCCCATGTCGGCTGCAGCCGGCTCAGCTGCGCGCGCCTGCGGAGCCGCCTGCTGGGCCTCCTGGACTAGCTGGCTGGGGCGCTGCAGGCCCGCGGCCGCCATGCGCAGCAGGTGCTTGTCCAGAAGGGTGCGAGTCTCGTGGGGCCGTGGCAGGCTACCCAGGAGCACCGCCTGACGCGCCGTCGCCGCTAGGTGGATCACGTTGGGCGGCTCGGTGTGGGCGGTCAGGAGCTGTTCCAGCTCCCGAAGGGAGGAAGCCTTGAGCAGGCGGTAGGTGAGGGTGCGGTCGCTGCGCTCCCGGCTAGATAAGGCTAGATGGTCGGCGCTGGTGAAGTGTGACGATGGTCGGGAGGACGGGCGGGCCGCGATGGCGCCGGCCGCGCGGCTTGGATTCGCTTTGGTTGGAGGATGATGGTCGTGGGGGGTCGTTGCGTTCGGGGATGGTTGTGTGCGGGGCCCGCGTCCGGAGGCCGTGTTGGGGCTGTCTGTGTCGCCCCAATTGGACCTTTCAGCGGCGCTGCGGCGGTGACTGGCGCCTTCGTGTGGGCCTTCGTGTGGCGAGTAGGCATACCGGGCAGCGTCGTCGCGTTTGCGGGGAGCCGCGTCCAGAGAACTGGCTTGGGGATCGCCATGCGTATTTTGGTCGGCATATTCGTCGCGCTGGCTTTGCTCCGAGGCTATCTTTCGGGCTCTCCCCTTGCGGCCGCGCACCGCGACATCCTGGGGTGTCCCAGGGGCCCGTACTCCAGTGCCTTCGCTTGTACCAGGCGCTGCAGCTGGGCGGATGAGAGTCGGCCTTCCAAAGATGTCAGCCGTCAAGTATGGTATACCATGAGCTGGCTGCGCGCGTCGCTGCCCTCCTGACGGCGTGTCCGGGGCATCAGATGCTAGGAGCCGCCATACGCTATGCCTAGATAGGAACGAACTATGACATATTGGGCCTGACTTCTCGTGCCGCCATGTGCCACAGAGCCACAGATTTGCAACGCGACCTACATGACGATGCATCGGTGGAACGCATAACACGAAAATAATACGTGTAAATCTATCGCTCCTATAGTTATACTTCGTCCATGGAAGGCTACAATAACACTTGCAACGATCCATTGTTGGCCATAGTACCGGTAGTTGTCGTAAGACAGCCCGTCTCCGCACAAGGCTGGCGAGGCCGAATCCAACCCGTTTTTTGAAGGTCTAAATTAGCATTATGAAATGAAGCACCGACGAAGATGACTTGGCTCCGTCGCGCGGCGGAGTCAACAAAAGCTTCCAAATGCAGCAGGACGCAGCGGGCCCGCCCCGCTGCGTTCAGAGGCTTGCCCATGGAGACCTGGTGGTTCTTGAGGCCGTGCAGAGCTCGACAGCTTTCGCGGTGCGGCCGTGCCTTCCTTGTCGTGGACCATGGCGTGCAAACCGGAAAGCCGCTATGCGACGCGCTTGTCTGCCGGCGTTTTCCACACCATACGCCTGTCTGCTACCTACAGATACAGCTGGCTGATCCACAAGCTGGCAGCCCCGCGTTGTTGTACTTGAGCACCACGCCGGTCCAGCGGGCCGTGGAGCCAGCGGCCTGGTTGGAAGTCGTGGAGCAGGGTGACTGGCTGGGGCTGCGTTCACCCCTGCTGGAAGGCCTCTTCTTGCAAGCGCGCAAAAAGTCGCCGCATTTGGTCTTCTTCTCGCCCCGGCTGGGTGTATGGGAGCAGTGGAAGGTCAGCCGTGGGGTGCGGGTGGGGCACGTGTGTGTGACTGGCGTGTGTACGTTCAATTATGGTGCAGCAGGCATTGGGTCACTGGCAAAAGCATCAGACACGTAATGCCGGAATGCTACGGTGATGGGTTCTGTAGCGGCAGAAGTGGACATCATATCAAACGTAACAGCAACGAGCGTAAACTGGCTGTGCAGCAGTGGACGACGGCAGCACGCATACGGCCCTAACGCCCCTTCCAACTATCCATAAACTCGCGCGCAGTCTGAGGCTTTGTACCAAGGTGTGCTGCAGCAGCACAGCCCGGCGCTGTGCCTGACCTCCCGACAGTAAGTCCCAGCACGCGGGGTGCTAGCTCTCACCGAGAGAACCGTGCTTAACACACCACCTCTGCGCCGAAAGTATGTGGCGTACCCGGGGACCAAGCTGACCCCTCCCGACGCAACGACGTCCGGAGCTGACTTTACCTCGCCACCGGCATTCTTCCATAGCCAGCCCCTCCGCCAGCCATGACATACGACCGCCCCTCCGCACCCCCTTCCGTCCCCTGCAGGGTCCCCAACATCACATTGAGCGTCCGAGCATGGCGGGTGGGGTCCGTCTCCTTGCCGCCGCCACGGCTGGCCGTGCACCCGACGCCCCAGCTGGACACCACGCACGGCCACGCGACGGACCAGCTGCCGCAAGGTGGGGCTGGTGCCCACCGCAATCCTGCACGCCTCTAACTGCCTGTACTGTATAATATGGTACGGCCACTGCTTATGCATGCCGCTGACAGCATCGACCCGCGTCCTCGCCGATTTGCATTCGCGCCACTAACCGAATCAATCAAATGGGTTGATACGCCGTGCTGAAAGCTCAAAGCCACATCAATCGGGGCTTGCGGGTCGCTCCTCGGCTACTACACCGATAAGTGTCCGCATTCCGTCATGTGACCCCTCACGGCCGTGCCCCTGCTGCTTTCGCAATCGCTGCCGCTTTTGCCACCGCTGCTGCTCCTGTTCCTTATCGAGCAGATGGCGGTTTCGGAGCAGACTACGCCGCGTCCGACAGCTCGACGCTGCAGGACGACGCCCTGGAGCTCTCGCACAACGTCGTCAAGGGCTACGTGTCGCGCGTCCTCAAGTGGCCGCTGTTCCTGGCCTTCAGGGTCTGGCGCGCGGAGGCCCGCGCGGGGCGGCTCAAGCGGGCCGAGGCGGTGGCGCAGCATGAGCGCTGGCAGCAGTCGGCGGCGTGGGCGGCGATGCAGCAGCGGGTCGCGGGGCAGCACCACGAGCGACACATGCTGTGAGTACCACAGTGCACAGGGACTCCTGGGGCTCCTGACCTTGAGGGCGAGGCGCCAGAACGAGGCCCTCATGGGGATTGGGGCAGGCGCCCAGGAGGGTGGGGTAAAAATCCACTTCCGACGTGACGCAGTAGCAAGACCACTTGTTCCAATCCCATTCCTGGGAACTCCCCCTCGTGGCGTATTCGATGTATTCGATGTATTCGACGTGTTCGGTGCAATGTCTGTCATGTCCGTAAAGGCGACCGGTCGCCATCATCCTGCGTCTGTGGGCCCCCTGGTCCTGCAGGGTGCTGGCGTGTCAGTGCTGGGCCAAGCAACGGGCCCGCCGGCTATCCGGCGCGCTGCTGACGTGGCACGCGCTGGCCCGCCATTCGGCCCTGCTGGAGCGCCTGTGCCGCCTCTGCCAGCGTAAGGCGCGCTGGCGGTGCGCCACAGCAGCGCTGGCGGGCTGGAACTGGTACGTGCGGGATGGTTTTTGGCGTCACTGCTGTAGGCTTGCACGGCCCGGGGCTGCGGCAGTAACCCAGCGCGGTGTTGGTGTGCGCTGATGGTCGCAGGCACACCCAGGAGCAGCGGGCGCGGCGCCTGCACTGCGAAGGCGTCCGCTCGCGGCTGGCAGCGCGTCAGGCGCGCTCGGTCCTGCGGAGCTGGAGCGAGGCTGCAAACCAGCAAGGGTGCGTGGGATGCACCAGCCCCGGGCGCAGGCAACTGCGACCCAGATCAGCTGGTGCTGGGTGTGCTGTTCCTCGCGCGCGCGGGTGTGCCTGCTGGCGCCCCTGCAGGACACCATTACCCTCCTGGGTGCACACCGCTATTGCAACGCCCGCCCGGCGCTGTAGGCCCTGAGCGGCCAGTTCGCCGGTCCGCAAGTTTACAGATTCGCCCAACCTTTTCCTGCGGTGGTCAAACACTAGTGCCTGCAACTGCTACCGCAGGCGCAACGTACGGGCCTTCCAGCGCCGCCGTGAACGAGCCCTGCTCCAGGCAGCCCTCAGCCACTGGCAGACCGTCGCGCTACACGTCGTCGCCGCACGCCACTCGGCCCACACCGCCATCGCCGCCGCCACCGCCACCGCCCTCGGAGCCATCTTGCGAGCCTGGAGTGGGCTCTGCGAGCGGCGGCGGCAGCTGTCCGCTCGGGCGCGGCTGGTTGCCGTGGCGGCGGCGCGGCGGCGGCTGGCGGCGGCCTGGTGCCTCTGGCACGGCCTCACCGACGACGCCGCGGGCCGCCACCGCCGCGTGGAGATGCTGGTAGTGGTTCGTCAGCAGCAGATGGTGGGGCGGGTGCTGCGGCGCTGGGCGGTGCTGGTGAAGGAGGCCGAGGTACTCCGCTTCGCAGCAGGCCGGATGGCGGCGCGCCTGGAGCGAAGGCTGCTGCCCGCCGCGTTCGCGGCTTGGCGGGCCGCCACCGGCCTGGCCGGCAGGTCGGCGCAGGAGCACCACCACCCGGAGGAGGCGACGCGGCTCATGGGCGCCCTGCGGCGGCTCTTGGCGGGCGACCGCCGTCGCGCGGTTGCACGGAGTGTGCTGTCCGCCTGGCGCCAAATGGTTGCCGAGAGCTTGCGGCTGCGGCTGACCGCCATGGCGTTGGCGCGCATGAAGGGCCGCGCAGCTGCCGCCGCGGCACTCTCCCACTGGTGGCGCTGGCTGCAGGCGCGGAGGGACCTGCAGGAACAGCTGCTGGGCTCGCACCGTGTCGCTCGGCTCCGCCGGGCCGTGCGCGCGTGGGCGGCCGCGGTCGCCCGACACCGGCGACTGGCTGGCACCGCAGAGCTGGTAGGACGCAGGCTGCGCTTCCGCCGCCTCTGTGGTGTCGTCACCGCCTGGCGCAGCGCGCTCTCGCACAGCCAGGAGCGGTGGCGCACGGCCGTCCAGGCCCACGGCCGCAGCCTCACGCTGCGGGCCCTGGGCGTGTGGCGGCGGCGTTGCGCTGCAGTGCGGGCCGCCGCCGCGGCCCTGGCGCGCTGTCGCCAGGGCTACGAGCGGCTGCTGCTTGCGGCCGCGCTGCGGGCCTTGAGCTCGCGGGCGTCGCTGCGGCGGCAGCTGCTGCAGCGTCAGTGCCGGCGCCTGGCCGGTGTGGCGCACGGGGCGCTGCGCGCATGGCGCCGGGAGGCGGCCTACAGCGTCCGGCTGCGCGGCTTCGGCCAGGTGCTGCGCGACAAGTGGCGGCGCTGCGTGGCTCGCGGCGTGCTGCGGTCGTGGTTCCTGGCCAGCCACGCCGCGGCGCTGCAGCTGCACCTGCTGACTGCCATGCGGGCAGCGAGCTGGGCCGCCGCCGGAGGCGGCAGGATTTCATCAGCAGGGGAGCCCCTCCCCGTCCCCCTTCCCTTCCCGCTAACCTCACTCCCAAGCTACGCTGCACCCGCTGGCTATTTGGCATCGCGGCCCGGGAGTCAGCACCAGATGACGATGGCCGCGTCGTCGGCGGCGGCGCCGCCGCCCGAAGGCCACCAGGCCGCCGTCCTGCGGCTGCTGCTGGCGCCGCTGGGCGGAGCCAGCGCAGCTGGCGGCCGTGGCGGCGCAGCCGCCACCGTCTCACTCGCGGAGCTGCTGCGCTCGCGTCTGCCGGCGCTGTCGCGGCTGGCGGCGAGGCCCAGGCACCACGCGGTCGGCGCCCTCAGGGCGTGGCGGCTGGTGGCCGCGGCCAGGGCCCGGCTGCGGGTCGCAGCAGCGCGGCTCAAGGTGCGGTGCCGGCAGGTGCTGCTGTCAGCTTGCTTCCGGTCCTGGAACGCGGCCGTGGGGGACATCAGGGCCAGGCGCAGCGCGGCGATGGCGATGGTGCGGCGCACGGGGCGCGCGCTGGTGCTGGGCTGCGTCGCGGCGTGGCGGCAGCGGACGCGGCAGTCGGCGCGGCTGCGGCGGACGTGCGTGGTGCTGCTGGCGCGCCGCACGGCGCGCGTGCAGAAGGCGGTGCTGGCGGCGTGGCATGTGGAGGTGACGGCCGCGAGGAGGAGCCAGGATGACGTGCGGAGGATCAAACAGGACGCGCGTCTGGGGTTGCTGGGGCGGGGGCTGCGGTCGTGGCGGCTGGCGGTGGCGGCGGCGGCGGAGGTGCGCGGCACGGTGGAGAAGCGCTATGCGGCGGCGTGGACTCGCACCAAGCGGCAAGGTAGGTGCCGCGGCGATGTGCGCTGCTGGCGCACGTCCAGATGCTTGGGATAAACGCGGCAAATGCTGATGTGGGTAACGTACCCTGTGTGCCGTCACACACAGCTGCATGGAAGTATGACCCGCCGTAGCATTCAATCGCTCAACTGGCGTGCCCAGGGAGCTTGGGAGGTGCCAAGTGCCCGTGTGTGTCACGCATGGGCAGCTGGTTGTATCCAGCCCTTGTTTCCCTTCTCCGGGAGCCGCAAGGCCGTGGATGGAACACAAGTCCTAGCGCGGGAAGTAACACCTGGTGCCGAAGCGCTCTTCCGGCAAAGAGCGCAACACGAAACGACGCATCTGAACGCTGCGCGCACTGAACCCGTGCCGTCCCTGGGCCCCTGCCGGCTGCTTCCTCGCCGCCGCTGCTGCCTGCAGCGCTGGTCGGCTGGCGGCAGGTGACGGAGCTCTCGCAGCAGCACCTGGCCACCTGCATGCGGCTGCTGCAGGCCCGCACGGAGCGCCGGCTGCTGGGCTTGGTCCTCAGGGAGTGGTCGGCCTTCTCACGGCAGGAGCGGCAGCGCAGGGAGGACTGGCCCGAGCTGTGCAGGTAGCGTGAACCTGACTTGACGTCACCCTAAAACCCTAAACCCTGCACATGCAGCCGGCCGCTCGCGTACGCAGCCCCATTGTGGCTGTACCCTGCTCTGACGTGATGCGGATGTGCCTGGGTCGGAGCGCCTGCCTGTCTGCTCGTCCTACTTGCTGTCACCTGGGCCCTCTGCCCCGTACTGCTCCTCCTTCGTACCCTATGAGCATCACGGCGGCCCCCCTGCCCCATGTCTCTCCGCGCAGGCTCTTCTACGCCTGGAGGACCCTGGTTCAACCCGCTGGCCGCGCCGCCGCGGCCGCGGAGGCCAAGCTGCTGGAGCTCGGGCTGGAGAACCACACGCGCCTGCGCCGAGTGTCATCTGGGCTGCCGGCCGCCATGCCCACCAGCGCAGCTGCCCCTGTCCCTGCCGGCCCCAGCGCTGCCGCTACAGCTCCTGGCGACCCTCCTCCCGGGTACTCTGTCGAAGGCCCGTCGGATTTCGAGGCCGCCGCCGCCCCCGCCGGCGGCCCTGCGACGGGTGCTGCCCGCGACGGGTCGTCGTCACCAGTGACGGAGGTGTTCATGACGGACCATCAAGGTTCAGGCCGGGACGACGGCCGGGATCGTGATCATGACCCCAACCGGGCCCTGGCTGCGCAGCGTAGCTCGGGCGACATGGTGCCGTCCGCGGTGCTGTGGCAGCAGTGGTACAAGATGATGCACTCCAGCGGCGGGGGCAGCCTGCCGGGCGGTCCCGTGCCGATACTGCTGCCGCCGGGCAGCTGGGGCGCGGCGCCGGCGGCGCCGGACGGCGGCGAAGCCGAGGCTCTGCGGGAGCGGCTGGCGAAGCTGGAGGCCGCGATGACGCAGCGGAAGGAGCGGGACGGGGAGAAGGACGCCAAGGGCGACGGAGTCGCGCCGACAGCCGCGCCGGCAGCCGCGCAATCTCAGCCGCAGCCGCAACCTCCCGTACTGGCGCAGGAGCGGCCCTCCTCCCCCTCCAAGGTCCTGATGGCCAGCTGCCGCCCGGAGCCGAGCCCGCTGTCTCAGGTCCGGCTGGGCAGCAGCACGGCGCTGGGCCGCGCCAGCACCACATCGCTCAGCGGTCTTGTACCTATGGAGTCAGGGAACAGCGGCGCGAGCAGCCCCCCCAACACGCCGCCACCGGCCTGGCCGCCGCCCGAGAAGGACAGCCAGGGGCCCAGGGCCGATGGAGGCCCACAGGTGGCTCCGGCTGTTAATGCGGCGGCTTCGGCGACTGCCCCCCTGCCGGCAGTCCAGGTACCGTCGGTGGTGCCGCCGCCTCCCGCGCTTGCGCAGGGAAGCTTCTCCTCCAGAGTCATGAGCGCCAGCTCCCGACCCGAGCCTGGCCCCTTGTACCAGATGCGGCAGGGCAGCAGCACCACCGTAGGTCGCGCCAGCACCTCGTCGCTCTCCGGCCTTGACCCCATGGACTCGGGGTTTAGCAGCGCGGCCAGCCCCCCTGCCGCATCGTCACCAGCGGACAAGGCCAACCAGCCCGGCGGCGTCAGGGACGACGGGGCCGCACAGGCGGCCATCGCCACCGCCGCCGGCAGCCATCTCTCCGTCCAGGTGCCGCCATCGCCTGCGCTGCCAGCGTCTCCTTTGCTGCCGTACGGAGCCTCCTCCTCCAGAGTCATGAGCGCCAGCTCCCGCCCCGAACCGGGCCCTCTGTACCAGATGCGGCAGGGCAGCAGCACCACCGTAGGCCGCGCCAGCATCGTGTCGCTGCCTTCCTTTGAAGCCCCGGACTCCAGCGCCAGCGGCGTGAGCAGCGCGGCCCCCGCATCACCGCCGGAGAAGGCCGGCCAGGGCGGCCAAGCGCAGCAAGCAGCTGCCGCCCCCGTCCCGGTCCTCCATCCTCAGCTACCGGCGCCACCGCCGTCTCCCCTTTCCGGGATGGTGCGGTCGCCCTCCTCACAATTCCTCACCGCCAGCTGCCGCCCCGAGCCTGGCCCCTTGTACCAGATGCGCCAGGCCAGCAGCAGCAGCACCATAGGCCGCGCCAGCACCACCTCCCTCTCCGGCCTGGACGCCATGGACTCGGTCATCAGCAGCGTGGCCAGCCAGTCAGCGTCGCAAGTGCCGCAGCCCATCAGCTTCGTGCCCCACCCCTACGGCGCCAGTCCCCGCGACAGCAGCACCACTGCGGACACCACCAGCACCCTCGCCAGCCCCGGCTCGCTGCAGGCCTGGTCACGGCGCACCACCGCCGACCTGGCCGCCTCGTCCGAGACGGATCCGCACCCTGAGTCGCGCAGGCAGAGCGTAGAGGTGCTGGCGCAGGAGTCCAGCCAGCAGGCCTCCGAGGGCGACCCCTCCGGGCGGCAGCCCCAGCAGGGCCCGCCGCGCAGCGCCCCGCAGCAAATGAGTTTCCAGTTGGGCCCAACAACGCAGCCGCAGCCGCCCCGCAGTGTCGACCCGCCGCGCGAGTGGCAACTCTTTGCCCAGCCGGCCTTGCCGACGCAGGGTGCCGGTCAGCAGCCGAAGGCGCCGGGAGGGACGGGGCCGTTCGGCCCAGGTATGAGCACGGATGCGCCTTACCACGCGCAATCAATGCCAACGCCCTTCGCAGCGGCCCTCAGCGCCTCCCCCGCTCGACTGTCAGCGGCCGAGCAGCCCTACGGCGGCCCGGCAGCCGCGCAGGGCAGCACCGCGCAGCACAGGCCTAGTGGTGGCGGGGACGTGGGTCCAGCCGTGCCTTGCGGGCTGCCCCCGTCCCAGCCTGCCAGCGTGCCCGCCTACAGCCCGCCGCGTCACCCATCGACGGAGCCACAACCGCTGCTGCTGCTGCAGCAGCCGTGGGGTTCCCCTGCCCATGGTGGTGGTGGAGGGCAGGGGATCCAGGTGGGGCAGCTGGTGGTGCCGCCGCAGCAGCAGCAGGACCCAAGATCTGGGCCGCATCCTGCCTTGCACCAGCAGCTGCTGCTGGACGGGCGTGTATTCGTCCTCCCTCAGCAGCAGGTGGGCCCCCAGCAAGCGCAGCTCTGGCCGCAGTACATGCTGCCGCCGCCGCAGCAACAACAACAGTTTGCCGCGCCCCATCAAAGTGACCAGCAGCCCGCGCCGCACAGCTCTTATGGGGCGTTCCCTGCCGGTGCTACAGCTGGGCAAAACACGGACCGCAACGCCGGGCTTTCGGCAGCCGACGTCGCGGGTATGTTGCCCCCACAGCATGGCGCGCCCGGCGGCACTGCTTACCCTTACTACCCCCACCCGCACCCGCACCCTGTGGAGACCATCCCCCGGGCAGGCGCGCCCGCGGGGCCGCCTCCTCCTCCTCACCCTGCCCGATACGACCAGCACACTGCGGCTTCCTCCTTCCCAGCACGAGCCGCGGCTGCTTGGGACCGACACGCAGCGCCTGGGCGGCATGCCGAAGGGCGCCATCCTCAGGGCTCCAACTACTACCCCCAGGATCTACCGCTGCCGCCGCCCGCCGCCTCGGCGGCGGCGGCGGCGCGGGCTTCCGTTGACGTCTGGAACTCCTCCTCCTCCACCTCCTCCTCCACACTATCCATCGACAGGGATAGGGATGCCCCGCAGCAGCAGCGCGGTAGGGGTGGCACCCGCGCCGCATCCTCCCCCAGCGCCGCCGCCACGCTGGCGCCAGTGGCGCCCGACATGGAGGACATGGAGGTGCTGCTGGGCGAGCTGGAGGCCAGGTCGCGGTCGGCCATGTCCTCCCCAGCCCGGAGACCCCACCGTGGCGGTGGCGGTGGGGCCGAGCCCCTGGGCGCCGTAAGGTCGCCGCCCCCGGGACCCCGCCGCGCGGACGGCAGCGCCCATGGCGGCGGCGGTGGGCTGCGGGGCCTGGACGACATTGACAGCCTGCACGTGCGAGCCACCACTCTGGGCGCGCCCGGCTCGTCCATCTTCGCGCCGCGCGCTGGCGCTGCGGCAGCTGGGTTGAGTGGGCGCTACCACCACCGCGGCAGCGGGGGGATGGGGTCGGGGCCGCGGCGTGCCCTGGACGACGACTCGGAGGGTGACGCGGCGGCGGCGGCGGATGAGGCGGCGGTGGCGGCGGCGGCGGATCCAATGGACGAGGCGCTGCGGCGGCTGGAGGTCGCCAGCGTGCGCGCGCACGTCGCCGCGGCGGCGTGGACGGCGGCGACGCACGAGTTGGAGGAGGAGGCGGGTGAGGGAGGGCGGGACATGGCCGGACTGGCGGCCGCCGTGGACGCCGCGGCAGCGGCGGCCACCGCAGCGGCCACGGAGCAGCCGCCCCGCGCGCGGCTAGCGGCGGCGGCAAGGGACGCGACGGCGGCAAGGGGAGCTGCGGCAGCGGCAGCGGCCTCCGCCCCCAGTGTACACCGACAGCACGGTAGCGGCGCCCCGGGTGGGACGGCGGCGGGGCGCGGGGGTGGTGGGCCCCGTGGTTCCGCTGCCGACCTGCTGGCGACCTTCCTGCCTGGGGCCGGAGAGCTGGTCCGCCGGCAGCCCCACACGGGGCCGCAGCAGCGGCTGCCGGAGCGGGAGCCGCAGTGGCGGCCGGGGGGCCGACCCAGCGACCCGCACCATGAAGCGGCGGCGGGTGAGCAGCGGCCGTCTCACCCCGTGCAGCCGCAGCAGCCGTACTCGCAACGGGCGCGCGAGCGGGCGGCGCAGGGGCAGGTGGGGGGCCAGGGCGCGCTGGCCGAGGGCGGCTCCGTAGGCCCGGGCGGCCCCGCGGAGGGCGACGAGGTGTGCCCCACGTGCGGCTCGCCCACGCGGTCCCCACCGCGGTGGCGTTCGCCGCCGCAACGCGCGCCCGCCGCCCGACCGCCGCAACAGCAACAGCAGCGACAGGAGGGGGAGTCGGCCGCTGCCCCGGATGCTGCTGCTGTGCGGCGCGTGCGATGGAGCATGGACGGAAGCGGCGCAGCCGCAACCGCAGCCGCAGGCGGTGTCAGCACCAGTAGCAGCGCCGGCGGAGCTGCTGCCAGCATGCGCAGCCGTCCCAGCGCGACGCAGCAGCCCCCAGACAGGCTCCCGCCGCACAGCTTTGCCCTCCCCTCCGACCACCACCACCACCACCACCAGCCGCGACAGCAGCACCAGCGAGATGCGGCGGACCCCCTCGAGGAGCTGGCCCAGCTCGCGCAGCGGCGGGGGAACCTGCAGCTGGCGGCCACACTGGCGGGCCTCGTCAAGGACGCACCGCGACAGGGACTCCACACCACGGCGGCGAGCCCGCCCTACTCCTCCGCCCCGCCGGGCGAGCTGCGTGCACCCGGGGGGCTGACGGGGGGCCAGGGCGTCGGTGCCCCCGCGCGCGGACTCCACCCAGACTCAGACCCGCCTCAGCGCAAGTCGTACGGTGGCGCGGCCTCCGCGGGTGATACGTCATCTTTCCTGTCGTACGCGCCGCGCTCTGTTGGCGGCGCGCGGCCGCACGAGCCGGCGACGTCGTACCGCCAGGTGGGGACGGGGCCTCCGCCCGGCCCCGTGCCCCACCACCACCATGGCGGTGGTGGCCACGGCGGCGAGGACGAGCGCACGCGCGCCAGCAGCCAGCCAAGACGGCCGCCGTCCTGCCTGCAGTCGATGCCCAGTACGGACAGCAGCACCAGTAACAGCAGCGCCGGCGGCGTCGGCGTGGGCGGTGGTGGTGGCGGCTGGAGCAGCGCCAGCATCTGCGAGGCTGCCGTCAACGGGTTCGACCCCGACCCCCTCCACTCGCCCTTGCGCGGCATGCTGGGGGAGTGCCGGAGGCTGCAGAGCACAGCGGCGCGGCGTGAGGCGGAGGGCGACGCCATGCTGCGAGAGGTGGTTTCGGAGCTGTCGCCGCGGTCCGCGGTGGCGGCGGCCCTGCGGGCGGTGCTGCACGGACCGCCGGGCTCCGGGATCACGGCCGCGGGGCTGGGGGGGCGGCGGCTCTTGGTCCCGAGCGGACGCCGGGTGTAGCATACTAGCATACTAGCATACTATATGGTGACACCAATTTGGTGTATTGATTCACCGCTGCGCGGGGTTGTTTGTGCTGGCGGGGGGGCCATGTGGGCGGCGCTGGAAGGGTGGACCGCAGTGCTGTCATGCGGGGGAGAGGGAAGTACGAAAGGGAAGAGGCATGTGGGGAGAAGGGTGGAGGCGGCATGCAACCGCGTGGCGTTGGCTTGTGCGCTTGGGGGCAGGGCAGGCCACCGTACCGGTATTGAAGATTAAAGATATCTAGTCGTGGCGGCAGTGCAGCACTTCAGACGGCTGCACGAGTGTAAGCCTGGCGGTAGTAGCGATGTTCCGGCGCGGCGGGCGCTGCATGTGCGCGCCAACGCGGCAAGATGCAAAAGGTCTGAGAGGTGCTGGGGGACGCCAACGCGCCCAGCCAGGGTATGGCCAAGGGGCGTGGTGGGTGAGGTTAGGCTAGGCTGCAGCTGGGCCGCATAAAACATGGACCCTGGTGCCCTGCCTTCGCGTCGCCAGGCATCGTGACGGACGGACAGGGTTGCGCCCTGCTGGGTGACGTATACCCTGAATGACATACATACACATTGGCAGAGGCGGCATCAGGCCATGGTGCACCACATGTGCGGACGCTGTGGCTGCCACCTGGCCTCACGCAGGCGCTGATTGGGGGGCGATTGAAACCCGACAGGCGGCAGCCCGCGTGGTTGGGTTCGGTCCATGTACGGCACCGGGACGCGCCGACCGTGATCTTGGGTCCATGTGGGCAGGAGCCGAACGGAGAAGGTACGACCGGCCATGACCGGGTACGGCGTGTCATCAGTTTGTGTGTGTTTTGTTGAAAAAGGTGGGAGAGGGTGGCCTGCGGGGCAGACCCCATGTAAGACCGCGTCCTACTGAGTGCTACGAAGAGGAGGTCACTCCGTCTTTTCCAACCGCCAGAGGGCCACCATGGGCGGGTGCTGGGATACCAGACAGGACAGGTCCCGGACGCCAAAGCAGGGGAGGAGGGGCAGGTAGTGCGCCTGCTGCGAGGGAGTGCCTCTGTCGGCAAGAAGCTCCACTACGGCAGTGCGGCCAGTGTCAGCTACCCAACACAGCATCTGCTGCCCGAGACTGCATCCAGAGGACACTGGCTCGTGGACAACTGCACCTCATGGTGACGTGCGGCCTTTCCCCCACCTTCGCCTCGGACGGGTCGCGCGAGCGCCCCACCACCCAGCCAGCTACGGTGCGGGGTGCGCTGGGTCGTGTGGGTCTCTTCGCTTTGAGGGCTGTTGCGGCGGGTCCTCTGATGGGGTGCGCAGTGGCCTGCACGCGCGTCCGATGCTGCTCGGCTTCGACGCACGCGCCACCTCTTTCCGCCGACTGCTCGGGCCCGAGTCTGGCGGTGCCCCTATTGACGCACGTCACCTTCCACCTGCCCAACCAGCGCAACGCCGCACGGCAACGCCGTACCGCCCGTACCGGCAACGACACCGGTGTCAACAAGGGTCGATGCACCAATACAGTGCTTTCAAAACCTCATGCAGGCGTGTTTCCGCGTATTTCAAGAACACCTTGCTTGAACGTATATGACGTGCAGCTCAGGACAAAAGACGTCGCCGAAATCAAGCAGGTCCAAGTCCCACGACGAGCTGAGATGATCCTTGCCTTACACGAAGCGTTGCCTTGGCTTACACGAAGCGGACCCTGCTCGTCATAAGGGGTCCGGGACAGATCGCCATGATCCGTTGGCCATCAACCGATATTTAACTTACTGGCCCAACTCACTGGCCCACCTTCGACATCGATTCATAAATCCGTGGAAAATCCGACGTCACAGATAAAAATCACTAAAGAAAATTCGTACATGAAATATGACGTTGCCGTGGCACTCCTCTCAACTAGTTCAGTAGCACAACGCGACATCGCATGGGCCAATTGTCGCAGGACGCAGGATTTTTCGAGGCCTGTCATGCAATGTATATAGTGATCAAATAGGTCCCAAGGTCGTGGAAATGAAATGAAGTCCCCAACCCTCACAACCGACTCCCACCACAACACCACACCAACAGGCACCAACTGGACGACCCACATCATCTTCCCACGAAAATGGTGCATCCGCACCCACAAACAGGCATTTCACGGCCTACAGAATACCAAAACGCATTCTCCGATAGCCCGATGAAAAACGAATCACGCTGTCAGCCAACGAAAGGGCAGCCCAACAGCAAGTTTGGAAATTCGCGCCCAGACCTAAGTTGGAGCACGATCTGGGCGGCCCGATTGCCGACGATAAGTAAACAAGTTTTCACACTATCGCCTGCCGGCAACCCCACCTCGCACTCCCACAAACACCGTTCGATGGCGACCCCGCCCCAGCCCCGCCCCCCCCCTGGCTCACCCCCCAACCCGCCCCGGTTCTTGCGCGCTCCTGACCACCGTCATCATGGCTGCCGACTCAGGCCGGAGGTACTTCAGCGTTTCTGTGTTCGTGTGGACCTGCAGGCGGGCCGTTCAGCAAGCAAATCGACGAGGAGGCGGAGGCCCACGCCGGCATAGGGGCTTCCGACAAGATCAACCTGAGGCTAAATTTACCCCCCCCACCCTCCCACCCACTTGCCCAGACAAACCGGTATCCTCTAGACCATCAATTCCTTCGCCCAATGTGACCAAAACACGCCCCTACGCCCCTCACCTGCCCTACTCGTGCCTTGCCGGCCAACTTGACCAGTGCCTGCCAGGCCCTGCCCTTGTACACCAGCTGTCCCGAGAAGCTGCCCACGGGCGGCAGCTGGCCGCCCAGCTCGCCGTACACCAGGGCCCCGCTAGCGCGCAGCCCCGCAAAGTCCGGCTGGCTTCGGAGCACGCTACGGGCCGCGGCCTGCGATACCTCGTCTGGGGTGCCGGCCGCCGTCTGCGAGTGCAGCGACTCGGCATCGTCCGCTGGCGGCCTGATGACGGCGGATAGGGGCGCCTCCGCGAGGCTGCTGCAGGAGGTTCGGTTGCTGGCGTCGATGGCGGGGAGCTGCACGCGGGGGGCGCTCAGCGCAGCGGGACGCCGCGGGGGCTGCCGGGGGCTGCTGCCCGAGAAGAGGCTCCGCAGCGAGTCGCGCCGCTTGGGGACGCGGCGGGTGAAGCTGTTGGGTGAGGCCGCCGCCGCGCCCTGCTCCTGCCCTTGGCCCTGTCCGACCAGCACCGCCGCCACCAGGTCCAGGTCGAGGGGCTCGCAGAGCGGGTGATCCAGGAGGGCAGCCGGCCTGTGGGCGGAGAGGGGAAGTAGAGGGAGACCGGTGAACCAAGCAAGGAGGAAAGCCAGGTTGGGACTGGGGGGGGCGGCAGGGTAGGGGTAGGGGCAGGGGTTAGGGTCAAGAGCAGGTGCAGGTCGGAGCACAACGCAAACAAAGGAAGAAACAACAACCAATGGAAAAACACCACGGGCGATGTGCCAGGGGGTCGAGGGTGATAGATGCGGCGTGGTGGTGCCGTATATGGCGGCGCCAGGGCAATTTAATCCGCCGTACCACTCACTGGTGCCGCGCTTCCCATGCCGCGCTTCCCGTACCCCCGTCCTGGCACTTGCCTTTGACCGCATTCGCTTTGAGCCCCCTCACCGCCCAGCCTCAAGGACCTCCCCGGCCTCGAGCCCCCGACGCACCCCGGCAGAGTGGTGACCCGGCGACTCTTCCACTTCCTCCAGGACACTATCATGGCATTAAACAGCGGGGACATCACACGAGCAAGAGGGACCCACCAGTTCAGTGACGGCAGCACCGCCAGAGCACGCAGCAGCCAAGCCGCCGCCGCGTCCGCGCTTTCGAACGCCACTGTCATGACGCCGGGCACGGCGGAACGGTAGGCGCCCGCCTCCTTGCCGGCCTTCCCTGGAGGCGGCTTCGCCACCGGTGACGGCTGCGACGGGGACGTGTGGCTGCCTGGCTCCGCACCGGCCTGCGCCTGCTGGACCCAGCTGCCCCCCCCTTGCGCGCTGCCGCTGTAGCACGCCTGCGGCTTCCCAAGGCTGCCCTGACGCCCCAGCACCGCGCCGCCGCCACCGCCCCCAAGCCCCGCCACCCCGCCGCCGTCGCCGTACAGCCCCAGCGCTCCCTCCACCACGTACGGCTTACTCTTCAGCTTCCGCAGCTCCTCCATCAGTACCCCATACACCAGGTCCAACGCTTCCCCCGCGACGGCCGCGTTCCAAGTCAGCAGCGTCGCGGCGGCTGGGACGGTCAGCCGCGCCACGGCGCCGTACAGCAGCGGCGCCGTCATGACGCCGGTCAACGGCCGCTGCATGCCCAGGGTGCGCAGCGGCCGCTGCAGCAGCGCCAGCCGCGGCAGCAGCCCCTGACTGACCACCTGGAACAGCTGCACGTCCTCCAGGTCGTGTGCAAGCGAGTGGCGACCCATCCACACCACCACTGGCTGGCAGCGCTTCACCAGCGCCGCCGCGCCCTCGCCGTCCAGCTCCAGCGCCGCCCTCGCGCCGTCCGCCAGCAGCACCATGCCGCCGTGCGCGGCGTCCGCCACCAGCTTGGCTACCCGCATGCAGCGGCCGCTGTACTGGACCCGGCCGTTGCGGGCGTCCCGAATGATGTCCAGCTCTGACACCACCCCGCAAGACAGCCCCGCGCGCACTCGCAGGCCCCGGAACACGAGCGTCCGGGCGTCGCGGCGCACAACGAAGCTGGCGTCCCTGCTAACCCCCGCGCCGTCGGAGATGGGCCCCGACTCAGGGACCGTAGCCGGCGCCGCCGCCGCCGCCGGCGGCGCCGCCGGCGCGGCGCCGGGCCCCGCTGACCACTCACGCGAGGGCAGGCTGCTGGCGGCCTCACTGGCGGGGCGGCTGGCTGGAAGGGACACGGGCCGCCATTGGGCCCGTAGTACCGCCTCCAGCGTCGCAGGGCAGGGGTACGCGGCGGCGGCGGTGGTGGTGGTGGTGGTGGCGCTGGTGGCGGTGACGTCCGGCACGAGCGACGCGCCGGTGCCGGAGACGGAGACCAGCTTGGCGCCCGTGCTGCTGCCCGCGGGGGCCACGGTCCTGAAGCGCCCGTCGTCGCCGACCCCTCGAACCGCCTCCAGCAGCGAGGACATGCTGATCGTCTTGCTGATGCCGCTGCGGGCGCGGGCGCCTGAGAGCCTGCTGGGCACGCGGTGAGGCTGCGCCGCGCGGGTGCCGGAGTAGGAGGGGCGCAGCGACTCGTTGCGGAGGGCGGCCCCTTCCCGGGCCCCTCGTTGCGTCTCTGCATAGGTCGCCTGCGAGCGCGCATCAGCGAGGAGGCACGGAGCACGGAGTGGCATCGACGTAGTTTTTGCAGCAAAGAACACACCGACAGCACTGAGGAATGGGTCATGTCCGAGAGTGATCATTAGGTATCATGTCCGAGAGTGATCATTAGGTATCATGTCCGAGAGTGATCATTAGGTATCATGTCCGAGAGTGATCATTAGGTATCATATCCGAGAGTGATCACCAGGGATCATGTCCAAGAGTGCTCACCAGGGTTCATGCCCAAGAGTGATCACCAGGGTTCATGCCCAAGAGTGATCACCAGGTATCGTACACGGTAAGGCGTACAGGAGGGTCCCCTCCGCCGCCCGCCGCACCCGCACCCTCTCCTTGCCCCACCAACCCGCCCCACCCACCCCCTATCCCTCCCTCCCTCCCAAGGGCACCCACCATCGCAACCAGCCCCGGAGGCCGCTGCAGCGCCGGCACCGACAAGCTGCGCGCCTCGGTGTGCAGGTGGCTGAAGGCCAGGGGCGCATACTCTGGCGTCGGCCGCTGCGGGCGCGACGCCCCTCTCGGAGCCACATCCAGATCCAGCCCCAGCGCATCCTCCGGGGTGCGGGACTCCCGCACGGTCGTGAGCTCCGGCGAATCTATGACGTCGGTGGATGCCCTCATCAGCCGCCCCATGGTGGACGCAACCGCGCCAGGACCCCTGCCGGTTGACAGGCCCAGCACGCTCCTCAGCGCGCCGCCGCCGCCGCCGCCGCTGCGGAGGACACCCTGCCCCGAAGCCCGCTCCGCGGCGGCTGACGCCGCCGCGGCTGCGGCGTGGCCGCCGGCGTAGTCGGCGCACCCCAGCGTGGACCCCATGGCGGCGGCGTCCGTGGCGGAGAGCCTCTCGAAGCTTCGCACGTGAGCGAAGCCCGACAAGATCGGCCGCGTGCCCAAGGGGTCTCGCTGGCTGGCGTCGGCGGCTCCAGCTGCCGCCTCGTTGGACAGGACCCGCGCCGTTGCACTGTCGGGCCGCGAGCCGCCCGGGGCCCCATCTGAGGTGCGTAAGAAGGAGGACGCTTGCTCCAAGGTGAGAGGCTGCGTTTGCGTCGTCTGCTGCAGTCGGGTATCGACCAGGATGTTTGTCGTGTACATCGAATCCCCGAACAACTGGCTTTCCGTCGCGGGGGTCGAGTGCTCCTCGCCGCCGTCGCAAGAGGTAATGTCTGCGACCGGGTTCGAAATGATGGACCAGGGCACGTGTTGTGACTGCTGCTGCTGGTGTTGTTGTTGGAGGTGGTGGTGGTGGGCTGGGTACTGCAGCGATGGTTGCTGCTGCTGCTGGATCCGTTTCTTCCCCTTGGCAAGCTGCATAGATCCCACGATGTATTGGTTTGGCCTGTTGGGGCAAGGTGTAGGGGATTCGGCCCGGTACGGGGCGGCCGATTCAGGACGGCACATGGCGGCGGCGACATAACCCAAACACCCACACGCGCCCACCGAGGCCCAGGTCCGGCGCTGCAACACGCGGACCATGGCGGGAAGGAAAGCAGGGCGCAAGCAAGGCGATGATACACACGAGGCATGTACGCACGGACACACGAGGCATGTACGCACGGGCGCACTCACTGTCTCGCAACGTAGACCTCCGCTGTGGAGTGCTCGCAGTGGTTGCTCCCCGCGGACAGCTCGTGCCGCAGCAGCTGGGCCGGCCAGGAGGCATCCAGCAGCGCCTACCCGGCAGCGCAGCAGGCAGGCGGACGGGGCACAAATGGTCGGTGCAGGCAGCGGCACAGGCGCACATTGCGCGCAAGGGCGCTGCCTCCATCCCGCCAACCACCCAGAGCCCGGCATTGCGGTGCTGCCGTGACGGCGTTGCGGTGCTGCTGTGACGGCAGTGCGGTGCTGCTGTGACGGCGTTGCGGTGCTGCCGTGACAGCATTGCGCTCCGGCACCCGGCTCCAGGCCTGCAGGCTGCTCACACGGCCAAGAAACGAAAGGTGGCGGGGCCGGAACGGTGCTGGAATTCCCCGCGCTCTGTTTCGGAGCCCCGCCTGCTGCACCCACATACTCCCATACCTACCTGCTGCGCCTCCAGGCAGAACTGTACGGCATTCGATGCGCTGCTGAACGCCACGATGAAGCTGTCGCCCTGCAGTCCGGCAGGCGGGGGCAGCGCCGGGAAAAAAACCAAACACGCACCAAGCCACGTGGTTACGGCAGGCACGTCGTGGTCACGGTCAACCTACAAAGTGCAACCCGCGGCCCCGAACGAACGCAGGAACAGGAGCGGGCGGAGTGCCGCATGGGGGTTGGGTTCCGACACCACCGGATCGCAACCGCCAGGACCACCCCACCTTTCATTGCGGAGCCGTACAACCAAACACAAACCACAACCGTTTCCAGCCGTACGGCCTGGCGTGCGCTCGCCGCCCCGCCCCGCCCCCTGCCCTGCCCGTGCGTGTGTTTGCGGCGCACCTCCGTCAAGCACTCGTAGCCCTGGTGCACCAGCAGCAGCCTCCGGATGACCGCATGGTGCTCGTCCAGCGCCGCATTCATGACGTCGCTGAGGTCCTCCCACAGCGTCGTGGAGTCCTGAGGGGGGGGCGGGGGGGGGTAGGAGGGGCGGGGGGGGAGAGGGCAGGGGAGGGGAGGGGGGCAGGAGGGGCGGGCGGGGTAGGAGGGGCGGGGGGGGGCAGGGGGCCAGGAAGGAAGGGGGAAGGAAGGGGCAGGAAGGGGCAGGGGGGGAGGGCGCAACGTGTGAGGGGCGGACGTGTATGCAACGGCAGGGAAGCTACCCGGTCGCAACTGCGGAGTGCTGTATCTGTGGGGCGTCGCCTCACCCACCCTCCCGCGCAGCCCCACCACCACGCAGCTCCATGCGGCCCCGAAACCATTGCCGTACGCGATCGGGCGCCATGGCTTTCTCCTCCCCACGCAACAGGCGTCAGGGCGCCGTCGTAACCCGTACCCTGCCGTACGGCAAACGTACGACGCCCGCAACCTCCGCGCAACGGGAGAGCCGGTCTGGTCCTAGCTGGTCGACACGGACCTGTATGTCCGTGATGCAGAGCGTTGTCTGGGGGCCCACTCCGGGCGCCTCCACCACCGCATGCTGCGCGTGCGGGCACTTGCGTCTGCGGTGGCGGACGATGACGGCCGCGACGGCCGCGGTCAACGCCAGCACGGCTCCGCAGATCGAGCCCACGATTATCCACGCTTTTGCCTTCTCTTTTGCAGGGGCTCGTTCCGCTTTTACGGACGCCGGCGGCACGGCCGGGACCCAGTTGAGCGACCTGGGGTACGGGGTCATGCGCGGCAGGGTGGGGATTTGGGGATATCGGTACCCGTATCCGGGATCTTTAGTATCCGTCCCATCACTAAAATCTGGAGTTGCAGCCCATGGTGGCCGCCGTGCGCTCGACTCCTTGTTACGTCTACCAACTGCTCAGATAAACAATACCCAGCTCCGCCCCGGACTTCCATGGATGCGGTTCAGCCAGCTGGGGGGGAGGCTATTTAGGCATGTGGGCCTCGCGGCATCCGCCCACACCTGCATCGGTGGCAAGCACACTGCGCCCACTAGGCACACCGGCGGTCAACGCGCACCGGTCAACGCATAACGGTCAACGCGCGCGCACCAACGCATACCGATACGCGCGGAGCGGGACACGACACACGTGCAGAGCAGCACCCACCCCCCCGCCCGCACCGTACAACCCCCCGCACCGTTGCGTAAAACGGTTTTTCAACAGCCCCCGCCCGCACCGTTGCGTAAAACGGATTTTAAACACCCCACCCCCCGCACCTCCTGTACTGCGCCGCGAAGGCCTCCCTCCCCTCCGCCGCCACAATGCCGTTCAGGACGGCCTCCATCTGCGCCGTGACGTCCGGCAGGCTGGCGTTCAGCGACACGTTGTTGTACAGCACCGCCGCGCGCAGCAGCATCTCCCTGCGGCCACACACACACGCACACACACACACACACAGGGGGGGCCTTCAGCCAGTTCCTCGCCGATCAAGACGCTGGTCAGTTTGCACAAACCGCTTCCTCCTGCGCCTTTCGACCCTGGGCTGTGCACGACGCGCCTGCTCGCGTGCAGTTGAGTTTCGCGGCCCCACGGCAACGTGCAACAGCCCGCACAACAGACGTGCGGATAGACACCGAACAGACGGCAGCGGCAACGCGGCGAACGGGTTTGAATCATACAGGCGCACACGGTGCCGCTCACGTGATGTTGCTTGCCAGGCGCACGCGCATGTCCGGGTTGATGTTGTTGCTGCTGGTGGTCGCCCGGTACGTGGTGAGGAAGCGGATCACGTCCCCTTCGTCGTACCCCACCTCCGTCCAGCGGTGTAGGTTGCTGAGGGACAGGTCCTCGTCTCGCACCGGCATGAACTCTGTGTGTACGACAGGTGGGACGAGGGGTGGGAAGACGAGGGGTGGGAAGACGAGGGGTGGGAAGACGAGAGGTGGGAAGACGAGAGGTGGGAAGACGAGGAGTGGGACAAGGTGGGTGGGAGTAGAAACCACGCCGTGATTGAGACGAGTACACGTGCGCACGGCGGGGAAGTCAACCGAGCACACTCCCGACCTAACCCCACCGAACCTGATCCAACCCCACCGAACCTGATCCAACCCCACCGAACCTGATCCAACCCCACCGAACCTGATCCAACCCCACCGAACCTGATCCAACCCCACCGAACCTGATCCAACCCCACCGAACCTGATCCAACCCGACCCAACCCGACCGAACCTGATTTAAACCGATCCAACCCGACCAAACCCGACCGAACCTGATCCAACCCGACCCAACCCATAACCCGGGGGTCGCGGCGCATCTTCGTACCGTTAACTTCCCGCAGGAGGCCATGTATGCCGATGACTGCGGGGCTGGCCAGGTAGGACGCCAGCTGGTAGGCGAAGAACTGGTACTGGAACGGCGACAGGCCGTTGACAAGCAGGATGGTGCTGGTGAGGCTGATGGGGCGGTTCACCGGGATGCCCTACGAGAGGCCCGGGGGGGGGGGGCGCCGGGGTACACGTCAGCCGGGGGACGATGACGTGGCGATTACTAAGGCTGCGCAAGACGGTACGACAGCTCCCGCCAGTGGCGCTACTAGTGGCGCTAGTGCATCCTCGCTAGTGGAGGCGCTACTAGGCGCTACTAGGCGCTACTAGGCGCTACTAGGCGCTACTAGGCGCTACTAGGCGCTACTAGGCGCTACTAGGCGCTACAAGGCGCTACTAGGCGCTACTAGGCGCTACTAGGCGCTACTAGGCGCTACTAGGCGCTACTAGCGGCGAAAACTGCGGCGCCGGCAGTGGCTCTCTACTAGTGGCGCCGGCAGTGGCTCTGTACTAGCAGCGCCGGCAGTGGCTCTATAACCCTTTGCGAGGTATAACGGCCCCAAGTAGGGGTGCCGGCCGGCCGCGTCGCCCCTGGCGGTGCGCCCACCTGTGCTGACGTGCCTTGCGCGAGGGGGCAGATCTTGTCGGTGCAGGTCACCATTCTGCGGGTGGAGCGGTCCAACACGCTGGTGGAGCCGGGGACGAGCGCCAGGCCCATCCTGCCCCGCATCTGCGTCGTGTTGTCCTTGCCGATGCTGCTAGCCTGCAGGCTCCCCACCCCAGGGCACATGGCAAACGTCTTAGCGCAGTCCGGGTACGGCAACAAAATGCTGGTACGGCAACAAAGTGCTGGTACGGCAACATATGCAAGGTGCTAGCGCAGTGCTGGTGCGGCAACAGAGGCACGTGTCCAGCGCAGTAGTAACAGGTAGTAACAGAACGAAGCGACAGCGGTAACAGAAGCAGAGAGGCGCCGCTGCACGGTGAGAATGAAAGGAGGCGGAGAGCTGGAGCCATGACGGGCGGGCTCGCAAGCAGGGGCGCTCCCACGTGCGGTGCGGCAAGTGCGGCGGCCGGGCTTCATGCGTGGTGCAGTGGCGCGGTGTGGCGCGGCGCTTGGGAGCTCCCAGCTTGCCTTGAACATCGCGCCGTCGCTGATGGCCAGCAAACACTGTCCGCGGCTGAACTGATACCTCACGCACAGCGGCGCGTCTGGCGCCGTGGGTCCCACCAGCCGCAGCCTGCGGAAGACCTGCAGACGCGAGCAGGCGGGGGGGCAGCACCATCCAATGCAGCACTCGGCAAAAGGGCCCACGTCCGATACAGGGCGTGAGCTCCGCCGCTCGCTTCCTTGCATGCCATTGCACGTCTTGCACAGAAATGATAAATGAACGGAACGAGATTTTCATCCCGCACACGCAGCAATTACGCAAGGCGTGGCTACCGTACAACCGTACTGCCGACGGCTCATTTAGCCCGCAAACAAGCCGCGGCGGACGCGGCGGGGCCCCCGGCTGCAGCCGCCGCAGCCCCTGCCTCAGCACACCTTGAGAGCCGCCTCCATGGCCGGGGTGTTGACGAGCGGCTCCAGGGTCTCTGGATCCCAGAAGACGCCGTGGCTGAGGCCTCCCGTCTGGACGTAGCTGCCGAATATGGACCGAAGGACGAGGCTTTCAGCTCGGCATCCTGCAGGGGTGGGGCCGGTGGTGTGTGGGTGGGGGGTTGGGTGGGGTGGGGGGGTAAAAGCCGCGTGTGTGGGGGGGGGGTAAAAGATAATCCGCGAATCCACGGCTGACAAACCAAGGGCGTTGAAGATGGCGAACCAGAAGATATGGGAGGCAAGTAGACGGAGCGGAGGCGCCGCCAAATCCTTGTTGCCCGCACCACCAGTAGCAGCACCCTCGCCACCAACAGCCCCAGTTCATGTCCCAACCCGTCAACCCGCCGCTGCAGCTGCTGCAAATTCGCACAAGCCCAGTAGGTGCCGCCCAGGTGCCAAAACGAGGGGACGCAAAGACGTGCGCCGCACAGGGAGAAGACGTCTGGTGCGCATCCTGGACGTCTGGCCGCCGCTGCACGTGCCTTGCCGTACCTCATTCCCCTCCCCGCCCTTCCTCGCTCCCACCCCCCTCCCCGCCCTTCCTCGCTCCCACCCCCCTCCCCCCCCTCCTCGCTCCCACCCCCCTCCCCGCCCTTCCTCGCTCCCACCCCCCTCCCCGCCCTTCCTCGCTCCCACCCCGGCGAAACTGGGTGCAATAAGTACAGCACATGCACAGGGTACGGCACATGCCAAGGGTACGGCGCACATGCACAGAGTACGGCGCCCATGCACAGGGTACGGCGCACATGCACATGCACAGAATACGTCACACATGCAAACGGTACGGCGCACATGCACAGAATACGGCGCACATGCAACGCTCCGCGACACAGCCCACACGCCAGGCCTCTGTGCACGCATCACCCGCATCACCCGCATCACCCAGCCACCGGTCTGCCGCTCGCCGCGCCGCGCGCTCACCAATGGCCATGACGCACGCTCCGAACATCCCCTCCCTGCCGTGATACCGCTCCGCCAGGTCCGCGAGCTCCTCCCAGGTCTGCGGCACCGTCAGGTTGTCCCGCTGGAAGATGCCCAGGTGGTAGTACAGCAGGTAGGGCGCGAAGTTGAGGGGGATGGCCTTGACCGAGCCGTCGTACGTAGGCCCAACCGCGCGGAACTGCGCGGGGATTCGAGTCCACGCCAGGTCCGGGTCGCCAGCCACCAGGTACGACAAGTCCGGCAGCTTGCCGGGCACCTGCGACCGGGCAACCACAGCCGCAGCGACAGCCACAGTCAGTCACAGCCGCAGCTACAGCCACAGCCGCAGCCACAACCGCAGTCAGTCACAGCCGCAGCTACAGTCGCAACCGAAGTCGGTCACAGTAACAGCCGCAGCCACAGCCGCAGTCGGCCACAGCCGCAGTCCCCGTCACAACCGCAGTTAGTCGCAGCCGCAGCCACATTCACAGCCACGGCCACAGCGGAACACGGGGTGGTCACAGCGGAACACGGGGTGGTCACACGCCCGGAACATCTCGTCGTCGCCCCCTACCCTATGTGGCGCGACTGACCTGGGCTGCGTCGCCAAATGCCGTGGCTGTCGCCATCAGCAGGTCGTAGCCCCTCGTTGCGTTCGGCGGCTGAGGATCCAGCAGGTACGACTGCCGCTGTTGTGCGTAGACGACCTGCGCCCGGCACGTGCCAGCACAGGAGACGGGATCACGTGCACGCTAAGATGTAGCCCTCGCTGGACGGTTAAAGGATGATGCGGGCAGGGACGAGAAAGCATTGACCGGCAGGCGCCGTCTGCTAGCGGCCAGGGCTCAGGCTACTGCCAAACGACCCGTCGATGCAGCTTCGCTGCTGCGACGGCCGTGATGCTCGTCCAACCACCACGTGGCGTCTGTGCCGTACTATCTGTGCTCTGCGCCCGGTCGCAAGTGCCCGACAGCCCGCGACCTTTCAGCTCCCCACTGAACGCTGGCGCCGGCCCGGCCCGGCGCGGCGCTCCCGGAGCCCCAAGCACGCAATGTCCCCCAGCGCGGCGGGCAGTGCGCCGGGCCGCCAGCTCCCGGCGGGCCCCCGCCACTCCACGTCAAGGTGCGGCTGGGAGGCGCAGCACGGACGCGTTCACCAGCTCCGGCGCAACGCCTCAAGCGGCGACGCGGCATCGTCGGCCAGATGCCTCAGCTGCAGCTGTTGCTGACGTACGGCGCGGTCAGGGGACTGACCCCCCCCTTGGAGGACCCCCCTGGAGGACCCCCCTAGAGGCCATGTCGTGTAACCGGGTCTTTACGCCGCCCCCCCTGGAGGCCGCACGCCGCATGTGCGTGCACGTGGCGCACTCCCGCAAGAGTCGTACGGGCGCCAGCGGCACGTGAGCCAATGCCCTTCATTAGAGCGCCCCCCCCCCCGCGTTGCGGCACCAGGGCCCCTGCCAACACCCTTCTGGTGGGCCGGCCGGGGCCTATGTCGTACAATGCATATAAAGCGTACATGCCCGCGGCTCCCCGCGGCGGCCCTTGAAGGGGTGCAGGACCGGGTATTTCTCACATTATCGGCCTGCCATTAGTGATGCTGCCGGGGAAGAAGGTTGCCTCTAACCCAACGAAACCCGCGCGGGCCCACTTACGAGCGGCAAGAGCGCAAAGTCGATTTCGATGCCCGTGGTCTGAGCATAAAATTCGTTGCCCTTCTGGCTGAGATTCTGCGTCAGGAGGACGTTCGGCGCTACGAAGCGTAGCGGCTGCGTGTGGGTGGACAGGGGAGGGAGGGACAACGCTTGAACAGGTGACGCTGTTGTGCGCTGTATTGCACGCCACCAGCAGGCAGGGCCTTCGTGCCAAAGCGTGCCTTATTGCCTGCAGCTGCTCCTGCGAACGCACGCCCTATCGCCCCCACCTACCCGACTAGGACGCCCATCGGTCGAACTGGACATGCAGTTATGCAACAAGTTGGCAACAGCCAAGCGCGGCGTGTTTTCGCGAGCGAGGTCCGCATTTGCGGAGCAGCTGTACAAAAAGGAACGAGGGGTTCGAGAATACGCGTGAGTCGGCCAAAGGAAAAGCATGCCGATAACGTCTTAATGGCAGCGTCAAGAGCAAACAACGAATAAGATGTAGGCTGCAGATAAACGTTCTACCTCTGAAGGACGGCGCTGGTCTGCGCGTGTACGCACGCGGAGGAGAGGCTGGGCACTTCATTCTGTGCTTGTGCTCCAACCAGGAGGATGAGCGCTGTGATCAATGGTATAGCCAGTTGCATGGACGCCCTTGAAAGCGAACACGCGCCCTGTCCAGTAAATACGTGTGGACAGCTTTGCGCTGCCAATAAAACTACATTAATCTGACCTCATCATACAATATAGCAATGGCTTTGGAAGAAATCAGATGGCACGTAACTTTGCCAGAGCGCAATAATGCATGACCCGGAATCGATACTTAACGCAAAGAATAGGAACGTTATTTTGCAAGGCGCTGTCACTGCCATCACTACAACTGGCATTATGCTAGCAGCCAGAGGTTACGGTCTACGGCAGAGTTATCGTTGGGAGTGTGACCGGGATCGCTTCGCGGCATGGACGGCTTATACCGGCCCTCGCCTTCCCGTTCAGGGTAAAACGTTTCTACATTTCGCGTCGGAGCGCAGGCGACGGTATTTACTGCATGTGTCAGTTTGGCTTGCGTTCATGGTCAGGGCAGTTACAACAAGATTTATTATAGGCGGTTGACCGCCCTATGATCGTCACACGACCCTATACTAGCGATGTAAAGAATTGCAATGATTGGAGAAAATGGATGCTACTCGTCGATGATGAGTCTTACTTCACAAATTAAAATTTGGACGATTAGAAAATTTGGAGCAATGGGTACAATTGACTTATTATTATTTGGACAGGGGCATGGGTAGGGATAATTGGAACAATGGGGACTCTGGAAATGGGAACGATTTGAACAAATGGAACAAATTCAGATCAAGTCAAAACACTCAAACAATTAAAACAAATTGGAGCAATTGGAACAACTTTTAACAATTGGAATTACAACCAAACGACAGTGAAATTGGTTGGAGAAATTGGATACTGGTACTCCCTGTACTCGTCGATGAGTTCAGAACCTCGGTTATCGCATCGCCGCCTGAGGTTGAACTGCGCTATCTCCCCACGTCACTTCACAGACACCGTTCCATTATCCGCTCCAAAACCGAGCTGACAGCAAAAGCGTCCCTCATACCAATTGAAATGCCCGCCCACCGACCGGTCTGTTGAGTATCCTCCGCATCCGAGTACCCTAAGAAACTTCTGCAAGGGCGTCGGAGGGCGGCAAGGGAGCCGACAAGCAGGGCGACATCGCCCAGCGCCCCCTGCACCCAGAGTTGCCGCACGCGAGTCTCATGTGCCTCTACACTTCCCACCATAAGAACACAGACCAGGTGCTCCCATGAAATAAAGTGACTGCGCCAGCCTGCGTCAGACGGCGTCATAGCTTACCCTGCGGCCAGGACCGCCGGGACCGCCGCCATGAGTCCCTGCTGTCTGTCACATGGAATACCCCCCTGTTCACCCCTGGATTCTTGAGCCCTTGTCCTATCCATCAGGGTCATACTACTCACCCATGCCTGACCGTTCTTACCATTTCTTACCCACGATGCGTCATGAAGGGCTGCCGCTAGCTGTCCCAGTGGTTCTGGACATCTGGGTACTTTGGAGAGGCCATTCTAAGCATGTTACCCTGTTCCTATCGCGTCGCTTGGTTACCGGAGTTGACGGTGTCCGCCCCTCCGCTGTTGACCAGCGGAAGGGTGTCCATCTGGTTCGTGTGGCCTGGTCTGTGCTCGGTTCTGCCGCCCTCTCAGTATCCCGCCGCTGGGCGCTTGCGGAATGCGACAGTTACCGTAAAGCCTCCAGAATGCGACAGTCACATGGGAGGTAGGCAGAACGTCTACAAGCGCCGACGCGCAACCAGGAGGGCCCGATGGGTCAGTAGTTGAAGTACTTATTGTAACGGTTATAATGGGTTCCAGACCAAAGGTAGAACCATCGGGCACATCGCCTGACACTGAGGGAGACGAAGTACTGTAGTGGACGAGCACGGACAGGTACGGAAAGGCGCGGACAAGCACGGACGAGCAGCCAAGCCCCCAAGGAGTTCGCCGGCGCGACCGACGGCGTCCGACGCTTGCTGGTAATTGTGTCAGCAGGCTAAGGATTGTATGTAACAGAGCTGGCAGGGAGGGGACCGAGGTCCGAAGAGATTATTGTTGAAGGACCAATCTGTTTGAGCGACAGGGCTTATATTTCAACGACATCCCAGCAAAGTATCTTTACAGAGAGATGACCGGGCAGTGATGAGGTTGGCAATACGTTTGGAGCCATCCCAGTCCCGCGTCCGTCGCTTCTGCCAGGTTCTGTTCATAGCAAACATTTCATCCCCATCTGCGCTGCCTAGCGGGTAGCGGCAGCTTGCGGCAAGAACCTGCCTGTAGCTCCACCTGCCAGCTTCGCGGGGTGCCTCTGCCGAGTGCGTTCTCTTTCCTTTCTCTGTCTCCTTCAGTGTCAGGCGAGGGCCCGATAGCTCCACCTTCAGATGACGAGTACGTCAAGAGTACGTTGCGGCAGCTACGACTACCTTGCTTTCTTTGTCTCTTTCAGTGTTAGCCGATGCGGCCGATGGTTCTACCTTTCTAAAGGCCTGGAGCCAACTGTAACGAATACCACTACTACCTTGGCTGCCTGCCCCTGCCCGGAGAGCCGTGCACGCAGCTGCTGAACACTCCGCGTCGTACGACATTTGTATCGCCGGCTCGACAACCTGGCGGTGCTGTGCGATACACTGCTTTGCGGTCCCGTCGCCATCCCGTATGCTCGTACGGCAGCTCGCTGCTACCAGTTTGAGCGCAGAGACATGCGTGTTCATGACCGTACGGCCAACAAAGGCAATCACCATCTGATTGGAACAATATCTGCTAGAAGGCCGCCATCAATACGTCACCATTATGGTAGGGCGCATGTCTGGCGCGTTTCCTGTTCCAGCAACGTAAGGCGCGCAAGGCGTGGTGCGCGCCGTATTAACGCTCGCCGACGCCGCACGCTCCGCCAACTCAACTTCGGTCGCCCAAGGCCAAAGCAGCTGGCGTGTCGCAGGCCGGGTGGCCGGGTTCACTCCCACCTGGCTGAGTCATGCATTCGGTTACGCCAAACGGTATTTACACGGAGCTTCGGCGTTGCCGAGTGAAATCAGCCTTGCAGCGCGGGGGCCTCCCAGGCCAACCCACCAGCGCCCTGAGTCCCACTTCGATCTTTCGAACAAAGCAAGCGGTATCGCAGCTGCCCGGTATCGCAGCTGCCACAGCTGCGGCAGCACCCACATTCCCACACGTCGATAGTGAACCCTTACGGAATCCAGTCGTCAAGGGACACCAATCTTGCCCGCCCCTCGTTGCGCGGCCCAGGGCCTGCCGCTGCAGCAGGCCAGTCCAAGCCCGCCAGGTGCCTGCCCAGCTGCAGCTACAGCATGCGACCGCCCGTAACAACGCCTCCCTCGTCCACATGCCCATCGCCAGTGCCCGCGCGCCCCCTGCCGGGACTCCCGGGTCTCCGCCGCGGTGAGGCAGCGCGCATGCCCTTCTGCTTCATGTTCACGAACGTGGGTCGAACCCGCTCCTGCGCGCAACAGGTGGGGTAGGGGGCGTGGGGTGTTGCGACGTCGGGTTGAAGGTCCGCGCGAGGGGGAAGGCGTAAATGCCGCGGACGGTCGACACGGCAGAAGCGAACTCTCAGGGCCCCCGGGTGCAGTTGTGAGTACGTTGCCGTACCGGCAGCCGAGCAATGCGCCCAGGCCCGTACAAGACAGGGGGTGTTAGGAGGAGGTGGGACGGACAGGAGGTGCACATCCGGCCTCCAAGGGGGGGGGAGGACAGTGCGAGATGTAGGAGCAGGGCATCTGGGTACCACACAAGTATAAAAGCAAGTAGAAAACAGCTCCCCCCTCCATGCCGCGGTACCGCACCACTAGACCCCCCCACTTTGCCCTGCGTCCCGAACGGCAGCATCAGCCCCCCCACCCAGTGAGGGCAGGACCGCATCCTCTCCCGTCCTCAACAACCCTCTAGCCTTACTGTCCTGCTTCTCTTGTGAGCTGGGGCTGGTATTCCAGCCCCGTCCTCCGACCGCCCCACAGAGTTCTCCAGCATGTGCATTTAGGCAGCAGTTCGACACGGCTCGCATCCTAGTCTATCCGATCATTCACCTCACATTGCCAACACGCGTTCCTTCCCCCTTTCCTCCCCTGTCCACTCCCCCAAACCACGCCCCGGGTTCCCTGTCGCCGCCAACACGGCCAGTCCCAGCCCGGGGGCCCACTCACCAGGCTGATCGGCAGCTCCTGGTGCGCCACCACGTCCTCCAAAGAGGGCCCATCCAGGCCGGCAATGTACTGATTGGTGGTGCTGCCCTGACCCCCGCCTCCCATCATGCCGATGCTCGCCGCCACGGCCGCCGCCGCCGCGCCGCTGCCGCTGCCCTGCGCCGGCCGCGCCGTGCCACACGTGTACTGCCGCTGTACGTCCCGGATCTGCGAGCACAACTGGTCGTACGACGGCGCGGCGATGAAGGGCGGCGGCCTGGAGCGGAGCAGGTGCTCGGCGGTGGCGGGCGGCGGCGGCGGCAGGTGCTGGGGCTTGGACGCCATTTTGGACGCCAGGTAGGCGCGGGTGAAGGTGGGGTGCATCCCGGGGTTGGGAATGGATGCTGGGAACATCGCGCTGTCGCGCGGCTCGCCGCTGTCATCGGTGACCCGGCCCTGCCGCGAATTGGACGCCGACGGCGCCGCCGTCGCGCCGCCGCCGTCGTACGCCACCGGGCTGGGCGGCGGCACAGAGTCCGCCTGCACGGGCTCCGCCTCCTCCTCGCCGCCGCCCTCCTCGCCGCCGCCCTCCGCCACTCCCCTGACGGAGGTGAGGAAGGTGCGGTCCTTCTCGTCCTCCGCCCGCTGCTGCTGCGGGTACTGCTGCTGGTACTGCTGCTGCCTGGCCGCGTTCATGACGTGCTCCGGAACCACGGTTTCGAAGGAGATGAGCGGCCCTTTGAGCAAGGCCTTACGCATGCGCGCGTCCACCACCACCAGCTGGTCCAGGATGGAGTCCAGCGCCTCCAGGTCGCTCACGCTGCTGACTCCCCACGGCGCCGCTGCGCTATAGCCCCCGCCCCCAGGTCCCCCGCCCCCGCCCCCTTGCTGCTCCTCCCACATCTGCTGCTGGCCCTGCACCATGGCCGCCTCCGCGGCCGCCACCACGTCATCCGCGAACTGCTGCTGGTACTGCATGTCCAGCTGCATCAAGCCCCCCGGATCTCCTTCCGCCTGGTACGATGCGTAGCCGTTGTCGTAGGCGCCGGGCGCGCGGTTGCTGCCGGCACTGGCACCGCGGTAGGCCTGCTGTTGGCCCTCCAGCTGCTGCCGCATGGGGTTGTTACGCATGAAGGCGCTGGGTGGTTTGCGCTTGGGCTGGTATGGGTGGGAGGCGGGCGTGGGGCCGGGCAGGATGGAGGGGTGCTGGGTGAGCGGCTGCAGCGGCTCGGTCAGCTGCGGCTGCGCGCCCAGCGACCATGACCCTGTGCGTCCCGGGCCTGCGCCTGAGCCTGTGCCGGCGGCGAATCCGTGCATCAGCGGCGGGAGCTTGGCGTTTTGTTGGCCGCCCGTGAGGCCATCGCTCGGGTGCGCTGAGGGCGGGTGTAGGGCGTACGACATGACGGGCCCCGACTGCCGCTTCGAGTTGACGGAGCCGTTGCTGGAGGCGTGATCTTTCGCTGACGACACCGCCACCACCTGGCCTGACAGCCGAGTGGCAGCGGCGCCCACGCTGCTTGGCCCGGGCCCAGCCGAGTTTGCGAGGGACGGCAAGAAGTCACCGTATACGCTTGGCACGTTGACGGCCTGCATGACAGGAGCTGGAAATTTGAGAACTTGGGCATCGCGTGCCATGAGGACGCGTGAAAGCGTTCGATTTGGTCTCTCCCCTTACATTTGCTGGCGGTGGTGCAAACGCTTCGTTTAAGTTGATAGAAGCGGCCTTGGCCATGTCTACGTTGTGCAAAGGGCTACAAGACTTCTATAAGGGGTCGCGGGCGGGTTGGCCAGTCAGTGGCCGCGCCCCACTCATACCGTCATAGGAAGCATTTCATGTAAGGATAAGTGAACGAGTCAATATTCATTTCGGAAGCGGCGTCGCCTTGGTCCTCAGCACTTTGGCTTTGGCTAATTAATTAACAATGCCGCTGCTATGCAGAGCTGGATTTTGATCATGTAAGTTAATGCCGTGTAAATATGAATACCATGTATTGCAAGTTTTCAGCCTCTTAGCGACTTGGGCCGAGCGACGTACAGAGCCCCCGCCATGTGGGTTTGAAGCCAACCAAGGATTGCATCGCAGCTAGTGACACCGATCACTTAACTATTTGCTTGGGGCGTACTGTGATTTATGGTGCGGTTTGCTGTCTGGGTGCCCATACCACCTGACGTCTCGCTGGTGGGGCAGCCCAATTTCCCCTAAGGCCAGATCGCTATCAGAAGCCCTCCACTTATTATAGTTATTGCAGCTTCGCGGCATGCGACTGCCCTCGTCCGGAGCACGCCAGGCAATAGTGGCCAGAGACCTTGGCCACGGATTGCCGCGCAGCACGGGATGCATCACCACACGATGGCGTTGCCAGAAGCCATCAGGCATGATAGCAAGCGCAAGCCGCCGACAGGTAGGCGGCTGGCGTGTAGGCTGACGCTTCTGGCCACCTGTCGGCGAATGAGGCGCAATCCTCCCGAGGGGGAGACTGGTCGCCAAAGACCATACTCCCGTTTCTATCTCACTACCCCTGGGAGGTGTGACTGCCGCCTGTGACACGCTGCTGGCCCACACGGAGCGCGAGGGCTGGGCACGGCGGGCAAGGCTATAGGGGCCAGGCACACGTGGAAATCGCTACCAACACAACCCCGCTCCGTAACCTCAATCGTGGTCATTTCACTTGTCTGTGCGCCACCCGCAGGATGCTGACCCAAATCGGCGGCGCGGTCGGAATCCCAACAGTAACAGCTACGAAGCCGGCTCGGACGATGACGACGACGACGACGATAGCGGCGCTCAGCCGTACGCCAAGTACACGGCCAGCGGTGCCCTTGGCGCGCTGTACGACGGCGTGGACGCCGCGGACAACCCCGACGCCGCTGCCGTGGCAGACACCGTGCGCGCGAAGCAGCTGGCGGCTGTACGGCGCACCCGCGCCGCCGCCGCCGCCAACGCTTCCGCCGCTGCCCGCCAGCGTGGCGCGGGTGTGGAGGAGTACCTGGCCAGCCGGGGCCTGGGCTCCATCGCACAGTTCCGCGAGATGGCGCAGGAGGACCTGCAGCGCACTCTAGCGGACCTGGAAGGTGGGGGGGCGGGGGGGGTCGGGACACGGTGTACGGCATGCACGTGGTGTACGGCCCTCCTGACTGTACTGCACGTGCACCTGGCGGCCGGAGCTCTGTGGTTGCGGCCCTTTGAAGACCGTGCACACGTGCTGCGGCGAGGGGCGGCGTGCCTGCCTCCCTTCCAGCGCCGACCAGCGCGACCCCCCTGCTTCATGGTGCCCCCGCCCGACTCCCCACCTGCTGCCTCCCTCGATCCAACCCGTAGAGGCGGACCTGGCCGCTCTGGGGGCGCAGGTGGCAGCGCAGGGAGGCGACCTGGAGGCGGACTGGGCCGCGCTGGAGAGCGGCCGCAGCACCACCGGCCTGGCCAAGTCGTCCGCCTCGGGCCGCAGCGGGACCCGCGGGTCGGCCCTGCCTGACGACACGCTGCTGGTTCCCCCGTCAAACCCGCAGGTAGGGCCAGGAGCGGGGCGGGGTGTGCGGCTAGAAAAGCCGTCAATAGGAGGCGGAGGAGGAAAACTAGTTGGGGGATAGTTTGGGACACGTGTTTGAATTCGCATTAGGAGAGCTCGTTTGGGCTGTCGGGGAACCTGCGGACGGCGAGGCCCTTCGACGCCGTAAGGGAGGAAAGAATCCGGTTACCGCCCGAGTTTGGGTTATAGCGTTTGGGGCGCATACGTGTCATGCCCCAGCACCCCAGTGTTACACCTAGTGTCCGTGACGGCTAAAGCCTGCTCTGGGGCATGACATACGGGACAAGTTGGTTTGTGGGCTGTTCCTTTGGGGAAGCCATCGGCTGGTTTCGGCGCAGTTGGCTGCGTTGGGGTAGATTGCGAAGCAGTGGCCTCGCGGCAAACGATTGCGCGGCAGTGGGCCTTGCGGCGAACGAAGACCCATTGTGCCCCGCTACTGCTGGTGGGTGGCCGCAGGTGGAGCGGATGCGCGCGCAAATGAAGCAGATGAGGCGGAAGCGGCGCCTCTTCGACAGCGGCGACAACGACGGCGACGGGAGCATGTACGACGACCCCGCCAGCAGCAGCGGCAGCGACGACGAGGGCATCGTAGGCTACACATACGGCGCCCGGCCGTACCAGCCGCCGCCGCCGCGGACCTCCAACCCCTTCCTGCTGCTGCCCAAGCGCCCGCAGGATGTCGTCGGCGTGCCCACTGACATGGACACGTTGCTCGACAACCTGTACGAGGACCCCAAGCGGCCGGCGGCGGCCGGCGGCGCCTCCTCCTCCTCGTCCGACGACGATCTGTACGACGACGATGGGTACGACGAGTACGGCAACCGCCAGCCTAGCTTTGTTGACAAGAAGGAGCTGAACGACCAGTTCAGCGACCGCATGCTGCGCGCGCTGCGCGGCGCGCTCGTGGAGCCAGGGGGGGCGCTGACGGCCAAGCCGGACCGCGGCGGCGGCGGCCTCCTGGCGCCGCCGCCACTGTCGCCGTCGTCGTCGTCGTCGTTGTCGGCGGCGGCGGCGTCTCAGGCGCCCTCACGCAGCCGCCAGCCCTCCGACTCGCCCAGCGGCGACTACGACGCGCTTATGGAGCTGCTGGAGTCGGTGGGAAATGATTTGGAGCTGGGGGCCAACGACGAGGACGCAGATGATCCGCGGGCCACACGGCGCGGCGCTCCGCCCGCCCCGGCGCTCGGCAGCAGCAGGCGTCCGCTGACGACGACGTCGCTTCTGCGGGGGCAGCAGGACACGTCGCCGAGTGGTTCGGGGCCGGGCAAGCCACAGCTGCTGGGCAGGCCGGGGGCTGCGGCTGCGGACGCCGCGGGCTCAGGCTCCCGGGCCGCCCGGGGCAAGGCCGTGTCCGCGGGCGCTGTGGAGGTGTCTCGGGGACGTGGCGGCGGCGGGAGCAGCGCGTTAGATGACGACGCCCGCTTTCTGGAGGATCTGCTGTCGGGTGGGGCGTGGGAAGGGGGAGGCGTGGGCTTAGGGGGTGGAGGTGAGGGCGGAGACGGAACCGGTGAGCCGCCGGGGGAGGAAAGGTAGCCTTAGCTGGGAGCAGAACTTATTGTTAACAAGCATTGGGGTGACGACCTACTCGACGTGTACATGCGTTGAATTCGCACACACACATATACACACACATACACATACACAGCATACTTAAAACACACACATACACACACACCATCATCCCGGCGCCCACCCCTTTGGCGCACTTTCTCCGGCCAGACAGTCCTCCTGTTCCCTTTTTCTCCTATGTCCCTTCTTCTCCTACATCCCTAAAAGCATTTCTCCGCTACCCCCGCCGCAGATGACTCGTTCCTCACCGAGTTGACCCCGACAACCGGCGGTGCCAGCAGCAGCAGCGCCGCAGGCCAGCGCAGCCTGCAGCTGCCGGACGAGTACGACGACGCGCTGTATCAGCGAGCGGCAGCTGCACCCCGGGTGCCATCCCTGGAGTCCAAACCCATGCCGCGCAGCCGCGGGGCCGCAGCGGTCGGGGCGCCTGCGGCGCCCCCCCGCCCGCCCGCGCCCGCCAGGGCCGGCAGCAGCGCCGGCCTCTCGTCCGCCGCGCAGGCTCGCCGGGATCAGGACGAGCTGTTGCTCGGCGACTGGGATTCGGAGCTGTACGACCGGGACGAGAAGCGTGGCGGTTGGGATGACGACGACGATGATATGGGCCTCCTGATGAGCGCCTCGGCCCCCGAGCGGCCGCGCGGCTCGGGAGCCGCCGCAGCCGCAGCCAGCAAGCCGCAACTCATGGCGAAGCCGTCGAAGGGCCCCGCGGGGGGCGTTGCGGTGGGGGGCGTTGCAGCGGGGCCCGCCGGCGGCGGCGGCGGCGGCCGCAAAGCAGCCGCGGTGTCGCGGCTGAGCGCTCGTGACCTCGACTCGATGCTCGTAGGGCTCTCAGACGACGACGACGAGGGCACTGGCGGCGACGACGACGACGACTTTGACCTTGACCTTGACTTGGGTTCGTACGGCGGCGGCGGCGCTGCCAAAGTAGTGGCCCCGCTGGCGAAGCCAACGCGGAGTGGCGCCGCCGCGGCGGCGGAGCTGACTGCTGCTGCACCCGTGCCAAGACCAGCACAAGCGAACACCAGCAAATCCGCGGCCTTGACGGCAGCGGTGACGACAGCGGTGATGCCGGCAGCGGTGACGTCAGCAACGGTGACGTCAGCAGCGGTGACGTCAGCAGGGACCACTTCGACGGAGGCGGCTGCACCGCTGAAGGACAGTGACGTTGCCAAAGCAGGCAGCAAGGGTGGTAAGATCGCCGGCGGCCAGCCGGTATTAGTGCCAACTTCAGCGAGCGGGATGGCTGCAGCGGCGGCCATGACGGCAGCGGCGGCGATGGACGCGGCGGCGGCGGTGGTGGCGGCGGCGGCGGCGGCCGACGCGGAGGCGGCGGCGGCGGCGGCCGACGCGGAGGCGGCGGCGGCCATGGCTGACGCGGCGGCGGTGCTGTCCGACCCCTCTAAGGCCGCCCTGTTGGAGCGGTTGGAGGGGAAGGTGAAGCTGGCGGTGCCGCCGCCGCGGCAGCGGGACGCGGCGCCTCCCTCGGCAAAGGTAACGGCGCCGGCTCCGGCGTCGGCGTCGGCAATGGCGTCGCAGGGGCAGTCGGCTCCTCCGAAAAATCAGCCTCACTCTCAAGCCAGCGGCGGAAATGCCCCCGCCGCTGCTGCTGCCCCCGCCGTTGGTGTGACGGCGGCGGCGCCAGCTGCACCGGGCCCCCCGCCCGCCACGTCGCCCCTCGCGTCCGCGGCAGCGGCGGTGGAGCCGACGACAGCAGCGGCGGCGTACCTGGCGGCGAACAAGTCGCCGCGGGAGGTGGCGGTAGCTGCGGCCGCGGCGGCAGTCGCCCTGCGCGACGCCGGAAAGACCTCTCGCGGGCGTAACCCCGCCCTCAGTCCCGCCCCCGGCCCCGCCGCTTCCGCCTCCGCCGCTTCCGCCTCCGCCGCCTCCGCCGCCTCCGCCGCTCCTGCAGCGCTGCCTCCCGCTACCTCGGCAGCAGCGGCGGCGGCGGCGGCAGCGGCGGCAGCAGCAGCAGCAGCAGCTCGTCGGCCCACTCGTCCGCGGGCTCCCGTCGTCGCCTCCGCCACGGCGCCGCGGCCGCCGGCGCCGCCTTCACGCGGCTTTGCGGCGGCACCGCCACCTCGTGAAGGTCGCAAGGACGTGCCGCTGGACAAGGGTGCAGTCCGGGCTCCGGAACCAGGGGCCGCCGCCGGCGCCGCCGGGGACCAGGCGACCCCTGCAGGTGCTACTTCGGGCGCTCCGAAGCCACGGCCTGCGACGCGGGCACCTGCCGTACGCCCCTGGCGCCCAGGCCGGGCTGCCATGCCGCCGCCCGCGCCCAAGCTTGACGGCGGCGGCGAGGGCTCGGCGGCCCCAGGTGGAGGCGACGGTGCCGCTGCGGCGGCGGCGCCGACCGATGTGGGGTCGGTTCCCATGGCGCGGCCGGTGGTGCTGGCGCTTGGCGTCGTCGGGGTCGGCGGGCGACCCGAGCCGGATGCGTGGGTCAGTGAGGAGGTGGTTGCGCCGCCAGGCGGAGCGGTCGCGGTCGCGGTCGCCACGGTTGTTGCCAGTCAGTTGTCGGTTGGCGGCAGCTCGCACACGGCGGCCCCGCCCGCGGTGGCTCAGCTCGGGGGTCCCGCAGTACGGCCTCGCCCGGGCTCGCCGGCCGCAGTGGCGACCCTTCGGGAGGGGCTCCAGGGGGGGCGGGGGGCGGCGCCGCCGCCGCCGCCGGGGTACCGCGTTGTGCCCGCGGCTCGGGTTATCGGGACCCCGCCGCGCACGTACGATGAGGCCTTGGGGCAGCGGCGGATGGAGCAGTACGGCCCGTACAACCCGCACCACCAGCAGCTACAGCAGCAGCGACCCGCGGGTCTGCAGCCGCTCCCAGCCGCATCGTCGCGCGGGCTGCTCAGCGGCCCGCCGTACGGGGACGAAATGTCCAGATCGGAGCCGTCGTTCAGGCTGGAGAAGCCGCAGCCGCCGCGGTACACTCCAGCCTCCGCCGCTACGTCTGGTGCTGGTGCTGGCACTGGCGCTGGTGCTGTGGGTCCCGGGCCGTGGACCGAAAACAGGGGACGGGCTTACTCCACGGCAGCGGCTCCCGCCGCCGCCGCCGCGGCGAGTGCGCCCGACGGCGAGCCCGCCAACGGGGCGGCCTCTGCCGTACACGGCCAGCTGGGCCGCCTCGGTAACATGGTTGCCCGCGGGAAGCTGATGCTCGGCTACGTTGAGGCGTACGACGAGCTGCGCCACGGGGCAACGGTCAACTTCCCGGCTCTATTGAAGCTGGGCGTGCCGCAACCGGTGTGGATGCCCCAGTCTCAGCTGCTGGGCTGGCGCGACTGGTCCGCGGTGAGGAGGTCGGGTGCGGACGAGGCGGCGACAGGAAGCGGAGAGGGGCAGGCGGACTCAGCCGCCCCCGCCGCCGGCCCCGCCGCCGCCGCCACCGCCGCCACCGCCGCCACCGCCGCAGCCGCAGCCGCAGCAGCCGCAGCAGCCCCCGCCGCAGCAGCCGCCCCCACGCACTCGTTCGGCCCCAGACCTACTCGGAAGATGTGGGCGGCGGTCACACGCATCAGGGTCCCAGAGGTCGGAGCCAACGCCGCGGAGGAGTTGCTAGTCGGCAGCGTCGCCGGAGAGGGTGTGTGTGAGGGGCCGGCTGCTGCCAGCCCTGTGGGCGAGGGCGGCGTCACTGTGACGGTGGTGGAGGTCATGCCGCCATGGGCGTCGAAGTGGATGGGGGAGCGAGCGGGGAAGTGGATGGAGGATCGGGCGCGGGTGAGTGGCTGGGGGAGCGAGCGGGGAAGTGGATGGAGGATCGGGCGCGGGGGCGAGGGAGCGAGGGGCGGGGGCCGGCCCGGGTTAGGGAAAACACAGGGCTGGGAGGGGCGTGGAGGGCTGGATCAGGGACGTGTGTGTGGAGCCGATTGCTGGGCGACAGCTTTCGGCTGCAAAATCACACTGCGCGTAGGTGGGGACCACTGGGGCTTGCGACCCACTCGGATAACCGTAGTACGGCACAGCCCTCTGGCCGCCCTCTGGCCCTATAGCACAGCACAGGCTTATGCATCCCGCTCCTCCAGCTCGTGCTCCTGTCTGTTCCTCCGCTGCATGTCGGTCACGGGTTTCCGCTCCACGCCTTATCAAACCCCCTCCCCTTCGGGCGCCTCTGTCGTATACCCGGGGCTTACCAGTTATCGCCCTCCGCCCTCCCGTCCGGCAGGTCATCGCCGAGAACCGCGACCGCGAGGTGCTTGCGGCCGTGGTGGGGTTGACTGAGCGGGGGGCCTACTGCGAACTGCTGCTGGACACCACGACACCGGCACCGGACAGCGACCGGGCCCCGCGGCCGGGGGACGGGGCACCAGCAGCAGCAGCAGCAGCAGCCGCGGCGCGCTCCGACAGCAGCAGCTCCGAGACCTGTCGGCCGCTGCTGTGCTTCATGCCGGTGGAGGCGATGGCGCCCCGCCTGGCGGCGGCGTGGCCGGAGATGGTGGCGTCGGACAAGGTACAACAGGGGGTATGAGAGGAAACCCGTGGGTACGGCAGGGGGAGAGGGAGCGGGTGTGTATGGATGGGCGTGTGTGGGGTGTGGGTGGTAGGTATGGTGGGGGAGGGATCCTTTGCATGTACGTGGGGCAGGAGGTGGAATCGTGGGGGAAGGGGGAACTGCCATCGTAGCCGTGTCGTCCCTCGTCCTCGTCCTGGACTCTGCCGGCCGAGGCACCTCGTCCCATCCACCTCCGGCCCTAGCTGCTACAACCCCAACCCCGCAAATGCCCCCCACCCCAACCCGCGAATGCCCCCCACCCCAACCCGCGAATGTTCTAGAAACTACCGGTACTACTGTCCTGGACGCCCAGGCTCGCTAGCACACCCGCCCTCAGCCGGACTCTACCTGACCAGCTGCCGTAATGGTCAACCCGCCGGTTTCCTCCCTTTGCTCCCACCCCCCTCCTCCCGCTCCCCCACCCCTCCTCCCACTCCACCGCCCCTCCTCCCGCTCCCCCACCCTTTCCTTTCGTACACGGGTCCTCCTTGCAACCCCCCCTCCGCACGGGCCTTCCGCACAAACTCCAGCCCCCCTCCTCCCTTTCCCCCACCCCCGCCCCCCGGCCCCCCGCCCCCCCCCGCCGTCATGACCCCTCCAGGAATCCCGCGTGCGCTCGGTTGGCCGGGCCGCTGGCGACGTGACGAGCCAGGTGCCAGCGGGCAGCGGCGTGGCTCCCCCGGGAGCGGCGCCGCCCCGCAGGCCGCACATGTGTCCGGGGGACCTGGTGGAGGCGCGGGTGCTGGGCAGCACCATCACCCGCATCCCGGACGGCTTCCTCGTCATGGCGCGACTGGGGCAGGTGCCGTACAGCTACAAGCCGGCTGTGAAGGAGGCGAACTGCGTGGCGAGCAACGGCGCCGCCGCCGCAGCGCCGGCTAGGGAGGATGAGGAGGGGGGGGGCTGAGCGGCGGCGGGTGACAGCGGCGGCGGATGACCTGTCTCGACGGGGTTAAGGTTTGGCGCAAGTGGTGATGCAGGTGGAGGTCGGGGGGAAGGTGCGGGGGGAGTAGGTAGGAGGCCGGTGAGAGGACAACGGGGGGGAAAGGAAAGCACGCGCTGGGAAATGTTTTGGACGGTGGGGGCAGGGGCGGGGGCAGAAGGCAGGGCGAGCGGGGGGAGGCAGCAGCAGGGTCCGGGGGGGACGTCCCGGTAGGGTTTTGGTAGTTGGAAGGTTGGAAACGGTTGGGAGGTTGGCGGGTCGAGCCTGATGCCTGGGTTGGGGTTTGATGAGGGGACTGCTGCGGGCGGTGTGGGAGGAGGGGGGGGGTATCGCGGGCGTCGGTGACGTGTCGTGAGTGCGAGTTGGCACTGGTGGTGGTGAGTAGGTTGCGAGCACGCCTAGCACCCCGTCCGAACCCCTAAACCCTGAAGCAAGCGGGCGGTACCGCTGCCTCACGCGAGCGGTGCGGTGCGATGCGGTGCCGTACGGTGGGATGCCGTACGGTGGGGTGCCGTACGGTGCGGTGCCGTACGGTGCGGGGGGGTGTGACTCAGCCTGCAGCGGGGTAGCACGAGGTCGCGGCGGCGGCATACGGGCACCAGCGCAGCGGGCGGTCGCGGCCTTGTGCGTTGGTTTGCGCCGGCGGACTGGAGTGCCGCCAGAGTGGAGTGCCGCCAGAGTGGAGTGCCGGCAGAGTGGAGTGCCGCCAGAGTGGAGTGCCGCCAGAGTGGAGTGCCGCCAGAGTGGAGTGCCGGCAGAGTGGAGTGCCGCCAGAGTGGAGTGCCGGCGGAGTGGCCCAGGCGTCCCGGACGTGGCGGGCTAACGCGAAGCGCACCAGATGCCGCGCTGCGGTGCACCGGGCTCCGCTGTTGAAGGTGCTGAGGGGGCCGCACTGGTCGTCCGTCGGGAAGGAGGTGAAGCCGACTGGCCGTTGGCGGCCGGACATCACGCGCAGCTGCGCATCCCAGGGCTGTGCGTGACTGGCGGCAACGGCGCGGGGGAGTGCAGCAGGATCAGGCCGGCGCGACGAGGAGCCCTCGTGAAGTGGATACCCGGCGGGGGCCCGGAAAAGGTGTTGGTTGGTTCGTGTGTTTTGGCGGCGGATGCGGTTTGTCGCACGACACACCGGCGGAGCCGCACTGCGGTCGGTGGGTTGGTGGGGTCTCGGGTCCCACGTGGGAGAGCGGGCGACTGCGTCGTACGGCACATCCCCCGCCGTACATGGCGGAAGGGGGCTATTGTAATTGGGGTTCCGCTACAGGGCTCTCCTCCTGCCAGTACCGTCGTACAACTCTCGTACTCGTATTTATGACGAGGCCCCCGGTCCCGACCGTGCTCCACCCATCGTGACCAAATGTTTCCTAATTGTTTTTACTTTTCGGTGCCGACTTTCGGACTTCCTCTCATATTCCCCAACTGCTACAACGTAGAAAGCTCTCGACCTATAGCTGTACACGCGCTGATATAACGGTTAATGGCGGTTAACGGTTAACGGTCGTTGGGTTGGTTGTTTAAGGGTTGGTTGCCCAGCGGACGATCCACCCGGCACAGTACCCTAGCCACAGGCGCCACCGGATCGGTTCCAGCTAGTGCCAAACCAGCCCAGATGCCTCCCCTTACGCCTCATGGCACAAACACAGCCCGATGGTTCTGCCTTTTGGTTCTGGAACTCACTGTAACAGTCACCACTACAGCCGAGCCGCCCTCCGCCACGCTGCCTTGCTACCTCGCATCTAATCCAGGGGGCACGCGATCAGAAGGCGCGGGAGCAGGCTGCATCCCGTGCAAGCATATACGGCACCTGTTGCGCTCGCTTCCGACTTTCCTTCTCTCCACTCACTTCGAGAACGTCAGCGGTCTCACGCCCACAAGCCACAACACTCCCCGCTCGGCGCTGCGTCCAAGAACTGAAGCCCCCCTGTGCGGCACCTTAAACCGAGACTGCCACCCCCCCCCCGACACCCGGGTCTTCCTTGCACCCCCCACACCCGGGAGAGCCCACACGCACGCGAACAAGGAGACGCGACGCCCGCCGACCCCACGCCGTGTCCGGCTTCCCCGCTACTTCCCCCCCTGCGGCGGCGGCGAGTAGTCGAAGAAGATGTCCCCCAGCCCGGTCCGCACGTCCGCCACCGCTGCCGCCAGGGCCTGTGGGTCGCGCGACGTGAAGGCGAGCTTGACCTTGTAGGTGGAGTCCGTGTCAGCAGCGGTGTTGGGGTAGGACCTGGTGGAGCGCGGAGGGAGGTGGGGGAGGTGGGGAAGATGGGGGAGGCGGGGGAGGCGGGGGAGGCGGGGGAGGCGGAGGCTGAGATGGGGAGGAGGTTGAGAGAGGGGATCGCGTATCTACCCCATAGGCGACAGCCGGCTCGCTTTGGCGCTCCGCACTTTATTCCAATTCACTTCACATGTCGCCCACGTTTCCTAGCCAACCTGTATCCAACGTAACCGTTACTCCCGCAACCTACTACGCGGGCGGCTGGCCCGTCCTTCTGTTATCGTCTTCTCCACGACCTTCCGTTCCCAGCCACTTTTCCTACCGGTCAGGGCACAAGCAGAACCCCAAGCGGGTGCACACACCATGTAACCCCCCCGGGCTGCGTGTGCAAGTACGGTGACATGCTAAGCTGGGTGGGCGGTAGGTGTGGGTTGGTGGATTTAACAGGATCCACCGGGGGGGGGCCTTACCCGATTGCAACCTTGGGGTGCTTGGCTGCCACAGCGGTGAGCCTCACCGCCAGGTCGCTCTCGCCCAGCTGCGTGAACAGCGCCGCCGATTGGAACGCCACACCGGTGAACCGCTCCTGCGCAGCAGAGGGGTGAGGGGTGAGGGGTGAGGGAGGGATGGGGGGCGGAGGGAGGGACGGGGCTGGGGTGGGAGCGGCGGCGAGGACGCCAGCTCGCTTGTGGACCCAGTCGCTTTCACTAGCTCACCTGCACGCCGCCTTCGGCCCTCTCCCGCCCTTATTGCGTGCCGCACATGCTGTGAGTTGCCCTAACCACTAACCGCTAACCGCCAACCGCCAACCGCGTGCCGCACCCCACCTGGTGCGCCGAGATCATGGCCTGGAAGAGGCGGGGTATGCCGGGTAGCACGTAGACGCCGCCGGCGTTCACCAGCGGCACCCACAGCCCCTCCGTGAAGAGCACCTCGCAGGGGGCGGGCAGTGTGGCCTGGGGGCGGCGGGGGGGTTGCAAAAACCGTTTTACGCTACGGGACAGGATAGTTGGCGCATGGGGGGGGCGGGGGGGGGGGGTCGCAAAAAAACGGTTACTCGACGTGGGAAGTGTAGCTGGTGCATAGGCTTCGGACACCTATGGGGGGTGCAAGGGGGCCAGGCAGGGTACGTGTAACTCGGAGAGGAGGCGGCAGGTGCTGGGTTTCGAAAGGGGCTCTGCGCCCTCAGAGCTGCACGCGATGGTGCCGGGCAGCCGTACGGTGTCAAGGCCCCGCCATGCCGGAGGAAATTCGGCTGTCGCAGAGTGCGGTTCAGTCGGCTTCCTGGCAGGTCATGCGCCTGGGCGCGGCGGTAGCGCGGACAGGAGCAAGCACGTCTCCGTCACACTTTCAACGGCAATCAGCTATAGCCGGGAGGGGGGATGACTGATGAGGGAGGTGCCGTCTGTGCCGAACGTGCCACCCTCGGAACAACCCCTCCCCCGTCTGCAGCCAGCCTCTGATGCTGCTGCTGTCCTCGCCGCTGCATGCGCCCCTGGTGCTGGGCGGGGTGCGCAGGGGCAGCAGCCACCACCCGCGCGGGCCCCAGCAGCACAGCGGCGACCGCAGGCCAAACCGGCGCCCATTCAAAGGTTGGGACCGCGGCAGTCCCGAGCCGCCTGCCTCCCCCCCCCCCGAGCTCACCATCCTCAGCCTGGCCTCGTTCAGCTCCAACCCTCGCGCCGAGTACGACACGCGCATGCGCTCAACCGTGGGCTCGTGCAGCTGGAGGCTCACACCTTAGGCAGGTGGGGGACGTACGGCCATGCGGTGCGAAGGGGGGGCGGGGGGTAAATTATATCCGCGAATCCACAGCCGACAAACTAAGGGCGGGGGGCCGGGGGGGTCAAGGGAAACCTGTCAGCCGACACTTAGAGAGAAGAAAACCAAAAAGGAAATTGGGGTTTGGATACATGTTTTTATTTAGTTGCGTGCCGGGGGGAGGGGGCCACGACGACATGCCCGCTGGGGCTACGTCCGAAGCCAGATGGTAACTGGATCGGGCTGGGCGGCCGTGCGATGTGTCAACAATGTGTGCGGTGGCGGCGGTGGTGGTGGTGGCGATGGTGGTGGTGGCGGTAGTGGTGGCGGCTGTGATGGAGGTGGTGGCGGTAGTGGTGTCGTCGGCAGTATTGGTGGCGGCAGGTAGTGGTGGCGGTAGTGGTGGTGGCGGCGGCGGTGGCGGCGGTGGTGGTGGTGGCAGGTGGCTGGACTGTTGTTGTGGACCACACTGCCCCCCCTCCCCGGCGCCCGCCAGACCCTGCCGCGCCCCTTCTCCCCTCTTACGCTACACACTCTACCGCACATCAGTTTGTTTCTCTTCTCTTGAGCGGCCGCCGACGAGTCAGCTTTTCCGGCAGTCAACCCCAGTCCAATAGCATGCGCGCGCGACCAGATGTCCGAAGGCTATGCACCAGCTACACTTCGCACATCCTTTTTTGTAACTCCCCCCGCCCAAATCAATCGCCATTTAGTTCCTGCCCACCGTTTACTATGTTGTGTAAGCGGGTCTTCTCGCCACCCCCCCACCAGCCCACGTCACTCACCCATGGCTTCGGCTATGGCCTCGTACCTGTGGCCGGGTATCGCAGGGCGGGGACGTGGGGAAGACGGCCAGGAGACGAGGCCGGATGGGAGAAGAGGCCGCCGGGGGCGGGTTTTTAAAGAGAATCCGCGAATCCACGGCCGGGGGGTTGGGTTGGGCAGTGCGGACAGTAGGACAACGACAGTAGGAGAAAGGGAGGCTGGGGCCCTGCTGCAAGCCGCCGAGGAGCGGGCACCAGAGGGTTGCCGTGGTGGGCGTTGGGTTCGGCGTTCACCGCCCCAATTTCGGACGCATTCACGCAGGACCAGACCACCCGCCGCTAAGACCGCCTTCCCACCCCTCACCTCACCCCACAACGCCCAACGTTTTTGGTAACGTGGGCGGGCGGTACCCCCCACCTGCCGCCCACCCATCCTCCCCCGCGGAGCACTCACGTGACGTCGTCGTGTGTGGGCCCTATGCCCCCGCTCGTGAACACGAAGCCGCCCGGCCCCACACGCGCCAAGCTGTCCAGCACCGTCTCCCGGATGTCGGCGCGTGAGTCAGGAATGTACGACACGCGGATCAGGTCCACGCCTCGGCTGCGGGCAGTGGGATCCCCCCAGGTGTCAGGCCAGGTCGGGGGCCACAGAAAAGAACCGGTCGGGGTTCGGTTTCGGTTTCGGGTTCGGGGTCGAGATCGGGTTCGGGTTCGGGGTCGACACAGCAGCAGCAGCCGTCCTGGCTCGATGGGAAAGTGGGGAATCAAGGGAGGTCCGGAGCTGCGGCCCGGTTGTGGTGGCACGGTGGCCCAGATCGGATACAGGCACAGGCCGGCTGGAGGCACGGCGGTGACGTTCCGCCTGAGCTAGGCTCCCGCGGTGCCTGCTGACGTCACCCCTCCCGTTAGGCTGACGATTTCCTATGTTCCCCAACTCTTTCTCGAGACGTTTCCACGGATTCTAGCAAGGTGGGTCTCACGCTCAACTGCGCCGGGACCAACTGCGCTGTGGCGGCCCAACCAACACTCCCGCGCCAACCCCCCCACCATTTACGGAACTACGATGACGCTCCCAACCGCCGGGGGGCCACAGCACCCGCTGCGCAGGGCCGGGGGTCCACACCACACGCTCGCCTTCCGCACTTCGCGCACATACATCCCGAGCCATGGGTGGCCGGGAAGTAAGCCTCCGGGAGGCCCTCCTGGACAGAGGCGCGCGCTGTCGCCAGCACCTTCTTTTTCACTGGCTTACGTCACCAGCACGTTCTATTCGCTGGCGCACGGGCTAACGTCCAAAGTGCCCGCGTGCTCTCGCTGCGCGCCAACGGAGCCCCTCAGGGTAGGGGAGGCGTTACGGGCGCTCCTTGTGCGGCCCGCCCACGCGGCCCGCCCTCTCAGCGGTCCTGTGGGCCCACCTGTGAAGCAGCTTCGCCAGCCAGGGCGTGTTGGTGTCCGCGATGGTTCCAGCCAGGATCTCGTCGCCGATGACCACCAGTGCCGCGCGCGGGGCCTCTTTTGGTGCGCCCTCAGCAGCCGCCGAGGCGGCGGCCCGGCGCACGCATGGAGCGGAGGGCTGGACGCCTGCTGCCCTCAGCTGCACAGTGGGGGAGAGGGGTGAGGGTGATGAGGAATGGGGGAGGGCTTAGGGCAGCCGGCAAGTAGCGGTCGTCAAGCGGCGTCGTGTCGTGCGGTGGGTCGTCAGGGTTTGGAGGGCGGGGGGTCGACGTCGTCGGGCATGACTGGGACACGAGTCGGCGCCCTTTTGCGCGTGGGTGATACCCTCGATACGGAATGCATGGTCGTTCCGTACCCTGCGACAGGTCTCAGTGTAGGGTCATGGAGCCTTACCAGCAGGCGCCGATGGACTAGGCGCTGCAAATATCCGGTAGCCTGCATGATTTGAAATTGAAAACGGCTGCAAGTGCTCCGAGAGCGCAGGACAGTACAGTGATACAGTGCATTCTTGTCGTACGTGCCGAACGACTCCGCAAAAGCAATCGCGACACCTTGCAACCAAAAAGAAGTTAGTCCAGCGTTTAGGTGTAGCAAAGCTGAACCGGTTGTGTTCTAGCAGCCCTGAACTTCCCGCTCTCCGTTTCTTGACAAGGGTCCTTTCGCCTTACAGCCTTACAGAATGGGCGATTCGGCGCACGCTACGTCGCAGCTGCCCCGCCGGATTATCAAGGTGCGTAGCATACCGGCCTGTCTCTCGGCCGATCCACTGCGGCGCTGCGACTCATGTACGCCCTTCTGCTTATTCCTGTGCCTCAGGAGACCCAGAAACTTGTGAGCGAGCCAGGTTAGTCTTGGGGCGTGATAACCGGTGCCGATGTGCCACGCTACGCGAATACAATGGGGGCCCATTCCGTGCTTGTCTCGCTGCCCCTGCAGCGCCTGGCATCAGCGCCTCGCCATCGGAGGAGAACATGCGACACTTCAATGTTATGATATTAGGGCCCCAGCAATCGCCCTACGAGGGTGGCGTCTTTAAGCTGGAGCTTTTCCTTCCCGAGGATTACCCCATGGCGCCCCCGAAGGTGCGCTTCCTGACCCAGATTTACCACCCCAAGTAAGTTTATTGTTTGCCAAAGTAGGCATTTGCGTAGACCGGCAGGAACTGTTACCTACACGCCTCTCACCACGCGCAGCATTGACAAGCTGGGGCGCATTTGCTTGGATATCTTGAAAGACAAGTGGTCACCCGCGCTTCAGATCCGCACCGTACTGCTCAGGTGAGATTATCTCAGCGGGATTATCTCAGCGGGGATTGACGGGGGCGATGACGCAGTGTATACTTGGTCAAGCACGGTAAGTGTGTGACTGCACGCCTGCTCTTTTACCGGTCACCCTACCCGTCCGTGCAGCATCCAAGCTTTGCTGTCGGCGCCAAACCCTGACGACCCCCTGGCTGAGAACGTCGCAAAGCACTGGAAGGAGAACGAGAAGGAGGCCATCAGGACAGGTGCGTGGCGGTTGCAGGGTTTGGCACTAGGCACGTAACGCCCCTCCTGGGCAGTGACAAATTGTCTTCCTAGCTAATAACCTGCAACGCAAAAGTGTGACAGCTTGCCTCCTTTCGCTACCTTCTGTCCCGCAGCTCGCCAATGGACGGCCAAGCACGCCAACGATGCGAAGGAGAAGGACTAGGAGACGTGCACATCAGGCTTACTCTCGACGCGCAACCCTCCGCATCAGTGGCAATATTGCGATGCATAGCGGATAGGCAGCTTGGTGCCGTACCTGCTTCCAGGGGCGCTAAGCTGCCACTGGAAGTCTACATTGGCATACTTTCACCTGAGAGTGATGTGAGCTGGGAACTGACAACGCAGCTGCGTTGTTGTGGGAGGCAGAATGGGGCTCTTACCGGGAGGTGTAGGGGACGGAGCGTGTGTTTTGGCGCGGTTCGGCCTGGGGAGCGTGCCCTGTGCTTTGGTGGTTAAATTCCAATGAAATAGACAGGAGCACACATAACTAGTGAATTCAGCATAGGTCGCCGCGGCCAGCGGCGCTAAATGTTGTAACAATTATACGGCACCGGACGGCTTCTCGACCTTCTTACCGCGCTTTGTATGCACAATGTCTTGTTTCCGCTTCCGTTCATACATTCACGTAGTTGGGCCGCTTTCCTTAACATTCTCTAACTATCGTGGTATACTTAAGCAGAGATCTGTGCCATTACATCAGCCAAGTCTGTTCACATCATAACTGGTTGGCCGTCTTGCAGTAGAGAAACTATAGCAAAATGATGCCAATGATGGGAATGCAGCCGCAGATCATCCTCTTGAAAGAAGGAACGGACACCAGCCAGGGTAAGCCGCAGCTGGTCAGCAACATCAATGCTTGCATGGCCGTGGTCGATACCGTTCGGACTACGCTTGGACCACGTGGCATGGACAAGCTTATACATGACAGCAGGGTAAGCAGCGCGCATGCGGACATTGGGCGGCTCCCGCGTTTTCGACAAGGTCTGTGGTTCGCCCCTGGCCCCTGATCTATTTGTACCTGCTATCATTCTAGGGTGTTACCATCTCAAACGACGGCGCTACGATTATGAAGCTACTCGACATCGTGCACCCGGCAGCCAAGAGCTTGGTGGATGTTTCACTGGCACAGGACGCTGAGGTATGTGTTAATTGAGACATTGTTCAATTGCTGCTGATATCGGGGGAAGTCCTCGTCCGGCTACCGATTGCGCGGGCTTTCGGGCCGCGGGGCGCGCGGAAGCGTCGGAAGCTTCGTGGGGCGCAAATCATTGCTTTCTGCACGCCCTGGCAGGTGGGCGACGGAACAACAAGCGTGGTTATTCTGGCAGGGGAGTTCCTGAAGGAGGCCAAGCCTTACATTGAGGAGGGCGTGCACCCACGTGTGAGTACGGTATGGTTGGGGCCCTTTCATGGCCCCCTGGTGTAAGGCACGATCGGGTCCACGCAAGGCCAGGGCAGCAACCCACGTACGCACGCAAGTACTGCCGGGGAAGCCCCGGAGCGGAGTCAGTCGGGCAGGGCCGGATAGAAGGGGCAATGTGGGTGTTGGGCTCCTCGACGGTGGGGAGCGGGCATGCTTATCCGTCATCGCGTTCACTGCACGCGTCCTTTTGCGAAGCCGGCACTCGCAGCTTGGGGCCGTGCGACCCATGGTTCTGGGTACGGCCCCCCTGTGTGATCGTGAAACGCTGTCGTCTTCCAGCTTTGTGTCCAAACAATTGCCCCGATCTGGCGGCGTCGGGACGCGACTGGGTTGCGAAGGTTCCCGCAGACATGACGGTAGTGCGTTTCGCCTTGCCTGGCCGCCCTCAGAGCCTGATCAAGAGCTTCAGGCAGGCCTCCGTCCTGGCAGTCCAGCGGCTGAAGGACCTTGCCATAAGTCTGGAGGACAAGGATATGGAGGAGAAGAAGGACCTCCTGAAGAAGTGCGCCATGACCACGCTGAACAGCAAGCTGGTGAGCGAACAAGCCGCGGCTGGGGCAGAGAGGAAACCCGTGGGCACACCCGCGGTAAGGGCCCTCGGTGCTGGTGACCGGAAAGCCTGAGGCGCCGGCCTTGCGGACCCGGGGTATGGGATACGCCCACCCACACACACACACACACAGTACGGGCACAGGGGAAAGGGGCGCTTGGCGCCGCAGCGTTCGGTTGGGATCAGCCCGCGTTTGCGCGAGGTCTCGGGTCGGGTGCGTGTCGCGTACAAACACGTTGGCTTAGGCTGACCTTCGGGTGGGCCCCTGAGTGATAATTGGGCGGCAGGACACCAAAAGCAGCGCTTTGACGGCTAAGAACACCAAAAGCAGTCCTTGGAAGGCAAGTAACACCGTGCGGGGAGGTAGCATCGTGGGAAGCAGCATCGTGCAGAGCGCGCCTTCAGAGCTCTGTATGTGGGTAGCTCGGGGGGTTTGCATTGCAAGAGGGGGCCGGGGCGGTCGAGGGCCGCGCTATGGAGGGTGGTTGCGTCGCACGTGGCGTTATGCGTCTGACCCAACATCAACCACGAAGGCCTGCGAAGGAGGCAGGGATGCGGCAGCAGTAGCGGCAGCAGTAGCGGCAGCAGTAGCGGCAGCAGTAGCGGCAGCAGTAGCGGCAGCAGTCTCAGCAGTGGCGGCAGCAGTCTCAACGGTGGCGGTGGCAGCCCGCAGGGAGACGTCGTGTAGGGGTGTGGCGGTGTAGGCTGTTCGTATCGGCATCAACGGAGTGGGGCCCGGGAAAAGATGGGTGAATTGAGTCACCGTCCGAGCTCCAAGAACCGGGAGGCTGTCCTAACGGGGCACGGGCGCACCGACGAGTTGTATTATCAGTCGGGGTTGGTCGGGGTGGCGAGAAGACCCGGTTACACAACGCACGAAACGGAGGGCAGAAACTACCAGCCGGGGGCGAGGCTGCATGAGGCCCCATCCGAGCACCCGAGACCTCCAGGGGGGTTAACTGGGATGGTATAGTTTTTTATAAAGACATGCTGATGAGGGGGCCTGACGAGGCTGATATTGCGCTGGGGGGAGGAGAACCATGGCTTTCTAGGGCGGCGGTGTGGCGGCCGTCTCCATACCTCAGCGGACCGCTCGTGCAGGGTAGGCGCGGAATGGTTTGTCCTGGGTACCGAGGTGTCCCTGCTACCCATGGCTGCAATGTACCAAAAGACCGCACTCGCGCGCAAGCTACCTTGCGCACCGACCATTCCATTCCATGGCCCGTCGCCACCCGAAGACTGGGAGGGCTGCTGGGTTGGGTGCGTGTCGTGATGTCGTGGGCTGTCGCCATGACGAGGCCTGCGGAGGTGGCGAGTGCGCGTCAAGACGTACGACGTCGTACTAGGAACACGTGCTATGCCGGGGTAGGGGGCTGTCCCCACACCCCTGCGTGGCGGCACACACCCGGCCGCCCATCATGCCCCCACCCGCCGCTATCTGGCTGCATCGCACAGCCTAACCACTCCTCCGGCCTCCCCGCCCCGCTGAGGCCCCACCCACCCGCTGCCCCCCTCTTGACACTGCTCACCCGCAACACCCCCCCCCTCCCCACACTATCACTCCAACTCCTATGTTGTGTAACCGGGTCTTCTCGCAACCCCCTCCCCCCCAACACACACACACACACTCACACGCTCACTCGTGGACCCACTCTGGGCTTCTTTCGGTAACTATTGGCGCCTCGCCCTGCCTCCGGATTCCTTGGTCTCTTCGCGCTCAGTCTCCTTCGCGGCTCAGCTCAGCATTTTTAAAACACTCACACGGTTTCTTCTCTAGCCCGTGCCCGCCCATCCCGACCCTGCGCTGTGAATGAACACATCTCGCCCCTGCACCACTCGCGCCTCAGGTGAGCGGCGAGAAGGAGTTCTTCGCTCAGATGGTCGTTGACGCGGTGTCCACCCTGGACCTGGGCTCCCTGGACCTCAAGATGATCGGCATCAAGAAGGTCCAGGGAGGTGGCCTGCGCGATTCGTTCCTGGTGGACGGGGTGGCCTTCAAGAAGACCTTCTCGTACGCGGGTGCGTGGTAGGGAGGCGATGAGGGAGAGGGGTGGAGGCGGGGTGGGTTGAGGGAGGCGGTGGGTTGAGGGAGAGAGGGGAGGGGAGGGGTGGGGCGAGGGATACAGGGGAGGGGTGGGGTGAGGGAGAGAGGGGAGAGGTGGGGTGAGGGAGAGAGGGGAGAGGTGAGGTGAGGGAGAGAGGGGAGGGGAGAGATGAGGGAGAGAGGGATGGGGTTGCGGGGCTACATCAGGGGGTGTGGGGTGGCCGGCTTGCGCGTGGGTGGGTGCGGACGCCGGGGAGATTGGGGGCGAAAAGGGCAACTGGGCAATGACGCCCCGCGGCCCGCGCCCCGCGGCGCCTGGTATGCCGGGCAGGCGAGGGCTTCCTGCCAGCGCTTCTTTCCAAACGGCGCAGCTGGAGCAGGCGCGGTATTCCTCCTCCTCCTCACGCCCTCCCCCACTTTCTCCATCCGCCCCTCCCCCCCCCGGGGTTTACGCGCCTCCCCCCTCCCCAGGCTTCGAGCAGCAGCCCAAGTCCTTCAACGACCCCAAGATCCTCATCCTCAACATCGAGCTGGAGCTCAAGGCGGAGAAGGAGAACGCCGAGATCCGGCTGGACGACCCCGCCAAGTACCAGTCCATCGTGGACGCCGAGTGGAACATCATTTACGACAAGCTGGCCAAGTGCGTTGCCAGCGGCGCCAACATCGTCCTGTCGAGGCTGGCCATCGGCGACCTGGCCACCCAGGTGCGGCGGTGTGAGGGATGTGTATGTGTGCGGGGACGGGGGGAGCGAGGAAGCCTGATGTGTGTGGGGGGAGGGAGGAACCTCGTGGGAACGACGTAGCAGGGGGAGAGGGAGAGAGAAGGTTGCTAGCGGATAAGAGTGGAGGGGGGAAGAGCGGAAGGTGGTGAGGACAGCAGGCGGATGGAGGAGGAGAAGGGGCGAGCAGGGGCCGAGGGGGAGGGGCCGCAGTGGGGTGATGCCGGGCAAGCGGTGAGTGAAGCGGTATTGGGGTTCCGACATGAGTTGGTGCGGCGAGGCCGCAGCCGCGGCCGCGCTCATAGTTGCCCAGCCACTTGCGGGGTGTTGTGGTCAGCTCCACAGCATTGCGGACAAGCCCACGGCGCGTCTATTGATGACGGGGCGGGTTGGACTGCGTCACGGGACCCCCCCCCCCGCAACGCAACAACGCAGCACCACAGCAACGCAACAACGCGCACATCGCCCGTGGCTCCCCGCGCACACCAACCCTGCCTCCCCTGCCCCCTGCCGGCCCCCTCCCCCTCCTGCCCCCCGACGCTCAGTACTTCGCCGACCGCAACATCTTCTGCGCTGGCCGCGTGGAGTCCGGCGACATGGAGCGCGTCACCAAGGCCACCGGTGCCAAGGCGCAGACAACCGTCAACAACCTGGACAAGGCGGCGCTGGGCACGTGCGCGCGATTCGAGGAGCGCCAGGTGGGCCGGGGCGCGGGGGTATCGCCAGGTGGGCCTGGGCGGGGGGTTATCGCCAGGTGGGCCGGGCTGGGGGGATATCGCCAGGTGGGAGGGGTTTAATTGAGGAACCCAGGTGGGGGGGAGAAGGGGGATGGAGCGGGAGGACCGGGGAGGTGGGGGGCAGGATGCGGAGACGGGTAGGGTAGGGGGCCTTACCGTCGCGGGGAGTTGCGACGAACAACGGTGTACGAAAGAAAAGCCGTTTAGGACAGACGTTTCGAGATGCATGCTGTTCTGCAGGGCTGTCCCTGGAGGGGTGCTGTGCTGTCAAGCTGGTGGCTGCAGTCAGCTCACCGACCGCGTCACGAGGCAGCCACCTTCCGGCCCCAGCCAGCACCCCACCCCTCCAGCCACCTTCCGGCCCGCGCCCCGGATCCATCCACCTGTTCAACACCACGCCACCCGCACCACTGCCACCGTTTTGCAGCCCGCTTCCCACCCATTCCCACCCCATTCCTACCCCCCGCCCCCTTTCCTTACCCCACGGTTTCCTCACCCCCACCTTCCCTTTGCTAAACATACCCTCCCCCTACCCCCTCTTTGCAGGTGGGCGCCGAGCGCTACAACCTGTTCACCGGCTGCCCCCAGGCTCGCACCGCCACGCTGGTGCTGCGCGGCGGCTCGGAGCAGTTCATCGACGAGGCGGACCGCTCGCTGCACGACGCCATCATGATTGTGCGCCGCGCGCTCAAGCACGCGCAGGTGGGACCACGACGGAACAAATCGTCGGCTGGCATTCGGCTGGCACCTCTCCCCGCCCTAACCACGCACTAAAACCTCAAAAAACCCTAAACCCCTAAACCTCGCCCCGGTCAACGAGGGGGACCGGTCCATGTGTCCGGTCTGTGGAGGGCGGAAGCGCTCCTTGCCCGCCCAGAAGCAGCTTTGTGACTCTCGCGCGCCTCCTCTTCGCTCCTCCTCCTGACCGCAGGTGGTCTCGGGCGGCGGCGCCATCGAGATGGAGATCAGCAGGTACCTGAGCGACTACAGCCTGCAGTTCACCAACAAGGTAGGGACCGGGACGGGGCGCCTGGGCAGGAGGCGGCGGAGCAGCTGGGTAACCGCGGACGGACGCGCCGCAACCTCTAGCGCCGTCAGCGAAGAGGGTTCGAGCTCATCCGGCGTGTTATCCGTGTGTGTGGGGGGGGGTGCGCAGCCGGTGCCAGCGCACCCATCCCCCGCAAACCTGTCGATCGCGAGGGGCGCGCCGCGACTGCGACGTGTGCGTACTTTGGGCCGGGTGGCGCGCTGCATGACAGGCGCTGCGTCGCGCATGCTGCCGCCGCCCTGCCTGGTGGGGGCAGCTATGCGCAGTGCTCCTGGCGCAGCTCCCGGTGGTGGTGGCCTGCCTGGTGGCTGCCCCCTGCTCGCTTGGTTACGCGGCGGCTGCCTGCCTGCGGGGTAGCTAGCACACAGATACCGCCACTTCCAGCGGGCGCCCGTCTCGAATGATTACCGTCTAGCCAGCGGCAGCAGCCTTTTCGAAAGGTCTACGCCAGCCCCATCCCGGCATTTTGGTCCACGTAGGGCATCCTCGCTACCCCACACCGGACACACGTGTGTACCAAGCGTTTCCTGGTCGGTTTTCCTGTTCAGTGCCGGTTCGGTGTCGACCCACTGGCTTCCTCTCATGCCCCACACCGGACAACTGGCGACACGCCCGCCCCGAGGAGACCTCGCGCGCGCCCCGCTGCCGCCTGCGCACCCACACTACCCTGCACAGCACGTACAGCGCCCGCAGTTTATTCCCGAATGTGCGCGCAACCAGGCGTCCGAAGTCTACGCGCCAACTATACAATTCACCTCGCATAAACGGTCTTTTTTGCAACCCTTCCTTTCCGCCACCATCACCCCCTCCCTTCCCGCCGGGCTTTCCTCACCCTCGCCGCCGCGCCCCTCCCCACGAACCCGCAGTCCCAGCTGTTCATCAAGTCGTACGCTAAGGCGCTGGAGGTGATCCCCCGGCAGCTCTGCAACAACGCCGGCTTCGACGCCACCGACGTGCTCAACCAGCTGCGCCAGAAGCACGCGCTGGCGGACGGGTCGGGCAAGGTGAGAGCAATATGGGCGAGGTGGGGGCCGCAGGGCATGTGGCCGCATGCAGCAGCGGCGCGGGTGCATCCTCCTGCGGTGGGCGCATCCTCACCCCCCGCACAGCAAGGATGCAAGGGTACCCTTTGCCGGCTCCACGAACCCCTTCCCTGTCTCATATCGCGTTTCCGTTTCTACGGGTTTCGTCATCTCCCCCCCTCCAGCATGCGCCCGTACCCATGTGTCCCCAGACTGTGCGCCAGCTGCACTACCCATGTCGTGTAACCGGGCCTTTATGCCCCCTCCCCACACGGAAGCATTTCCCAGCTGGCTGTTACCCCTGCGTCATCATCTGGCCCCCACACCCCCCGCACGCAACCAGATGTCCACAGCCTGTGCGCCAGCTACAATTCCCACGTCGAGTAACCGGGTCGTTTTTGCAACCCCTCCCGCTCCTTTCTCCCACCAGAACTTCGGTATGGACGTGAACACGGGCGGCGTGTGCGACACGTACAAGGCCTTCGTGTGGGAGCCGGCACTCGTAAAGATCAACGCCATTCAGGTGCGAGGGCGCTGCCGGATGGGAGGGAGGGAGGCGCTCTCCAACAGAAAGTATCAGGAGGGGCCTTGGAGGTCTGCTTTGCCGTACAGTGCCCGGCAAGACGGAGGCGGCTCCTGTGGTGCACCCCATATGCCACCGCATGCCGTACAGTGCCGTCACATGCTCCCCCCGTGGATGCAGCTCTCGACTTTTCTTCCACAACCCTTCCGCTCATTGCTCTGCGCGCTTGCCAGCGCGCTTTCTTTTGCCCAATGCGAGGGCCTCAAATGTAACATGTGTCATGGTCCCTACGGCTCCGCTCGCTCGTCTCATCTTCGGCCCCCTCCCTCCCATCTCCTCCATGCCCCACTCGACTCCAGGCCGCAACCGAGGCCGCCTGCCTCATCCTGTCGGTGGACGAGACTGTGCGGAACCCCAAGAGCGAGGTGCCGGACGCGGCGAGCGGCCAGGCGGCGCAGGCGGCCATGGCCGGGAGGGGGCGGGGGCGCGGCGGCGGCGGCATGCGCGGCCGCGGCATGCGGCGATGAGCTGCCGCTGGGGCTGCGCGTCGTTTCCCGCAGGGTGATTGGTAGGAATGGATTCCTAGTAACGGCACGGATGGCGCTGGTTGCGGAGGGCGGGCGGTGATCTGGCGGAGGTGTCTGGTACGAGCTGGGAGGAGGTGCGGCTCGCGCGCGAATGGAGGAGAAGGTGGTCGGCTCGACAGCATCACCCATCACCACCGCCACCTGGGAAGGGGAGGGGAGGGTGCGGGCTGGGATACCCAGCCGGTGCCCCCGTACCTGGGGCGATGCAGGACCAGCTCGTGGGTGGGTGAGTGTTTGCCCCAGCGCTGGGCGTTGAGCGCGAAGCGCGCCCAGTCGGGAGTTGTGTGTGAGGTTTAGGGGGCTGTCGCGGGATGAAGCGGCCGTCGTGTCGGTGGGGCCGCTGCGCGGTGTGTGCTTGCAGCTGCAAGCGAGTCACCGCATCTCGGGATGGCGCAATTGCTGTCCCGTCCCGTGCCAACACGGATGCAGCCATGTTGAGTGTCGGAGCGCCTGCATTGCGTGTCTCCTCGTCGAGGCGCGATCCATGGGAGAGTGGAGATGGGGACTGGGTTTGGTGCGAGGAGGGAAGGAGGTCCGCCGCCCACGTGTCGAGCTTCAGCCTGGGCGTGGCCACGGGCGCTAGGCGCGCCAACAGCACGACATGTGCTCGGGCAGGAGCACGGCGGGGCGGGTAGTCCAGTCCCGCCTTCGTCGAGAGAGCGTCGGAGCTAGGGTGACGCTGTAAGCCGGGGTTCGGTAGGTCGGTACCCCACTGACTCTTGGTTGCGTGGCTGGTCGCTGGTCACAACACGGAACTGCCGGGAACTTGGGATGCAGGGTGCTCTCGACGACGCATGGCGTGCGGAGTATACGTTCACCGGCGGCTCCCGTAGCTCTGCCGGTCGCCGACAGCACGTATTCTTGTTGCATAAAAGCGGCGTAGCATGCCTAGTGCACCTAAACAGCGGTGCGGGGATGCCATCCTTGCGTCTGAATGGGCTAAGTGCCTCATTATTCCAGCTGCTTAAGGAGCGATCCAGAGAGCAAGGGCGAACACAACTGGTAGCCCTAGCACCACCTGTAGACGTGCTACAGTGGGGAAGGCGACGTGAAGTCAAACTGGATTGCGCATCAAGTCAAACTGGAGCGGCCCACGTGCCACGCCCCAAACACCCGCCCTCTTCGCGAACCGGCGACAGTGCCCACCTACTCATCGGCATTACGGGATACCGTTGTAACCCGGACAGTTACAGTGGTGCGCCGGTTGTCCATTGTAGCCCTTCCACCCCGGTGTAGCCGGTAAGGAGGAAACAGGAGCAGCTGCTGAGGCGCTACAGTGTCACGCTGTCATGTCGCAGCACGGGCAAAGGAGATCGTGGAGCGCAGCCCGGTACGATGGTTTACGAGGGGGTGGAGGGCAGCACAGCTAGTAACCATGATGCGCCGTGACTGCTGCTGTTTCGCACCCCTCCGTTACGGAACGAAGTGCGTGCCAAAAGCTCGTGTCCCAGCAGCAACATGAACAACGGAGATCGTCGCGGAGAGCGACGGCAGCGTCGAAGGAACAACAGCACAGGCGGGAAGCGCACGTGACACCGGTCACTGTGCCGTATGCGATGCGGTGATTCTGCGACCCATGGGGTCCGTCCGTGTTGTATGCTATGTACACGAACCACGCCCTTACGTGTGCTGGCAGCCAATCTCAGTTCGCCTGTATTCAACGCAACTAAACTGCCGGGAAAGTCCAAGTAACCAACATTATACACTACACTGCAACTCAGCAGCGCGTGCAGCTTCAGGGCAACCATGCAAGTACGGCTCATCGGTCAGACGTTGTAATCTACAGTCGGCTGTCTGGCAGTGTCTGTGACAGATAGGGCGGAATTAATATACGATTACGATTTACGATTTATTACATGTCGTACTGGCTCGCGCCAGTAGCATGCGTCCCCCCATAACGGACATCCGTCAAAGGGCGCACTTCAAGAACTAATACTAGAAAAACGGGATTATTCCCTTAATGACTCTGTCCGCGCCCTCTGTATCTGAGCCAAAAGGTTGCCTAGTTTCACCTGATCCCACGTAGTCATCACCACTTGCATATCCTGTCCAGTAGGAAAATCTACAGCTCGTCTGAGGGGCTCATACACGGGACACTCCATAAGAACATGAAACTCGTCTTCTACCATATCCCCGCGGCACACTCGGCACGTTCTCTCAACACGTGGCTTACGCGGCCGACGTGCAAAACGACTTACGTCGAGATCCCAACAGCCGAGACGAAAACGCATCAGCGCCGTGTGATGCTTCCGAGGCATACACGCGCGAAGGTGATCGAGCTTCTTTGTATGCGCGTCGGGGGCATATGCAACGCCCATCCAATTCGAGTAGCGACACATTGTTACGCCCGGCTTCCCGCGATCACTGTCTCCTGCTGCAAATTCGGGAAAAACCCGCGGATCCATATCAATATCACTCGAGTTCCAATCGAGCAGCAAACGCCGCCTGAACTCCTCTAGCACCTTGTCAAACGGGATTTCCAACGCGGCTATTGCCTTGGCTTTGTCCACATTACTCAACGTTGCGCTCACATGTTGGCGATAGTCGTACCCAAGTGCTCCAAGAATCCGCAGCACCTTACCAGCCCAGAAATATTCATGCTCGCTTGACGAGCGATCCGATTCCAACCATGCAAAAATATCCTCCTCTAAGACTGCCTGTGCGAGCGTCGAGGGCTGCTTACTCAGGCGCTTCCAAAAACCAAACACTTGCTGTGCCCAAAAGTGATGCAAAGGCAGTTGAGAGGACTCTGCGAAGAGTTGCCTGTTCGGAGGCAAACTAGCGCCAACTACCCTGCGCAAAAAGATCTTCTGTACCTCGACCATTGGATCCGCCAGAGCTCTTTCAAATACACCTGCCGCACGACCTGTGCTTCGAACCCATTTTCCCCATCTGCCAAGCAGCGCCGCATTCTCCCCCGTCGCTCCTGACCCTCCCCGCTGGTTCCATCTTTGCCACTCCCTAACCCGCTGTCTACCCTTAGTTCCTAAAACTTCCCAAATAGCGTCTGGTCCCCATACCTCCGCTCCGTACGATAATAAAGGCCTTATTTGGGCGTCAAAACAGCGTAGCATAAGATCGGGTGCCCATACGCGATTTAATTCTAACTTACGCATTAAAGCAAAAACTCCCCTGCGACCCACATCGCATAGCTCCATTCGGCACGAGTCGAACGAAAAACCTGATCCATATCGCAGTCCAAGATATTTTGCGCGCTCTTTGACTGGTACCGTCTGGCCCGCATAACGCAACCCTGCTGCATCACTCAAAAGTGCGTCGTAGGACGTTTGCCTACCGGCGAATACCATCAACTCGCATTTACCCACATTCAAATTCATTCCAAATGCATCACAGAATTCCGCTAACCTATCCAACAGGAATTGCATCCGTTCCCGATTCATAGTCATGAGCGTAAGGTCATCCGCGTACAGCAGCTCCGGGACCCCTTTTCCATGCGCGGTGGGGACGCATCCCCGAGGTTGCCTTTGCTCGTGCTCATCTACGTAATCCGCAAATGATTCGATAAACAACCCGAACAGGACTGGGCTTAGCGGGCATCCCTGCTTTACCCCCTGCACTGATTCAAACCGCTCACCTCTCTTCCCGTTGACTTTCACGCGCAATTGCACCTTATCATAACAACGCCTAATAGCAGACAGCATTTGCCCAGAAAGACCCCGTTCCCTTAGCCGAGCCCACAACAAATTTCGGTCCACACGATCAAAAGCCTTCTCGAAATCGATCTGGCAGACTAAAAGCCCGTGTTGCCCCGGCCTAGCGTAACGAGCTATAAAATGACGAAGCGCGAAAAGATGATGTTGTGTGCCCAAACCCCGACGAAAACCCGCTTGACACCAGTGTCGGACCGGTCTTGCTGCAAATTCAGATTCGGCGAATTTTGAAAGACGCCGTTCCAGAACTGAAGCGTAACATTTGGCAAGCACTCCGCCCACCGCGATCCCTCTGTAATTACTGCACTCTAACATGTCCTTCCCATTCCCCTTATACACCGGGACTAGATCCGACACAGTAAACTGTGCAGGGTAATCACCCGTAGCGCGAATATGCTCCATTAGCACCGTCACAACCGGGACAAGCCTGTTAATTTCTGGGCTCCGATCCTCGCTGCCACTGCGAAGCTTCCGAGCGTATCGGTAGCACTCGCCGCACACTTTCTCGGGACCGCTCGACTTGCCATTCGGTAGCTTCTCCAAAACCACTGCAACTTCCGCCGCCGTAATTGGCGTGTTGAGCGCCTCATCTGCCGCTCGCCTCCTGAGTTCTGCTTCCTCCTCCCCTAAGGCACGCCACCAAGGTAACGTGTGCCTATCTACTCTATTAACAAAGCCCAGTATATCCGTTGCACGCTCATAATCTGGCGGGCGCTGCCTTTCATTGAGCAGCGCCTGGAAATGACTTCGCCACGCGTCTGCATCAGTAATAGGGCACGACTCCGATGACCCGTCCGAAAGCTTGCGCCATAGCGCCTTAGGGTCTCCGCGACAGTTGTTAATGAATGCGCGCCATTCCTCGTGCTCAAAAGCCGCCATTGCGCGCCTGCGTGCTCTATTGAACTCCTGCCTCGCGACCCTGTATGCTTGCCACACCCCCGAACACCTACCTTGACCTTTTGCATCCGTTAGCTTAGAACTCATAGCAGCATGCTTTTGCGCACATTCCGCATTCCACCAAGGCGCGTGATTCGATCGCGGTTGCCGCGACTCACGCCCCACCCCAAAAGCCTGCTTCATAGCTCCGTACAGAATCTCGCCTATACGATCTACCGCACATGTGCTAGAAACAGAGCCATTATCCAACCCTTGCGTAACCTCCTGTAGATTTGCCATTACTGCACTGTCGTCTGCAGTGAAATAGGTTGCATACTTCCTCCACTGGCTGACGTTGAAACCCAGACGCTTACGAGGACGACGTGGAGGTAATTCCCCGTCCGGCCGTTGCAGCCGCACGCCCAGTTGTAGACTAACCGGTCCGTGGTCACTGAACGTACGCCCGCCCGTACCACGCGTACGTAGCCTATTATGCAGATTATCAAACACAAATAAAGCCTGACACTTAGAAAACAGACTAGGACTAGTTAGAAATAGGTCCACCGTACTGCCACCTTGCGGGCCCAAGAACGTAAGAGCCCCGCGTTCATCACCTCTAACCCTCCCATTTACTACACACAGGCCTTCTGAGCGGCATACGTTCCCCAGCTCAATGCCCGCGTGGTTGGTGCGCGCGTCGACACAATTCCGAAAACGTGGAACAGCATCAATGCTGTCGTCATAGCCAAAGGGAGCCCCTAATTGCCGGCAAGGAGCACTAGGTCGTCGTCACGTCGCAGTGCGCCTAATCTCGCTTGAAGAGCAGCAAAGGCATCTAGGGCTGCTTCGGCGTTCGTGGCTGCTGGTCGTCCTTCCCTATGGTAGGACGAGTCTTCGGGCGCGATATAGCACGCACCGATCAGCAAACTACGGCCGCCTGCGTCCGCCCAATCGGAGCGCAGCCGCAGCCACACAGACTCGCAGCCCCGAGGCTCCGCTACATACAGTAACGGCTCCAAGGCGTCTGCGATTCTATCGTGGACGTACACGGCTACACCTCCCGCCCTCCTGCCCCCCATTCTAGGCCTGTCCACGCAAAAATTCTTATAACCCGGTAGCTGTTGACCTGCTGTCGGGTGCGCTTCTGTGCCGTGTGTTTCAACACAAATGATGATATCATGCATAGAAAGTAAATGCCATATTAGTTCGTCCTCCTGCAGCTTGCCTTCCTCTAGATGGCGCACGTTCCACAAAATGATACGCAGGTTACTATCCGTCATTAGATTCGTGCGTCGCCGTTACGCGCACCTCCCAGGTCTCCATTCCTCCCGGGTCCCTCACCGGACCCCGCCATACTGCGCCATGCTCCGCCTCCCCTCACTCCTCGTCCGCCCGTCTCTGGTGGTGCCTCCGGGCAGCGCTTCACGTCCTCTTCTGTGTACTGCCTGGGGACACGTGACCCCGGAGGCAGTACGAAGATCTGGGCGCCGTTGCGCCACTTCGGCCGCATGCCGCCGTCCAGCAACCTCTTGTAGTCGTACGATGCTGCACGTCGGGCGGCGCGACCAGCGGGGGTGAGGTTGTCGGCAACCACCCACTGGAACGTCTGCCGGATGAACACAGCGCAGCTGATAAAGGCTGCCCTTGCAGCCTGAACATCCTCTGCCTCACCCGTGAACCGCACTATTATGCGGCGCACCGGTGTGAACTGCTCCCTTGTGGCCGCCCCGGCGCCATCAGCCGGAGCTGCGGTGCCGGTGACCTGCCGTGCTTCTCCACCTGGAGTTACCGCCGCTGCTGCTCCCGCCTGCTCGTCCATCTCCATTGCCGTGTCGGCCTTGTCGTCTCCGCTGCTGGCGCCGACCGCCTTCCTGAAGGCGCTCATCCCCGACGGCACCTCTTCCGCCTTGATGCCTACGCTACGGATCTGTACATACTCCATAACCCCCTCCAGCTTTTGCTGAATTTCTGGCAGCGCGATATTGCGCCCAATGTTGCTTAGGATCAAAGATCCCGACTCCGTGAGAGGTACTGTCCGCCCCACCTCGTATGCCTGCGTGGCTCGCCTGGGGTGCTGCTGTGCTGCGGCCGGACCCTCTTGCTGTAGCCCTGACCAGGCCCTCTGCAGCTTCTGAATCGCTGAGGTAAGGTCCTGTACCATCGTGTACAGGTTGTTGACCTTCACCACGAGCGCCTCTTGGCCATCGGTGGGTTCGCCGACCGACCTGCTGAGCCGTTGGTGAACGGCATGGATCTCCGCGTCCAGCCGCTGGCTCTCCCTCTTTAAGCTGTCGCTAAACTTCTCCAGCCGTTCGTCAAACATACGGCTGAGGCTTGCGAATTGCGCCGAGAAGGTCGACGACATATCCGCAAGTTTCGCCGAGAAGGTCGATGACATGTCCGCCTTCAGAGTGTCTATAGCCTCCTCCATGGTTAATATAGGTAATCAGTGCCGTACTACCAGGATGACAAAGGCCAGCGGACGCCGGATATATCAGTTACGCAGTGTACCTAGTAACTCCAGCTTAAAACTATAAACTGCCGCATAGTTTATAATTAACGTGTGGCTAGGCTCGTGCGCCCCGGTTGAGTGACTGACGCGACCAAGTGCCATAAGCCCATAACGGCGTTGGGAATTGGGAAATGGCCGGACCGAATTGTGAACCTATAAAAACACAGAAGCTGTAGCGCGAATGGCGCTCGGAGACTTCAACATGCGACGATAGCTACCGTTTCGTACCGCGCTTCGCAACAAGTTACCTATTACGCCCTTCACAATGTACGCGTATAAAGCGAATATAGTTCTTGGATTCGCTACAGTCCTTACAGTTGTCGCCACCCAGATGACGTCGATCAGCGGCCATAACAGCGCTGGCTCAGACCGACCATTGCGCCAGACCCAGGGCTTTGTCGTCCCACTGCGGCAGCTTGACCGGCCAGGATGGCGGCGTCATCTGTTGCGCAGCGGCTCCTTCCCAGTCAACGGTGCTGTGCGCGAGTTGGGGTGAGGATGGGTCGTGACCCGAGTTACCAGTCTGCATCCATGGGCCGAGCCTCCCCGCGTCTCCCCCCCCCTCCGCCTTGTGCAGCTACTTCTACGCAACCTTGCATCTGGGGACTCCGGCGCACTCGTTCACCCTGATCATCGACACGGGCAGCACGATCACTTACGTTCCGTGCAAGGGATGCGACGATTGCGGCAAGCACCAGGTGATTCCGCCATCCCCTGCTGAACCAGCGCTAGCAGTGCTTGGCCTTGCAGTCTGATTGGAGATGGCAGCACGGCCTGTCTCAAACCCAAAACGAGCTGGGGGGGAACCATACGCTCGTCTGCGGTGTGGAGGTGACGTGACCGCACGTGCCCCGTTGCCGCGGCGCTTCCAGGGCCCTGCAAGTGTGCCGTGCCGTGCTGCGCCGTGCTGCGCCGTGCCGTGCCGCCATACCCAAACACCGCACCGCGCTCTGCACGATACCCCTCCCCCCCCTGGACCCCCCTCCCCCCCCCGCGCTCCCTCATCGCGCTCCCCACCTACCCACCCACCCACCCGCCCGCTTCCAATGCCGCTGCGGTGGGGGTGCAGTCCGAGCGGTTCGACCCCGACTCCTCCTCCACCGCCCGGCGGCTGCTGTGCGACGACGCCCTCTGCAACTGCGGCCGGCCCAGCTGCTCGTGCTCCGCCAATAACCACTGCTACTACAGGCGATCGTACGGTAGGCAGCGGTGGGGTTGGCTGCCGGCGGGGAGGGATGGCCAGCGCCAGCTGGGGAGCTGATGGTATGCCGCTGGCTGCGCCAGGCTTGGGCGGTGTGCTTGCAATACCGGCGGGGTACCGGATGTGGTACCGGATTTGGTACCGGCGGGGTACTGGATGCGGTACCGGATGTGGTACCGGCAGGGTACTGGATGCGGTACCGGATGTGGTACCGGCGGGGTACCAGATGCGGTACTCGATGTGGTATTGGATGCGGTACCGGCTGGGAGGCCCGGGACTCTCAGAGGGCCTCCCTGGATCTGGCTGCCCGGGGGGTTGTAAAAACTGTTTTACGCCCGGGGGGGGGGCGGGGCGCTCGGAGTGTAGGGGCTGCCGCTGAGCGGGGCTCCGGGGTTGTTGCGATGTGCGCCACTCAGCGGCGACACGCGGGATAGCGTCATCCCGCCAGGCCAGCCGGCTGCCCGAATGAATTGAAACCTTAGGGGGGGATGCTGTACGGCCCCGTACGGCCACGCCTTCCTTGTCTCCTGCAAACTCCATTGAAATCGCTGTTGGGTGGGGCAGTGTGTGACACCAGGACGCGTGCTACCAGGGAGGGCTCGGGGCCCCCACCCTCGCGCCGCCGTCCTGCGCGGTCTGCTGTCTCACACTCGCTTCGCGCTCCTCCCCGGCGACAAAGACAGGCTGTGCTCCATCACCACCAGCACCGCACGTCCCCCTCCCATCCCCGTGCACTCCAACCACCCTCAACCACCCCCCAACCACCCCCAACCACCCCTAACCACCCTCAACCACCCCCGGCCGCCATCCAACACGCAACAGCTGAGGGCAGCACCAGCGAGGGCTACCTCATCAGCGACGTGCTCAGCTTCCCGGACGACCAGCCCCCCGTGGGCCTTGTGTTTGGCTGCGTCAACGGGGAGCACGGCGAGCTGCACAACCAGATGGCGGACGGCCTGGTGGGCATGGGCAACAACGACAACGCCTTTCACAGCCAGGTGGGGGTTTTAGGGTTTTCGGCGGCTCAACGCCCCTTGCCCGCCTCGCTGAGCCTGCCTGACCCCCACTGCCCAAACCCCACTGCCTGATCCCCAATTGCCTACCCCCAATTGCCTATCCCCAACTGCCTACTCCCAACTGCCCACTCCCAACTGCCTGCCCCCGACTGCCTACTCCCAACTGCCTGCCCCCGACTGCCTGCCCGCAACTGCCTGCTTCACGCGTTAGCTGAACCTGCCTAACCCCCCTCCGCCGACATGACGTTGTTTGGCCTGCCACACCTGCATCTAAGCGCACTAAGGCACTTCTTGCGGCCGCCCACGGAGCCAGGGGTGGTGGTGTGAAAACCGGTGACACGAAAAACGACAAGATAGCTAGTGGGCGCATGGTCGGCGGACAGCCAGGGGCGGGGACGTGCCCTCCTCCGTATACCACCGTCATGGGATCTATAGCCCCCGCCCGCATTGGCGCTTTACCACCGTCCTAATGCCAATGGGAGGGGCCAAGCCTCCGCACGCAGTGATATCTTGGGACTGCAGCCAGGGTGCCGTAATGGTGGGCGCAATGCCGACATGGGTTTGGCTGGCAACACGGGTTCGGCTGCCAACATGGGTTTTGCTGGCGCCCCGTCCGCCGGCACCCCCGCGCACCTCCCACGGTGCTTTTGTTCGCGGGGGGCGGAGGGTCCCCCGGCTGGGTCTCGCTGCCCCTCAACCTACACCCCCCTGCGCGCCACGACCGCCTCCAACGCCCTCCCCTCTCGCGCCCTTTCCTTCCCCGGCGGTATCCGGGTCTTCTCCCCCTCCCTCGGCGGTGCAGCTGGTGCAGCGGGGCGTCATCGAGGACGTCTTCTCGCTGTGCTTCGGACACCCCAAGGACGGGATGCTGCTGATGGGTGGGTGAGCGGAGGGAGGGGGGGAGGGCAGCCGCGGCCTGGGCCGGCAGGGACGTGCCCCGGCAGGACCCAAACACACCGTCAGCATAGTGCCGTACAACCTGCCGTACAGTACAAGGTGCCGTACAGTACGGCACACCATACCACCCAATCGGCACGCCCTGGGGTTTCCAGCCCCGCACGCTTGTTGCGGTTCCTTGCACGGCATGAGGAGGCTTGCCGCCGTGTCGTACCTGCTCCTGCAGCTAGTACCCCTTCCCTGGACCCGACCGCCGGCCTCACCTCCTGCGATACCCCCGCTGCCCCCTTAAACTCCCGGGCTCCCCCGCCCCGCCGCCACCCATGTCGTGTAACCGGGTTTTTATGCCCCCCCCCCCACACCCGCCCCGGCCCCCTCCCTCGCAGGTGACGTGCCGCTGCCCGCGTCCTCCCAGACCGTGTACACGCCCCTGCTAACCAGCATGCACCTGCACTTCTACAACGTCAAGATGGAGGGCATTGCGGTGGACGGACAGATGCTGCCGCTCGACGGGGTGAGCGAGGCGGGGTGGAGGGGGGGAAGGGTGCTGGGGTGGTGGTGTGTAACCGGGGGGGGAAGGGTGCTGGGGTGGTGGTGTGTAACCGGGGGGGAAGGGTGCTGGGGTGGTGGTGTGTAACCGGGGGGGGGGGGAAGGGTGCTGGGGTGGTGGTGTGTAACCGGGGGGGGAAGGGTGCTGGGGTGGTGGTGCGTAACCGGGGGGGAAGGGTGCTGGGGTGGTGGTGCGTAACCGGGGGGGAAGGGTGCTGGGGTGGTGGTGCGTAACCGGGGGGGGGAGGGTGCTGGGGTGGTGGTGTGTAACCGGGGGGGGAAGGGTGCTGGGGTGGTGGTGTGTAACCGGGGGGGGGGGGAAGGGTGCTGGGGTGGTGGTGCTTGGTGGCGGGAGCTCATGGGCATCGCGGGCGAGTAGTATCGAGTCGTGTTGCGCTCTCATACAAATGGGGGGGTTCTGCGCCTGGCGGTTGGTGTGTCGAGGCGCCCGGTCCGTGTGACTACCACGTCAGACACGCCGGCCCCGTGTCTCCCCGCGACATCAACAGCGTCCGGACTCGAACCTACCTCTGACCACCCGGCCAACAGCCAACCGCCATTCCCCCTCCCCCCCCTTTCCCCCCTCTCTTCTCCCCCTTGCAGTCCAGCTTCGACCGGGGTTACGGCACTGTGTTGGACAGCGGTACCACCTTCACCTACCTGCCCACAGTCGCCTTCGAGGCCATGTCCAAGGTGGTGGGGGATTACGCGGAGGCGCACGGACTGCACCGCACGGCGGGGGCGGACCCGCAGGTGCGCGGGGTGGCGGGGGGTTACATAAAAGAACCGTTGACTCGACATGGGAAATGTAAGGGGTGCACAGCCTTAGCTCGGGGGGGGGAGAGGGGCAGGGAGGGGGGAGGGGGGGAGGGAGGAACCCCCGTGAGCAGGGGAGGCCTCATGAACCCTCCACCATCAGTTATAACCTGCCATCTGACGCCCTTACCTTAGCCTGCCGTCGCACGCTGCTGTCGCACACCCTGCCATCATGTGCCCTGCTGTCGTACACCCTGCCATCATGTGCCCTACTGTGTGTTTTGCAGTACAACGACATCTGCTGGGGCGGCGCGCCTGACGGCTTCGAGGGCCTGGAGGCGTTCTTCCCCCAGGCGGAGCTGCACTTCGGCGGCGGCGCGCGGCTGAGCTGGCCCCCGCGCCGCTACCTCTTCTGGTCGCGACCCTCCGAGTACTGCCTGAGCTTCTTCGACAACGGCGGCTCCGGAACCCTCCTCGGGTCGGGCTGCGTCCTAGACGTCGTGGTCACGGTAGGCAGGGGAGGGGAGGGGGTCGGGTATGTGGGAACTTGAGTCGGGTTGTGCGGGTTTGGGGGGTGGGTGGCGGACAGGTGCGGTGCGGCAGGGTCTGGGAGTGCGCTAATCTGCCGCGACGGTAGGAAGAGCGCCAACGTGGAAAACGAACGCGAGATGTTCCTGCTTTCAAAGATAGGCGCGATAGCAGCGGCAGCATCGGTAGCAGCGGCAGCAGCGACAGCAGCGGCAGCAGCGACAGCAGCGACAGCAGCGGCAGCAGCGACAGCAGCGGCAGCAGCGACAGCAGCGGCAGCAGCGACAGCAGCGGCAGCAGCGGCAGCAGCGGCAGCAGCGGCAGCAGCGGCAGCAGCGACAGCAGCGACAGCAGCGGCAGCAGCGGTAGCAGCGGCAGGCACTGACGCTGTTCATTTGTGTGGGGTCGGGGTGCTGAGCGCTGTTGGAAAAAGGGGTCACCGGCGGGAGGGACACAGCGTGCACGTACAGGCCGTGCTGGGGGAGGGCTGTTCCTGCTCTCTCATCGACGGCTCTCGTCGACGGCGCTGGGCGCTGCGCTAAGGCGCTGGCATTGGACCGCATTCTGCTCCAGGCCAGGGAGGCTCCGCTCTTTGAACCAGCGCCTCCGCCCGACTGGACCCACCCCCACCGCACCTGTCCCCTGGCGACTCCTCCGACCGCACCAAACACCTTCCGCCCGCCAGCACCAGCCCCGACACGACCGACCCGTCCCTTCACCTTCAAACATTTTTGTACCAAACGTTTTCCCAAGTCGGTCGGATTCCTAGTCAGTGCCGACCACGGGCTTTCCGCACCCCCTCCCCTGCGCGTTGACCCTCCAGCGCCTCCCTTGCTCCTCCCCTGCCGCTCCGCGCCCCGACATACGGGTCTCCTCACATACTCGCCGCGCCCCCGCGCCCACTCACACTCGTACAGTACGACCGACGGAACCAGCGGGTGGGCTTCACAGACATGAAGTGCGCGGACTTGGCGGCGGCTTTGGCGCAGGCGCCGAAGGAGGCCTCGCCGCCGCCGCCACAGGCACCCGAGCCGTCGCCGCCGCCACAGGCACCCGAGGCACCCGGGGCCCCTAGGATCCACGTCAACGGCACGCGCCCCGCGCGGGTGCACGCGCGACATGGCCCCAAGAGCCCGAAGGGCCCGAAGGGGCGTAAGGCCCCGAAGCGCATGGCAACCTCCAGCGGGCAGCGGCAGGGGCGCTGAGGCGCATGAGCCGAGGTGACCACGTGCGCTTGCGTTGGACTGCATGCGCCATGAAGCTAAGGGACGGGCGATAAGCCTGGTCCGAGCAGCCAGCAGCTCGAGGAAGGCGAACTTGGTCGCCTTGATGGTCTGGATGAGTCGGAGGCCTAAGGGTTCCGGTCCTTTGCTGTCAGGAGGGCGGCGCAAGGTGGTGGCGGTTCCTCGTGGCCGTGGTGCCGCTTGGAGGAGGTGGCAGCACTCCCTCCCGGCTTTGCCCCTGCCACCCTGAGCCGACGTGTTTTGGTATTATTAAGTTCGCGAGCGATGCGATTCGATGTGTTGTGTCTTTTGGCGTGCGGCAATGCCCGCTGCGCCTGCTTGGCATGGACGTTGTCAAGCTAGCGGTGGTGGTTGTCATGCGAAAATGTCGTACCCTAATGTCGTACCCTAATGTGCTGTGACATTATTTTCGGACCGTAATGCACACTTAGGTGGGAGCCGATGAACACTGTAAGGGGCGGTGGGGACCGCCGTCAGGCCTCAAAGGTGAGGTTGATGAGCCGGAACCCACGCTAGACCGTACGTATGTGTGTATGTGTTGCCCACACTGCCTTGATACCGTACGTATGTGCGTATGTGTTGCCAGGCGGAAAGCCTGGAACTCTACGACGGGGTCCGATGATTGTACGGCGAGGGTAGTGCGATGCTGCGGCACGCACCAGGTGACTCAGCTTCCGTCGCCGGTATGGGTTGTATTTTGGTTTTGGCGTTTTCCATGGTCCTTAAGTGCGCATGCTGGCGCGGCGGCTGCGCGCGGCGTGCTCGTCCCGTGTGGGGTGGGCTACACGTGCCCATTTTCGCTGCGCCGCACTCGTGACAAGATCCAAGGTCCGTTTCAAGGGATCCACTGGTGCAGCGGCTCCCTCCACGCAGACCGCGGGTGTGTGGCGTGACGGGTTTCGTGTTCGGCGTGCCGGGTCTCCGCGGCGAGCCCCCCCATGTTGAGTGTCGTACAGTGCGTCATCTCATTCGGGGCAGGAGCAGCGCTGCTAGACAGCGCTGTCGGGACATGCAGAGTGCAGGTGGCCCGGCGCTGCAGTAACGTACATATTGTTTGTTTTGACGGGCGTTTGATGCCGGCCGGTACTGGTGCTGTGTTGGGCAGGCGAACTGTGGAGAAGAGCAAAATCCGGAACGCGAGGTTTTGCCAGGCCGGGGGCTGTGCGTGTACGACCGCCAGGTTGCCAAGGCTCTACGTGGACGACAAATCCCCCTGCATGTTCGGGGGCGTTTAGTTACTTGATTTGCACAACAAAGTCGTTAACCTGTAGTAAACGGTTGAGACCACCGGTCGTTTTATACTGGCGTTGGCTCGTTCCATCCGTGGTTACACTTGGCTGCTCGCTGCGCGTCGATCTTACGGTACGGCAGGTGGCTAGGGCAAGCGGCAAGGTAGCGTCTGCCGAAGTAAGTCCACTGTTACCTGCCCTAAACAGCTCTTGAGGCCCTGCGTTGAGGGGTTGGCAGGCGCCGTAAGGCTGGTGCACTGCATGGATGAGGGGAACAGTTATCCAGGACAGACGGCTGGCCTGAGGGGGGCGGCTGGGGGCCGCAGCACGCAGAGCGCCGCTAAGCCACCTGCTGACATGAAGCTTGTGAGATGAGATGAATCGCGCAATCTCCACCAATACGTCCGATTGGATGCGTCTACTTCCCGATTGCTCTTTCACTGGCCGCGAAACACGCCGCTTGTGGCCCTGTAGGACCTACAGCGCCATCGAGCGCATTTCAGCCAGCAAGGTATCAGCACTCGGCCAGTCACAATGTGATACACATGTCACATCCACGATACCACCGCAGCCACGACCACGACCCACGTGCCTCCTCTACCGGCGGTTGCTCACCGCTGGTCGCCTCACGGCATCACAGCCGCACAGGAACCCATCACTGGTATTCCAGGGTGCCTCAGTTATTCCGCAGCAAGCTAACTGTCCTAGGCGGCTTCAAGACCCTGTTCGGGGCAGCTACTCCATCATGCGCTGCTGCTACGTCTTCTTGCCCCAGGGTAGCGCGCGACGCCACCCGGTGCCCATGTCACGTCGCACGACATGCTGCTGCCCGCATCTCGCCCGCCTCACCCCCGCACCTCACCCGCCGCCACACCGAGGTGCATGCAGCTTCAGACCTAACGAAACCTGTGCAGAGCTGTCTGCTGACTCACGAGCCTACTTCGCCTTCACTGCAAGGCAGTTGCAAGGCAGTCCCTACTACCTGGCGCCACGCATGATGCCGGCTCCCTACCCTACCCCTACCCTACCGCCCGCCATCGGACAGGACCGCTGGACGTCCCACAGAGACCCCATCGCTTCATCACGCCCAGCTAAGACGCGCCGCAGCTCGGGCCATTCGAACGCCCGCACCGCACCACATGACCGCACCGCGAGCGACCTTCCCGCCTGCAGCGCCCGCGTTCGAATCCCTCAACCGTCCTTGCAAGAAAGGTACAGCAGCGCGAGGACACCTGAGGACAAACAAGTATCACTAAGGCCATCCGCAGCGCAATCACAGCCCCAGCCCCAGCTTCGACCTCACGCCGGCCCCGTCTCCATACACACGCATCTCGGAGCTCTCCGTGCGGGGACCTCTGCGGGGCCCTCTCCGAGGCCCTCCCGGGCCCTCCTGTGCGGGGTCCTCTCGGGGCCCTCACTTCTTCTTCTTCACGACCTTCTTGGTCTTCTTGCCCCCACCCGCCAGCGCCTTGCGGATCCGGTAGCCGCGCCACCAGGCCTGGATGACGATCGCCGCCTGCACCCGCCGCGCCTCCCGCATGTCGTCGAACTCCGCCCGCTCGCGCTCCTCCGCCGACTTGAGCTCGCGCTCCTTCTTGAGCGACTGCTCCATCTTGAACTTCTCCTCCGCCTTCTTGAGCTCCAGCTGGTCGCGCGTGTGCTGCTGCTTGAGCATCTGGGGGGTGGGCAGGGAGTGGGGCGTGGGGGGGGGGTTGCAAAGGGGTGCAATGCAGCCGACCGGCAATGCAGCCGACCGGCAATTCAAGGTCGGTGCACGGAGAGAGCGGCACATCGCGTGTGGTGCCGCGAGCGCCCCGTCAGGGCGGCCGCTGTGCAGCCCGCACTCCGCACTTGGCCAGGGGGGTGCACCGACGGCGGTGCGAGCGAGTCGGTGAACCACCTTGCCCCCACGTGCTGCCGCCTTGCACACCGGCCGTCACGATCGACACGATGGTGGTGACGAACCCTGCTTCCCGAATAACCCCAACCCTATCATCTTATGTGCAGCGGGAGAAACACCGTGGCCCTCTCACTCCCACAACCCCCCTTACTGCACCCCTTGCTGCCTGTATGCTGGCAGCCCCCCACCTTTCAGGCAACCCCTCCGGCGCCCCATCCAGCCCCACTGGGTTTGTTTCGCATCCACGGGTCTTCCTCGAAACCCCCCAACCCCGCGCCCTCCCCACCTCCAGCTCCTTCTCCCGCGCCGCCAGGTCCTCATCGTGTCTTGACGCCCAGCCCACACTGTCCTCCTGCATCTTGGAGGCGATCTGCCGGAGGAACTCCGCCTTTGGGGGGGGAGAAGAGAACCGGTTACCCGACGTGGGACGTGTAGCTGGTGCATAGCCTTCGGCGAGAGAGGGCGCAAGTCGAACCGCCGGCATATGGGCCAAGGACGGACGGGAGAGGAGCGTTGTAAGAGCGGCGTACCTCGGCTTCCGATACCGGCCGCTTTTCGCGCAGGCGGACATGACGTGGTAACGGCCATCTGGGAGCACGCGCGCCCGGGCAGCTAGGGCGCGGTGGCTTACGTAAGCCAGCCGCAAGTGCCCGCTACGCGGCCCCCCTTCCCCCGGTCCACTCTGGCGCCCGCCCCCCGGGGTGCCCACCTGCGTGGCGTGCACCGCCTTCTCAATGTCGATCTGCTGCTGCACCAGGCTGAGTTCCTTCAGGAGGTCCTCCAGCTGAGTGGCGCAAGTGGGGGTCCAGGGAGGGGGGGAGCCAGCGAGGGAGGAGGTGGGGTCCAGGAGGGGGGGGTTCGGCAAGGCAGTAAGGAGAGCACCACGGGTTGCATCGTTGCCGTGGAGCCGAATACGACCCGAGCAAAAGCGAACGGAAAATGGACGACGGAACCACCCCCTGGGTAGGTTTGGATCCGACTCCGGTGAGGTGACGTGTGGGATGGATTGGGTTGGGTGCGGTGATGAGTATCATAGGCATCACAGGCATCGTGTGGCTCGTGGTACGCGGCCTCCGTGTGAATGCGAGTGCGAGGGACGGAGATGACGCAGCATCCCCAACCGCCGGCAGTTGCCCGGATGTAATCCAACCTGTCCTCGGCCCCCTCCCTCGGCTCCCCCCAGCAGCCCCAGCCTCCGCACCCCCAAGCCACTCCCCCGACGCAGCCGCCATCCGCCCGGAGGGAGCTGAGGGCGCGACGTGCTCACTCGTCGCGCCCTCAGCTCCCTCCCTGGAGCGCCCTCCTCCCCATCCACGTCCCCCAACGCGCCCTATTCCACAGCCACCACCCTTCCGAGGTGCCGTCGCCCGCCCCCCTGCGCCCTCTTCCCCCCTCCGCCCGCAGCCTCCGGCTGGCCCTACGTACCGGTGCCTGCCCCGCCCCGCCCTCCAACCTCCGCAAACCCCCCCGCCCTCCGCAGCAGCTCCGTCTCTTCCCCCCCCTTCGAACCCCCCCGCCCTCCGCAGCAGCTCCGTCTCATCCCCCTCCCCCACCTGCGTCCGCTGCAGCCTCCTCTCGTGTTCGTTCCCCGCCGTGAGCTCCTTGCCCAGGTAGCGGGTAGACACCGCCGTGTCCATCTTGAGGGACTTGAGCTGGTCCTTCAGAACCACCAGACCCTTCTTCTTGTCCTTCATCTGCGGGGGGGGGGGGAAAGGGGGGAGGGCGGGAGAGCGGCCACGGCGGCGGCGAGGTTGGTTGCCGTACGGTACGAGACGCCCGTTTGCGGTTCCGCCTCTAGTGGCAGTCGCACACGACACGCGACACAACCCGGTAAGTTATCGTGCTGGTATCGCGGCGATTAGTTGTATTAAAGCGTGCGAGGTCCTAACGGATAACGTACAAAGCCGTAACCGTACCACTATCCCTTTCGTTACCCTTAACCCCCCACACCGCGGCCCCCCCCTCGTGTCGTGTACACGGGTTACCTCGGCCCCCCGCCCCCCTCACTCCCCCCGAACCCCGGTCGCACCTTGTCTTCGTGGTCCAGCTTCTCCTCGCGCAGGTCGTTCCGCAGCTGCCTGACCGCCGCCGTGGTGTTCTTCTCCCGCTCAATGGTCTCCTTCATGGCCTGCTCCGCCGCCTCCTGCGCCATGACGCTCTCCAGCAGCGGCTGCATCTTGCCGAACACGTCCATCTCGTTGAGGCAGCCGGACAGCAGCAGCTGCAGAGCCTGGCGCTCGCTAGCGACCTGGGGCGGGGGCAGCAGCAGCAGCAGCGAGGGAGGGAGGTCGGGCAGGCACGCAGGCGGCGGGGGTTGCGAGGAAGACCCGTGGATGCGAGAAAAACCGTTTAGAACAGACGTTTCGAAATGCATGCTGGATAACCTGGGTGAGGGAACGAAAGACGGAGGTCCGGGGGTGTATAAAAACCGTTTTACGCAACGGGACAGGATAGTTGGCGCATGGTCGTCGGACACCAACTTTGTGGGCGCATGCTGGAGGTCCGGGGGGGGCCACGGAGCGGTGTCGAGCGGACGCCCAGGAGCCGTACAGCTGCACCGCCGACTGGCATCTACCTGGTTTCCGGCCCCAACTAATGCGGTTGTCCCTCTTAACGGCTGCAGCTCGGGAGTGGTGTATCTTGGCCCCAGGTCACCCCCCGACCCCCCGACTGGCGTCCATGTGGATACCCGGCCTCCAGGTTGGTTGCAGCCGCCTGCTGCGCAGCACACCCCCCTGCGTGGGTGGTGAGCACACACACCCCGGCCCTCAGCCCCTACCACCATCACCACCACCCTCGCCCTCAGTCGCTACCTTGAGCATGTTCTCCGCTACGTTGGGGTTGTCCTTCAGGTTGCGGCACAGCTGCTTGGTGCTCTGCCGCAGCGCCTCAGCGACCTTCTGGAGCTCGTTCTACGACGACGATGACAGCAGCAGCGGCAGGAGCAGCAGCAGCGATAGCAGGGGCAGCGCGGCGCGGCGCGGTGGCGGGTTAGCGGAAAGTGTGGTCACTGGATGTATTGTTTTGATCGATGGGTCCATGTGCGCCACAGCAACTGTGTTCGCAATTGCTATCGATCCATAGCCCGTACACGAGAACGTGAAATGGAACCGGTTTCCAATCCGCAGAACACAGGCCGTCGGTCGTTTGCAACCGTGATTTGGAGGTCTTAAATTCCGTTGGGGGCCCGACCGGAGGTGAGCAGCATATTGTTTTTGCCTGCACCACCCTGCACGATGACACCTCAACCCCCGGGGCTCCAGCGGCGTACAAAGCTCCCCTTCCTCATCCCCTCAATACCTGGTTTTCCATGAGCTTCGTCTTGTTTGGCTGGTGGCGAAGCACGTGCTGCAACGCCACAAGCTCCTCGAAGCGACCCTCGAGTTTCTTCTGCTCAGCGATCATGCGAGAAATCTCCTCTCCCACGCTCTGCGTAAGCTCATGAGCCTGGACCTTCGGGTCAACGGTGATGACACCAACCAATGCTAGCTTTTCTAGCGTCTGCTTGAGGATGGCGTAAATCTGCGGCCAGAGAGCGCATATCGCAGAACGATGAGCGCATCGTCCACAGACTGTCGTGTCACAGTCAAAGTATGCGCATCAGGTTTGTAAGCCGATCGCAGGTTGCATGGATGGGGCCGCGCATTGTCCTCACATGCGTCGACTCCAGTGGCGTCAGCTGCGCGCACTTCTCCGTCGCCTGCCGCATGATCTCGGGAGGAATTTTTGCGCTCGTGTCTCCCATCCCGACCATCTAACAGAAGCGCGGATCTGGGCTTTCTTATTCGGCTACTAGTTCGACAAGAATGGCCGTCGGGAAGCCCCCCAAGGCTCAGATTTCTCTATAAGAGGTAGGATCACCTAACCCAGCCGCAATATATGTGAAATCGAAGCACTGGGTATCCGCTCCGAGAGGCCGCAACTCGGTACGCAACAAGCGGACCGGTTGAGCGAAGTATAAGGTATGGCACCGTCAACTCGAAGGGATTAATAACTTGCAACCGTTTGGACTAGTAATTGGGTCAAGTCCTTCGCACTTCGGTACGCGTGGATTGTCGTATCCAAGTGGGGCTGATGGTGGCCTCCTACAGTACTCTCGCATTCTACACGGCAAATTTTCGGTGTTACGGACAGGCTGTGTTTTTTCGACGCGGCAATGGAATGTAGCTTACGAAAATTAGGCAAGGGCAATTTTCATGTTTTGGGCAGTACGACGGGGCCATCTTTCACTTAACTTTCACTTTCCGTACGTTGACAGGTTGACAATATTCACTCAAACTTCCTTTTGGGAATATATTTATATAATGTCAATCGTGGACACCCAGCCTGGCCAGATGCCTGACGCGCACCTGTCAATGGCCCACGGCAGGGTGGTGAACCCTGAAGAGCTGGACTGTGCCATTGAGCCTGTGCTGACCTTGAGCCTGTCAACTCCGGCTGACCAAGCATCTACGATGCCCCGCAGTGCCAAGATGTTCAGGGCAGCCCTGAGGAGGCGCTCTTCGTGGCGATGGCGGCTGTCCACGGCCGGAAATATGACTTGATGGCTAAAGCACGGAACGATTTAAAAATTGAGCATCCCGCAACCCTGAAGGCGTCACCATGAAGAACGCAAAAATGCTTTCGGACTTCGACAGCAGGTGCATGCAGCAGGGCGTGACGGAGTATCAGCTCTTCCTGCGTTGGGCTCCGGTACAAGAGCCCCATGCAGTAAGAGCTGATACTCCGTCACGCCCTGCTGCATGCACCTGCTCATTTTCTTGTCGAAGTCCGAAAGCAATTTTGCGTTCTTCATGGTGACGCCTTCACGGTTGGGGGATGCTCGATTTTTAAATCGTTCCATGCTTTAGCCATCAAGTCATATCTCCGGCCGTGGACAGCCGCCATCGCCACGAAGAGCGCCTCCTCAGGGCTGCCCTGAACATCTTGGCACTGCGGGGCATCGTTGATGCTTGGTCGGCGGGAGTTGACGGGCTCAAGGTCAGCACAGGCTCAATGTCCAGCTCTTCAGGTTTCACCACCCTGCCCCGGGCCATTGACAGGTGTGCGTCAGGCATCGTGAAGTGCTGTCATGCCCCACAGCAGGCTTCGCCTGTCGCGGACACCAGGTGTAACACTGGGGCATGACAACTGCGCAGACAGTGTGAAGGGCTGCAGGCCTGGCCTTTGGTGCACTGTCAGGCCCCAACACTGGTTTGCTCTGTGGCCGCCACCTAGGTCAAAACTCACAGTCCCCGCGTTCCTGCATGCAAACAGCGACATGCAGAATACACATGCGCTGAGTAGTTAAGCCAGGTGTGGCGGTCGTTCGGCGGTTGTCAGGTAACTGCTGACCGAAACACACACTCCAAACGCTTTCCAAGCACATCCGAAGGCCGCTCCCAGACTTGGACTACTGCTCCCATTATGGATTTACAATTATGCAGCTTTTACTCCCCTTTTGCTCGCCGGTTACGCACCTGTCGCAGCCCGCCTAAGCCTTGCTGGCTACATCTAGGCGGTGGTGGCGGGCATCTCTTCACTCCCTCAACTCTGCCTTGCCGCTTCGCAGCTTGCCGCTTGACTCGTGACGATCCATGTGCGGCCGCTGTTTAGGAACGTACTGTCTGATGTACTAGTCGGAAGCATGTTGCCGGAAGCTCAAAACAAAGACAAGCTGACTGCTAGCCGCAGCTCCAGGCCCCCCAGCAGATTTCAGCGGGCTCCATATTTACATATGAGCGGCGGCAATAGCCGCAACACGTTGTTAGGCATAACCCACCGTTCAGAACCATAGTGCCCGCAGGTGCTGCAATACCGGCCTCCCAACGCTCCTCCTCAGTCGCAAACCCCCGCGGACACCGTAATCTCGCCACAGACTTACATCTTGCAGCCGGCTCCTCCTCTCCACCACTGCCGTACCAGTCCACCGACCTGCAGCTTCCCCCCAAAGCAACGAGCGCCAGGCCATCCGCAACAGCCTGCGGCAACTTAACTGGCTCCGCCCCGAAACCACCACGCGAGACCTTCTACGCCAAAAGCTGCGCCGCCACTCGCTCCTGCTGCTCCAAAACCCGCCGATGCCGCGAAACCACGTCCTGGGAGCCCCCCCCCGCCGCCCCCGCCGCCGCGCCCTGCCCCGCCGCCACCCTCGCCTGCAGCACCAGCCCCAGCCGCTCCAACACGTCCAGCAGCTGCAGCTGCGCCTCCACCAGCAGGCTCGCGAGCTCGTCTGCGGACAGCTCCTTGGGCAGCTGCCGCCGCCCCGAGCTGACAGCCTGGGTGGCGGGAAGGGGGGGGGTGGCGGGGTTTAGGTGGGGGGTGGGCGGGCAGGCAGGCGACAGGGATGAGTAGGTGCGGGGCCAGCCACAGCGGCAAAACGGCGCCAAATGAGGCGGGTGGCTGCCGGTTCCGGAGCCGCTGTCCGGACACGAGGGATGTTTTGGATGTAGCCTTGCGTGCGGTTCTACCCACCCGGCGCTGCAGCCTCAGGGCTGTAGCATCTCGCCCTGCCGTCGGCCTGACACTCGGCCCGAGCCACGCATTATCTATTACCTGCCTTAGCAACCGTCACAACCGATGGCGACCGGCATGTAACCGCCACCTCTTGGAACACACGTAACCGCTGGAACCCATGACCTCCTCCCTGGAGCCCACGGAACCCCTGACCCCAGCAAAGCCTCGTCCGCACCACCACAGCAGCTCACGCAGCAACCAAGCAGCCAGCACACACGAACCGGCGCTACCAGCCGCGCCGTTGCTTGCTGCACATCGCGCCAACAGCGGATCCGCACCCGCCGTGTAAACCCGACCCCGCCCCGCCCGGCCTCGCCCACGCCGGTCCCACGACCGCACCTGCATCAGCTGCTGCCCCGCCTGCGTGGCCGCCGACAGCGCCGCTGCCGCCTGATCCAGCCGGCGATCCGCCAGAGCCAGCTCCGCCACCGGCTCCGGCGGCGGCAGCGGCGACTGCAACTGCCGCTGCAGTGCCGACGGCTGCCGCTGCTGCTGTCGCTGTTGCTCCTGCTCGGTCCCCTTGGCCTGATCCGGGCTCCTGTCCTTCGCCCCGAAGGGCCACCAAGACCACGACCGCGCCGAAGCTGGAGCTGTCGCCGGATTCGTGCTGCTGCCTCTCCCTGCCGCTGGAGCTGCGGCTGCGGCGGCCTCGGCAGCTGCTGCTGCTGCCGGGTCGCCCACCCCCGCCAGCGTCGCGACCAGCTTGGCGGCACTGCCCAGGGCGTGAGCCGAGCGGAGCCGCTTGATCAGCCTGCAGGGTGTGGTGGGTGGGGGTGGGGGAGAGGGCCGGGGCCGGGGCGGGGGTGTATGAGAGGATGCGTGGGGAGGGGGCGCTGTGTGTTCGGGTAATGAGACCGCGGAGGTGCGTCCGCGCACGCAGCTGGGTGCGATACACGTAGCGGCACCCTCCGTTGTCGCCGCAGAGGCTCGTCGCTGGAAGCTCCGGAACCCGGATGTAACCGAAGCATCTCTAAGAACACTGTAACGCAGATGCCACCCCTTCCTCCATCGGCCACCCGACCCTGGCGAGTCTGGACAGTCCAGTTGCGCTAGCACAAACGCCACCGCCACGTAGGCACACAGGCATATGAACAAACACACCGCTGCTGCCGCTGCTGCCGCGCACCTCTCCGGCGGTGGTCCCGACAGCACGCCCCCCTTGCTGCACTCCTCCACGTTGGCGGCGCTGATGCGCGCAGCCGCCTCCGCGTGCTGCAGCGCCCGCAGCGCGGGGCCCGGGCCCTCCGCGGGGCCTCCTGGGGGCTGCCCCTCACCGCGCAGCTCGCCGTACTGTGACGCCAGCAGCTGGAGCTGCGGGACGTGGAGGTGAAGGGGCGGGAGGGGGGTGGCTTGACCCTCCCCCGGTGACGCATCAGGTCGGAGTACGAAGGGCCCGGGTACGTCATCCGGCCCGGACGGCCAAGTCCAGGCATATGCGCCGCCCCCTGCCGGTTTTTCTTTCGTACACGGGTTTTCTTTGCAGCCCCCTGCCGGTGTTCCTGCGTTACGCCTGCGACCTCACATCAGCTGAACGGGCGCCTCCCGTCATCACATCGCTGAGCCGCACTGGCCCACCCGGCAGTCATCAGCCGCGTCTGCGGCCATGCGCCCCAGATCTCCCCCCCTCTCGCGCCTACCATTCCCCGGCGCACCCGCAACCCCTGGGCCCGCCCAGTCGCAGCGCGCTGCCGCCTAATGTGGGCGCCTTCCCTCCATTCCTAGTGCGCAGGATTCAAAAAGGGTTCCTGAGTTCCTTGACCTAATAGGGCTTAAAACGACTCCAGGAGACCATTCGCCTGCTGAGCCCTCCCCCACCCGCGCCCCTTTCCCCAAACTTCTTTCTTCCTCGTCGGTTTCACGTGTCCCTCAAGTGCCGACCCACGGGTCTCCTCCCAACCCACCTGCGCCACCCGAAGCTCGCTCTGCGCCACCACCAGCGCCCCCTCCCCGAACATCGCCCGCCGCGCCACCAGCGCCGCCGCCGCCGCCTCGGCCGCCGCCGCGGGCCTGGCCGCCGCCACCAGCGCGTCCACCAGCTGCTCGTTGAGCGATGACGCCGCCGCCGCCTCCTCGCCTCGCTCTGCAGCCATGTGGGCGACTGCGCGGCGAAGCGCCGCCGCGGCCTCTTCTGGGTTGCCGTCGGCGCTGTGGCAGTTGGCTATCTCTGTGAGCCAGTACAGCACCACATTGACCTGCAGCTTCTCTGCACGCACACAGCGGGGGGGGGGTGTATAAAACACAGCGGGGGGGGCAAGGAAAACCCGTATATGAAAGGAAACCCGTTTAGGACAGACGTTTCGGAATGCATGGGCGGCGGTGGAGGGATAGAGGGAACGCGTAGGTCGGCACTGTAAATGAAAACCGAAGCGGTGGGGTGCGGGAGTTGCGGAAAGGACCGGTTACATGACCTGGGGATGGGAGCAGCCGAGGGAGTTGCGGCTCAGCGAGAGTTCGCGTGGAGGATGCGGCTTCCGTGCAACGCTAGGGGAAGGGGAGCTGGGTGTTGCGGAGGTGGGTAATATGGGAGACAGCAAGCGGGGACGCACACGCATGGTGTGTTAGCCCAGACGTGTAAATCCACATGCGCTAACCCATATGTGCTTATTCACGCACCCACCTGCCTCCTCCAGCACCCGCACCGACTCCGCCATCATGCCCATCGCCGCCCTGGCCTCCCCCGGCACCGCGCGCAGCATGTGGCCCAGCGCGAACAGCGAGTCCGCATACAGGAAGTGCCGCGGGCCGAACATGGCCAGCCGCAGCGCCAGCACCCGCTCCATGGTGGCCCGCGCCGAAACCAGGTCGCCGCGCGCCTCGTAGCTGAGCGCCAGGTTGTGCAGGGCGGACACGTAGAGCCAGTGCTTCTCGCCGAAGTTGCTCTCCAGCAGGTCCAGCGCCTGGAGGGGTGGACGGGGGAGGGGAGGGGAGGGGAGCAGGTGCGCACGGGGCGGTTGCAGTCCACGGGGCACTGCGGCGCTCCCAGCAAGGCGGCGGCTGCGGCGGCGAGGCGGAGCTGCATCGCCCTCGTCACCTTGTCGGTGCCGCTGCAAGCCATGATAGCACTCCCGGCCTCCACGGCTCCGCCAACTGCTTTTCGCCAACTGCTTTTCGCCAACTGCTTTCCGCCAACTGCTTTTCGCCAACTGCCCGCCCGGAGGGCCCATCCCAAACCTCAACCGCGTGCCCAAACAGCTCCTGCAGCCGTAACACCACCCCACATTTGTCGGTCGGTCCACTGCTTTCCTCTCCAACCCATCGCAGCCCCCTTGCCGTCGCCACCGCCCCTTCCCGCGACCCGCGCCCTCCGCACACTGCCCCCTTCCCCCCCTCCCCTCCCCGACCTCCGTCTTTTCCTCACCCAAGTTCTCCAGCATGCACCTCGAAACCTCTGTCCTAAACGGATTTTCTCGCATCCACGTGTCTTCCTCGCAACCCCCCCTCCCGTCCCCTCGCCTCCCCCCAGGCCTCGTGCCCACCTCCTTGTACAGCATCTCCGCCTCGTCCCACCGGCCCGTGTTGCGCAAGAACTCCGCCAGGTTGTTCTTGGTGGACGCGATGTGCGCGTCGGTGGCCTCGAACCCCAGCTGCGCCTCGGACACGGCCTCGCGGAACTTGGCCTCGGCCTGGGCGTACCTGGCGGCGGGGGGGGCGCGGGGGGGGGGGCAGCAGGAGGAGGAGGAGGAGGAGGGGGAGGGGGAGGAGAGGTGTGTGGATGCGGCAGCAGGAGGAGGGGGAGGAGGGAGGAGAGGTGTCTGGGCGGAGGGGGAGGAGGAGGAGGGGGAGGGGTTTGAGAGGTGTGTGGACGCGGCAGCAGCCGGGAGGCGTGTCTGTCGCAGGGTTGGGGTGGCTGCGGTGGCTACGCTAAGAGGAGGAGGCGGTAGGGCTCGTGTGCCGTACAGCGGCCGTACAGTACCTACTTGCCCGCGTTGTAGAAGTCGAGCGCTGCCGTACGAGCCAGCGTCATCTTGGCGGTATGCTCGTTAGTCACCGGGTCGTACTCCAGCGGGTGGTTGGTTAGTGCGGGAGGGGCGGCGCTGCCTCCCGGGGCCCCGGCAGCGGCCGCAGCTGCGCCCGGCAGCGTGGACGGGGCGCTCGCCACACCCTGGAGCAGTCACGTAGGGCCCACGAGCAAGGCATACGACGTGGCAGTTGAGGCTGCCGGCGGATGGGTGGGTGGGTGTGGTGTAGGAGGCTAACGTGCTACAGGCCGCGCCCTCCTTGACCGGCCTTTCAACCCCGGGAGCCCCAGCGGGGGCCCCTGGCAGCACGGCACAGCACGACACAGCACGGCACAGCACGGCACGGCACGGCATAGCACGGCACGGCATGGAGGACGAAGCTCCCGCCCCACCCCCAGCCTCCAAACGTATGTTCCCAACGGATTTTAATTCGTACACGGGTCTTCCTCGCAACCCTGCATTTCGATGCAGCGCGGCACCCACAACACAACAGACGCGAAGATGCCCTGCAACCCTGTCACACAGCAGCTCAGCAGCACAGCCGCACAGCAGCTCAGCCCGCACCGACCTGGCGAGGCGGTGCATCCGCGCTGCTGGTGCCCGGGGCGGCTACGGCAAGCGCCAGCAGCCACGCGCCCCAGCCTGCTGCGGCACGGAGGTCAAGAGGGACCAGGTGAATGGGTGAGTGGGCTCCGAATGAGGCCGCAGGTCTTCGCGTAAAGCAAAGCTGGCGACGCATGAGCCAGATGCCTCATGCCGGACATGTGCGGCGTGCAGCGTGGGTTTGTGTGCCGGAGTGCGCTGTTGCGCTGGGGGAGGAATCCAGGTTGGTCGGTTGGTAGGTGGGCAAAGGCGGTCGAGAGCCTCGCCGCACGCCATCCCGCATCGCCGTGCGCGGGTGAGAGGGAGCACTGGAGGGCAAACATGGGGAGACCAAACCGGGGGGGTTGTACGGCAAGGGGGGCCCCTGTGGATCCGAGCCCAGATTGGTGCGTCAGCACGCATGATGCCTGTGTGTATGTGTTAACCTGCCGCTAAGCGTGCGTCTGTTTACGTCTGTGCGTGTATGTGTTTCGTGCGCGCACACCAGGTTGTCAGGTGGGGTTACACGTCCAGGGGAGGAGGAGAGGGGACGCGTGCCTTTGTGGCTGCCGTATAGTTTGCCATTCCGGTATGTTGCCCGGGCAAGTGCAGGAGTTCGCAGCGGCTGCGAGCGAGCTCGTTCCCATGTGCGTGTATTTTCAGGAGGGCGATCAAGAGCAAACAGGCGGGAAGCTATAGTATGAGGCTCCGATAGGAGGGAAGGCGCCCCGTGCGACGCGCCAGCGCGGGGCAAGACGGGGACTTCCACCAGACGAGCCCCAACGCGTTACCTGCTGACGACGACGTGGCTTGTGTTCCGCCGTGGCCGGCGCTGGGGTGTCCCGCTGTTACGGACGTTCCATATATGTACACGAGCTCCTTCGAGAGCGCCGCCGATCCATGGGCATACCTTACTTCACCCAGGCCAGCGCCGCGACGCCCTGTGGCGACAATCAGTCGACAAGCGCTTCCGAAGCGCATCTTGCCTGGAACCAATTGCAAATATTTGTAGTTGCGATACGTAATGAAGATGGTCTTGGCCTTGACGACGTACTGCGCGCATGGCTGGTATAGAGGGATTGGTGTACCGATTTGCTGTACCACAGGTTCCCATGAAAACCCATGTCCGAGCGCAAATGGTACACTGTAATTAAAAGGTTTTACTACCAGGCTGTTACCAAGGCATTGATAAAGGTACCGTAAAGACGGGAACCGTCTTCTTCGTGAAGCAGATGATCGTGTATTTATTTTCGGTTTAGTATGCGTGGATGGAAGGGCGTGTGGAAGATGGGTTCGCGCGTTGTCCGGGACTTGACGACTGGCCTTGGCGTACCTGCTGGGTTGTGATTCTTGTGCGTGGGGAACCCGCGCGCCGTTGTGCATACCGGTAGGCTCCATCTGGTCCTGGGGCCCTTAGTGCTGGCTTGACCTTTCCAGAGCAGTAGCATGCAGCGCCACCGGAAATGCCAACATAGTAGTAACGCCAGCATTATACTACGCAATTTGTCGCCTATGGTTGGGAGGAGCTTTCTTCGGCTGCAAGCGCCGGCCCGGTGTCCCCTCGCCTGCACCACTTCTGGAATTGCCCCCTTGCTCGTGCAATTTCGGTATGCCTGCCCGTCTATTTTGTCGGGGGCGAGCTGTGTTGCGCGCGGCGAGCGAGGTCCCTGTGTCTTTCGGTGCCTTACTTTCGGGGCATCTGCTCAGGTGTGCTGGATTGCTGTGGTCCCCCTGCTTGGGTTAGGCCCGGCTTGCCTCTCTTAAGTTCAGGACATGGCCCCCCTTCTTGTCCTGGGTAAACCGGGCTTGAGGTGACCTAAACATTTCATTTGTTGCGTTGTGAGGTACCTTAGGTCCCCAGCCTGTATCGTGAGGCGGCGTACCAGCGTAGCGCATTCGCGCGGTTTTCTCAGCTGGCGCTGTCTCGCATGGCCCCCCGTCTGCTACCATACTTTTACAGCCAACCCAATTTGGTACCATGGACATGCTGCTGTTCCTCTTGCCTTGTAGGGCACTGTGAGTTGCGCTCGTGTGGCCCACCTGCTCTCAAAGACGTCCGTTAGAGGGATCCTTTCATAAGCATCTTCCAGGTGGCAATCCTGTCCGTTCGCGACTGCTATTTCCCGGTTCATTAAGCAGACCATTGTAGCGAGATTTGCCCCATCCGAGACCGTATGAAACTACCGCCGATGCCGACTTTAGACTATGGTACACGGGTCGGACGAACAGCACAGACGGACCGGCTGCCCACTTGGCCGAATGCAGAACGGACACCCCTAAAAGGCAAAAATACAAGCGAGCGTCGGAAAGCTGCGCGGAGGATGCTCGTCATGACATTCCCTGCTAAAAAAAGCCGAGATCGTATGTGGAGAGGGCCGGGACCGTGTAATACGAGCACCCCCCGTATATTCTACCGCCGATGCCGAAAAGTAGTGGCTGGAGAAACAGCCCAGACGGGCCGCATTTCCGCATGGCCGGCAGCGCAATAAAAGTCCCCAGTACACGAAATAAACAGCGGGGCCTGGGAAGCTGCGCGCAAAAAGATCGCAAAATGACCGGGAAACAGTAGCCGCGAACGGACAGGATTGCCGCCTGGCAGATGCAAAACAATGGATACCCCTAACAGGCGTTTTTTTGAGCAGTGGCCCGGACGAGCGCAACTCACAGTGCCCTACACGGCAACACAAGAGGAATAGCAGCATGTCCATGGTACCACATTGGGTTGGCTACAAAAGTATGGTAGCAGACGGGGGCCGATGAAAGAGAGCGCCAGCTGAGAAAACCGCGTGAATGCGCTACGCTGGTACGCCGCGCGCCTCACGATACAGGCTGGGGACCGGTATCTAAGGTACCTTACATACCTCGCAACGCAACAAATCCAATGCTTACGTGAACTCAAGCCCGATTTACCCAGGACAAGAAGGGGGGCCATGTCCTGGACTCAGCAGAGGCAAGCCGGGCCAAACCCAAGGGGGAAGACCCAGACATCACCGCACCATACGAGATGACAGCGCTAGCAGCCAGCAGACGCCCCGAAAGCCACCCAAAACACTTGACACCTCACCTCGCCCGCCCAACACAGTGGACCCTGACAAGAAAGACAACCCAAGCACCCCTGGGCACGCCAAGGCCCACCACTGGAAAAGACGAGCCAGTGCTAGAGGCCCCAGGACCAGATGACAAGTTCGAGCCTGACATATGCAAAACATAGCGCTCCCCAGAAGGATGGCAACCCAGCTACAGTACCCCTGGGTACACCGAGGCCAGACAAGTCAAGGACAGCACGTGATTCCATCCTCCACACGACCTTCCATCCACGCATACTAAACCGAAAATAACATACACGATCATCTGCTTCACGAAGAAGACGGTTCCCGTCTTTTGCGATCTTTTTGCGCGCAGCTTCCCAGCCCCCGCTGTAAATTTGGTGTACTGGAGACTTTTACTGTGCTCCTGGCCGAGCGGAAATGCGGCCCGATTCAGCTGTTTCTCCGGCCACTACTTTTCGGCATCGGCGGTAGAATGTACAGGCTCGGTGCTTGTATTGTACGGTCCCGACCCATGGCACGTACGGTCTCGGCATTTTTGAGCAGGGATTGGCATGACGAGCATCCTTCGCGCGGCTTCCCGACGTTCGCTTGTATTTTTGCCTATTAGGGGTCTTCATTTTGCATTGGGTCATTTGGATTTGCGCTCCGTCTGAAGTGCTCGTCCGACCCGTGTACATAGTGTTTATTCGGCATCGGCGGTAGTTTCGTACGGACTCGTCTGGGGCAAATCTCGCTACAATGGTCTGCTTAACGAGTCAAACTGTTCCGTCTTCCGTGCCTACTAGCTGGCAAGTAGGCCTCCGCCTGAATCTTCAGCCCTGAACAGCTTGTAAGCGTCTTTAAATGAACGCGTAGGCTATATCTTGTTGGCTGTCTGTCAACGTGAACCTTGGGGACACGGCGGCTACTTGTCGTTAGCGGACTGGATATCCAAGTGGCCACTCAAAGGCAGCCACCTCCTTAGCATTTTCCTGACTGGCTCCGGCTTCGGCATACAGGAACGGAAGCGTCGGGCGGACGAGTAGACAGGTGCTCTTGGGATCGCAGCAAGCTGGGACATGGACGCCGGAAAGAGGATGCGGGACTCATATGAGGGCTATGGGGCCGGTCCATATGCTGGGGGTTACGGTAAGCAGGGACTGGGCGGACCATTGTATACAGTTGAGTTGGCAATTGTGGGTCGAAACGGAAGGAACTTGCAGACATGCCGCGCAACAATGAACTGAGAAGGCTGGCATCCGTTCCCAGTTGAGGGCAATTGCCACGCAAGAAGCAGTGCGAGTGTTCAGAGTGTTAAGTGCCGACGAGACTATCCGATGGAAACGCGAGGGGATTGCCGATCTCACAGCAGATGATCTCAGGGATGTGTGCAAGGACCGGCAGTTAGGCCCGATTCCGGCGCCTAGACAACAAGCTAGCTCACATGCGGTTTAATTCGCCTAATTGTACCTCGTGCGTTCAGATATGTCTTACAAGCAGGCCAGGCCAAACGAATTGCCGGTGAGTAGTAACACGGGCCAGCAGGCAAACGTTTAAGTCTCCTGACGCGCGTGGTTTTGGGCGCTCAAAGCGGCTCGGCGGTTGCCCACTGAAGAAGAAGCTGTGCACCGCAGATGTACGCAAACCCCAATGACCAGTACGGCTCGTACCAGATGCCGGGTTATGGTGAGTCAGGCCACTCACAAAAATGGCTCCTGCAGGAAAGCCGTCGGCAGCCGGGCTCGTTTGGGATGTATGGATGTGTGTGGGGACATGACGCGTGCGGGGTTTGTTCGGGGCATGCAGCGGGGAATATAAGGTTGAAGGGCGCAGAATTTGGTGGGAGCAGTAACGTCTCTGAAGGATTATCTTGGCGTATCCGCAGGAGCACAGCAGCCGATGCAGCAGCCGGCTATGCAGCAGCAGATGCAGCCAGCCATCCAGCAGCAGATGCAGCCGCAGGGCATGCAACCACAGGGAATGCAGCAACGACCCCAGGGCATGCAGCCGCAAGGTATGCAGCCGCAGGGCATGCAACCTCAGGGCATGCAACCTCAGGGTATGCAGCAGACGCCTCAGGGCATGCAGCAGCAAGGAATGCAGCCGCAAGCCGCAGCGCAGCAGGCCGCGGTGCAGATGCAATCACCGACAGCAAACACGAGCAGCCTTGCGGCGGCCCTGGCTACCCTGAGCCAGAGTCAACTGAGCAACCTAGCGGGGCTGCTTGGAACAGGTGAGCGGAGGGTGAGGGCCTCCCGCGCATCGAGTGCTCATGTTGCGTGTGCTGAGCGAGCGGAGAGCCACTGCGTGAGGGTGCAAAGCGGCACACAGCAGGACGTCGATGGAAGTGCCAATGCGCTGAGGTTGGGCTGTCGATGGAGGTGCCAGTGCGCTGAGGTTGGGCTGTCAATGGCCGCTGGAGGAGATCGGTGGCGCCAGGGGGGTGCATGTTGGGGAAAGGCGATACAAGACAGGACTTCATTAGGAATGGGTATGAGCAAGTGCAATTGCGTCCAGGCACCAGTAAGCAACAACGTGGCAAGCAGCATGCTAGGGCACGAGTATGCACAGCTACGCACGAGGAAGGCAAGAACGCACAGGGCTGGGCTAAATGGCCGAAGTTCTCCGAAGTACTGTTTGGAGCAGATGGGAAACGCGGCCGCGGCCGCTGGCAGCGTTGGGACACAAGCCAGCTCACTACGAGCCAGTGGCGCAGTTGCAGCCGCAGGTTTGCGGCAAGGACGTAGCGTTCCGCCGCCCTGAGGCAAAAGGCGTTTGGGACCAGGCCGCTGCAGGCCTGCCTTGGGATGCTGGGGGCTTTTCGGTTCGTGCTCTAACATCATGGGGCCGGAATGAGGCTGGCGAGCCAGGACGCTGACAGCAGAGGCTCAACGAAGCCGACGTGAAGCGGTTACGAAGCGGCTTGCAGGCCAAACGCATAGGCCGTGAGGCCCGCATATCTAGCTCTCAAAAGCACTTCGCAGCCTCAAAAGCACTTCTCAGCTCTCAAAAGTACTTCGCAGCTCTCAAAAGTACTCCGCTTGCGCCCATTTGCCCTGTGGTTGTATGCGGTGTGATTGGCCACCGCGTGGCGTGGCGTCGTGTCCGGCGGTGCTGGTGCTGGTGCAGCGGGGGCGGTTGGCATGGGGCAGCCGCAGATGGGACCGCAGGCGATGGCGCAGCAGGCCGCAATGTCTCAGCAGCCGCAGGCGTACATGGGCGGGCAGCAGCAGCCGCAGCAGCAAGCCATGGGGCTTGCCATGGGGGGCCAACAGGCGCAGCAGCAGCGGCAGGGCATGCAGCCCATGGGGATGCAGCAGCAGCAGCCGCAAGGCGGGATGGAGCACCCACAGCCGGCGCTGCAGCAGTCCATGATGGGCGGCATGCAGCAGCAGCCGGTCATGCAGCAGCAAGGACAAGGCCATCCGGGCGGAGGCATGTACATGCAGCAGCAGCAGGTGCCGCCGGAGCAGCAGCCCTTGCAACACATGGGCTCCGCGCAGATGCAGCAGCAGCAACCGATGCAGAACGCGGTGCAGCCGCAGCCCGTGCGTAATGCAATGCAGCAGCAGCCAATGCCGAACGCGGGCGCAGGCGTGGGGGCCGGTGGCGGCAGCGGCGCGGCGGCGGCGGGTGTCGGGAGAGTTAACGGAGGCGGCGCCGCACAGCCAGCGCTGCAGCCGCTACCCGCGGACGCAACGTACTCGTTGTATATCGACAACATGCCGCCAGATGTGACGCGCCGTGAGCTTGCGCACATCTTCCGCCCTTTCGCGGGGTTCAAGGTGGGTTCGGTTGCGGCGGCGGTTGCGGCGGAGGCTGATGATCAGGTTACGCTGGGAGGTGCTGCGCAGCATGAGGCATTTGGATTGAGGCTTGGCATTCAGCCGCTGGCATTCGTGGCTTGGTGCCGGGCCCCTTGTGTCGGATCAGCACCCCAACGACCGTGTCCCGGCCCTGCCCCTTCGCTTGCCCTCTTTTTATACTTCAGAGCCTGCGGCTGGTAATCAAGGAGCACCCGAGCCGGCAAAACGAAAAGGCGGTCAAGGTATTTGTTGATTTCACCGACTCGCGCTCAGCCACCAACGCCATGACCGCCCTCAGCGGCTACCGGCTCGACATGGAAAGCGACTCCTCGCCCTCTCTGCGCCCCGTCTACGCCCGGCCCCCCAAGGAGCCCACGAAAGTCAACCGTGGCATGGGCGGTCCGGGGTCGGGCGCTGTGTTGGACCCGCCGCCGCCCGGTGCGAACAGCAGCGGCGGGGGCGGGGTCCGCATCGACGGTGGGCCGTTGAACCGCATGGACCCGACGCGGCCGGGTCCTCGCTCGGTGGGGCCAGGCGCCGACCACCACCACGGGGGTCCCGGCGGCGTCGGAGGGATGGGCGGGATGGGTGGCATGGCCAGCCCCGGCCCTGGTCCGGGGTCGATGCGCGGAGGGGCGGGCAGCTCAGCACCCCCCAGCACGTACCTGGACGGCGGGTACGACGATAGCCACGTGGACCGCCAGGGGCCGGGACCGGGGGGCCCGCACATGGGGGGGCGGCACGGCGGCGGCCCCGGGGGCATTATGCCCATGGGATTCGACCTGCGGGGCCGGGGTTCGGGCCCTGGCCATGCGGGGATGCCTGTACCAGCTGATCAACGGGGGGGGCGGGGAGGGGCGCATGAGCAAATGGGGCCGGGCCCCGGCGGCTTGATGCGCATGCGGCCGGACTTCGGGGGCCGCGGGCCGGGGCCGGAGTTTGGGGGCCGTGGGCCGGGGCACGAATTCGGGGGCCACGGGTTGGGGCTGGAGTTTGGGGGCCGTGGGCCGGGGCCGGAGTTCGGGGGCCGTGGGCCGGGGCCGGAGTTTGGTGGGCGTGGCATGGGCGGGATGGCTCCGGGGATGGGTGGGATGGCCATGCGCGGCGGCGCTCGCGGGGGTGGGCGCGGCGGCATGGATGGGCGGGGGGGCAGAATGGGTCCGGGCCGGGGCCGCGGACGGTGAAGCGCAGCAACAGCCGCGCAGCGCCGGAGCATTGGGGCGCCGAGGGCTGAGTGCAGTGGGACAGATGAATGTTGCGATGGCAGGGTAGCAGCACCACGCGCATCGCTCTCTGGTCAGCACAGCGACTTCTTAGGAAAGTTTGCAAGTGGCTGCGGCTGTCTGGGACCTCCGGGTCTGCGGTCATAAACGTGTTCACTGGGTGCTGGCAAATGAGGGAGGGGAAGGGGGCATCGCAATCTTCCGACAAATTCCGGGCGGCAGCCACGTGGGGCTCGGTTCATGACCAAGGCTTGACGCAAGTTGGTTGTCGATGGTGATGAGAGCCGCAGGACAGGGCCGCACGGAGAGGAAGGGGTACGGCAGTGCGGTGCTCCAGGATAGGGCCTACTCCTGTGCCTCTGGGAGATATCGAGGGATACACTGGCCGCAACGCGAGTCATCAGCAAGTGGCATGGGCGTGAGGGGTTCCGATTGGTACTCCGTTCCCCTCTGGGACTTGGGGGACCACGCTCACACGAGCTGGGCATTGCATCGCCAAGCCGTGTGGACGGCCAGCGCTTCCAGTCCTTCGAACGCCTGTATCCACCCGGCGCCGCAGATCCTCAAGGTGATGGCATAAAAACCGGTTACGCGACATGGATAGGATAGCTGGCGCTTGGCTTCGGACACCTGTTTTGTGAGCGCATCCTCGGGTGAAACTGGTTGCAGGCACGTACGACGTGTTGAGCCCTTGGCCCGGGGCGCTCGGACGCGCTGGTCATGTGCCGATGGCTGATCGACAATGCAGGTTTCAAACAGCGCTAACGGGAATCCTGCCAGGACTATTGGTATCTGGGGAGGCTCTTGCCAAGTTGGCATCCTCCGTATCTTGCGCGACTCTCACTAACGGCTGCGGTGGCATGGGACGCCTACCGCCGCATGCGTTGCCTCCCAGCAGTCGGGCCACAATCGAAAGTTGCGAGTATTTCTGTTTAGCGGCCCGTACCAGTGTTGGGGACGCAAGCTCCGGTAAGCAGTTACGGGTTGGAATTCGGGTGGTCGGTTCGGAGCGGCGGACGTGACGTGTCCTGAGCATGTGTCGTTGTGGGGCGTGCGGCGGTGCCGTAATGGCGAGCCTTGCTCCGTTGCCTCGGGAGGTTGAAGTGCGTCGACATGCGTCTATGTGTCCAACTGCCGCGTGGTAGACCACCCCCACGGCAACCCTCCTGACGCATTATTGGTATGGGTATGGGGAAGCATCGGCCCGATTGAATCGCGTTGTGGCCTCGTTGTGGCGGTTTGTTGTGGTAAGCTCCGATGTTGGGCGGGAACGCATTACCGGGCGAGTAGCGAGGTCCTGCAGTAACTCCTGCCTGGAACATTTTCCAAGGCGATACCGGTAGAGCCCTTCGCGCGAAGCCTAGTGGAAGAACTCGTCCCTAGCCACGGCGAGATTCGTGTCACACACAGGGGAGGCCTACCCTGGTGGTTGTTGGGTCTGGTTACTGGCTGTGGCTCTGTCAGGCCCCAACGCGGTATTGCTGTGTCCCAGAGACCGTTCGAGGCCCCAGCTTAGGCTTCTGAGCTGCTACTAGTGCCGCCACTCTGCCTACACGAATGCCTAGGCCTAACGTGGGTGAATAGTGGCTTCCTAAGCACCAAATGGTCAGGCCAGCGGGCATTGGGTCCGAGGCTTACGGAAAGCACATATATTAAGCACCGGGCAGAGGATGATCCGTCCTCACGCATCAGCCTAGCAGTGGCAAGCCAGACACTGGAGCAATGCAGTTGCGTTTGCCGATGATGGAGTCCAATCAACCAGGCTGGTGTTGTACGGGCAGCACCCGCCTGGCCGGGCCTTAACAAAGCCTTGGAACCATGCCCACCGTTGCGTCGTAGTGGTTCAATTACAACAGTTCGCGCAGGCTTACGTGGGTCAGCATTGCGCCGAGGTGTCCCTTCGCGCACCCTATACGCACCGCGTATGACTGGCACATAGGAAGCCACGACTGCCCAAGTACCGTCCACTGAACCTGACAAATGCTGTCGTCTCTATGACGCCTGCCACAAACTCGTCCGTATTTGTCGCCCCAAGTGGGCCCTATGTACACATGAATGTGTCCAGGGATGAGTAAAAGAGCACGCCACCGCACATTCCCATTTTGGATACGCCGACTTTCGCCGGCTTCGAGCCTGTCCCTAAGCAATTCACCAAACCTGTCAGCTGTCGATTCGTGCCTGCGTCTGATGCCTGCGTCACCCGCCACCGTACCGCCGCCCGTTATGAGTCCCCGCGTCCGCGAAATAAAGAATTCACAATCAAGCACCGGATGCCTTCTGGATCGCCCCAAGCACACGTTAAAAATTAATAGTTAACCCGTCACAGCCTCCAGCCGTTGCACCAGCTCCGACATCTCCAACGGGCCCTGCCCTGGAAGCACCTGCTGCGGCAACCTGTCGTACTTGTCCACCACGTCCAAGACGTCCGCCACGGTGAGGGCCACATCGTCGGCGGATATGACGTCCGGCGCTGCTTGCGGGATTGAGGGAATGACGGACACAGAAGGACAGTTTACACGGAGTTACACTCTTGATCGCGACCGGCAGAGCTACGAGCGGGTGCCATCAATGAGAACAACAGGGACTGACCGTCGCAACCCTGGCGCAGACTGGCACGCCGACAGGGTCGCAGCCCAGACGCTATGTTCCCTCGTCGCGGCATTGGTGCGCGCAGCGCGGGTATGCAGATTGCAGGAAGGTGGCCAAGGGGCGGGCGGGTAATAGCCCGCCACGCAGTCCTCCGTACCTTGCCACCCCTGTCCCGACCACGCAACCAGTGGACCCCAGCCCGAATGCCATAAGCCCACACGTACCTCCGACCTTGGCGGCTCCGCCATCCACTCCCGCCCACACGTCGTCTCCGTCCCCGTCCGCCAGCATGTCCATCACGTGCTGCAGGTTGAGGCGCTCACGCTTGATCGAAGCCACACGATTGCGCGCCATGGCCTCCAACTTGGATGATATCCTGCACGGTGGACGTTGCGGTACGGATGACCTATCCTCCATACACGTGCAGCTTCCATACGCTGGGATTGCAGATTGGTCTGGGGTGCCAATGTCCACCCTCACATGCAACCTCACCGCAAGTATATATCCAACCGAAAACAGTTTCCTGTGCTCTTCGTGTCCGTTGTGCAACAACATCCGGTGCCCGGTGATGTACAGCGACGCCCACCACTGCACCTGCACCGCACCGCCCCTTCGCTCCCTTACAAGCCGCCCCACTTACTGGTTCAAGGCCGTGTCCCGACCACTGGCGGACGGGCCTGATCCCGTGCCTGCTGGCCCCCCCGCAGCTGCGGCGGCGAAGCCCGACTGCACAGCCAATTGCTGCGTCGCTGGCAGGCCCGGCATGGCGTGCGCCGCGAAGGGCTCGAAAATGACGTTCTGCAGATTGTGCATGTAGTGCGTCTGCAGGGTGCTTCCCTGCAGGGACCAGGGACATAGACACAGGAACACGATCAGAAGCGCGCCCGACGCAGGGATACGGTCAACAGTCTCAGGGAGGGAGGCGCGAGGACGGCGGCCACTGACAAGGGGTCGTCAAGCTCCGGACGTGCCCTCTAGGCACACGTATGTTAAGCATTTCGACAACAACCTTTCGCTTCGAACAGTCAGCGCAAGTGTCCCGCCTGCCTGGCTGTCGTCTACCCGTAGACCGCATCGGGTCCTGCCGCAGCTTGTCCAGGGAGGGCGCTTCACTGGGCACACGCCCCGGCGGCGGCGAGGCGACACCCACCTTGCACAACGCGTCCAGCACTTTGCCGTACCAGTGGTCGACGGGCCAGTCGGCCAGCACGGCGCGCAGGCACGCGTCTGCCGACGCCCCCACGCCCTCGAACACTGATGAGCAGCTGACGAGGCTGCCGCCCTCCTCCTGCGGGCGACGGGCAGCGGGGCCACGGCCACAGACCGAACCGATGGCTTGATGTTGTGCGTGACGTCCTGCTCAGTGCCCGTGACATCTTCTTCTTCACAGTTCCGATTGCCTTAGCTCCTGATCGGAACCCGCACGCAATCCCGCCCCTCAGACTCCGCTCCACCCAAGTATGCGACCCTGCAGACCCCTCCCTCTACCCTCCTCGTCCTCCCTGGAAAGGGGCGGCGCGGTACCTTGAGGCTGGTGCACGCGTCCGGCGGCACGTTGAAGCGCAGAGCAAGCAGGTGGTTGCAGTTGCCCCGCGCGGCTATCGTTGTGAGGAGGTTGTTCACCAGCAGCAGTAGAGCAACCGCCCACAGCCGGTCCGCCTGCTCGTCTGCATGTCAGGGTTCGGGACAGGGGTCAGGGGTCGGGTAGACCCGGCACGAGGGTTCGCAGCAGGGGTACTACCACAACGAAACTTGGGGTTTGGCTTTGCCACATCGCTCCAAAACCACATGCAAATCCGACGCTCCCTATCCGGCCCCATGTTCGCTTTACCCAAGGCACGCAGCGCTGCACCTACAGACGTCGTGCGATCCAACGCCTGGACCCTGCCGCAATGGCCCAGCTCACGCTCCGGAGCAGACACGTTTTACACGGAACAATGGCAAATAGTCTTCTGCACGTCCACGTACATCGATCTCAGGAAAAAGAGCCTTGCGCTGGTATCCCGACCGCACCTCCTGTCCCGGGCCGCTCAATGCCCGTCGCCGCGGTAGCCACACGCTCCACGGTCGCCGCCGCCCCGTCTAGCGGTGCGTACTTGAGCGCCTCGCCCAGCAGCGCCTTGGCCAGGCGCACGCCGTGAAGCAGGAGGTCCGGTTGGCGGCTGGAGAGGCACGCGCCGAGGACCCGCCCCATCGTGGCTACGTCCGCGGGCGTTCCCAGGGAAACGTTGCGGGCCATCTACGTCGTACGAATGGGCATTCCACGCGGCATATGTGTTGCGGGATGGGTATGTTGCAGGGCGTGTGATGCGCAGACAGGGACAACATGAAGATGGGTCCTTTTTTGAACCCAGGGCGCCGTCTGATGGATAATGTTATCCAGGGCGCCGTTTGGTGAATAATGTTGATGTTCCCCGCCAAACTGTTGATTTGGCATCTGGTCCGTAACAACACGACGCACGGCCGAGTTCGAGGCAGAGGCTGAAGAGCTGCGCCAGTGAGGGCTGGCTGTGCGCGCGCAATCAGGTCCGCAGTGCTGCAAACAAGTTGCAAGAGGTGCGGCGAGCCTGCCACACCCTCCCTCTCCTCGGCTGAAACCGATCTCCCGGCCCCTTTCGGGCTCGGCCCGGCCCCTTTCGCTCCGCTTCACGACTTCAAGAGGGAAGGAAGCCCTGAACAGCTCCCGCGGGACCCGACCCACCTGCAGCACTAGGTCCATCAGCCCCAGCGCCTGCTTCTCGTCGCGCACCCCCGGGCCGCATGCCGGCAGCACCGCCCCCAGCAGCTCGCAGGTGGTGGTGAGCGAGTCCGCCTCGGCGGGGCCCCACACCGTGATGATGGCGGCCAGCTGCTGCAGCAGCTGCGCGGGCGCGTGGCCGCCAGGGAAGGTGCGGCCTGCCTCAGGGAAGGAGGGAATGGCGAGCGCGGCTGCGAGGGCGCACTCGAGGCAAGCCTGAGTGGGTGGAGCAGGAACAGGGAAGTCAGGGAGGGGCGGGAACAGGGAAGTCAGGGAGGGGCGGGAACAGGGAGCGGCAGGGAGGGGCGGGAACAGGGAAGTCAGGGAGGGGCGGGACTCGTGACGAAGGTCGGAACAAATCGACCGCACCAACTGGCATGGCAACGCACTGCGCACTGCGGCCGTAAGCGGCGAGCGCCGCCAGCGGTGACAACCCACCTGCGCCTGCTTTGTCGGCGTGGCGTGCTGCCGCAGCACGGAGGATATGGCCTCGCACAGCTGCACCGCGTCGCCCACCTCCAGCGCCAGCTTGCGCATAGCGGCCTGGGGGGCCGGGTGGTGGCGAGAACACCCGGGGCGAGGGGGCAGGAGTCAGGAGCTCAGGGCCAGGTACACTAGGGGGCGCAAACCAGTGCACCGCCGCAGGTCTATGCCTAGTTGGCAACGTCGCAAGGCGTTCGCGCGGGGCGCGCTTGGTTGTAAACCCGGCCATTCGCTACCTCCTTGCGCACGTCCCTCACGTTACTCTGTCGGCGGCACCCACGCGCAGACCGCTGCGCCTCCACCCGCACCCCTCCTCACCTTGACGGTTGTCCTCAGTGGTGCGGTGTCGCTGTACTGGTCGGCAGTCAGCGCCCGGGGCAGCTCCTGGAGCGCCATGCTGAAGGCCGACAGCGAGTACACAGGCGGCTGCGGCGCACCAACGGGAGGAAGAAAGGGACAAGGACGCGAACGTGTTCAGTCCATGTTCGAGTGGGGGCACTGGGCAATTTACGCGACCAGTAAGGCGTTGGACCACGCTAGATGCGTGCCCCCTCTACATGCGGGGCTGCGGTGATCCACGATGCACAGGTCGGATACGAACAGACGGCCACAAGGCTCTGACGCGATGCTCCACGTTTACCGCTTGGTGCCATCCGGCACTTTCTTTACGGCAGTCCTTAATAGATACGCCGAGCCAGAATCCACACACCGCCCCTGCGGCCTTCCGCCATGGTCCTGAACGAGCGGTGGCGGGCGACGCTAAACGAGGCGGGTACCCCGCCATAACGGTCGCCGTGGGCACGGTCTGCGCCCGCCCTGCCAGACGGCCCCCCCCGCGCTTCGCGGCATCAGATGCCTTGCCGGCTCCTGCACCTGGTCCTTCAGGGCTGGACACACCCGTTGCTCGTCCCCAGCCTGCTACTGCTGCTGCACACCTGCTGGAGCGCCAAGTTGATGACGACTGCGCGCTCATCGGGCCCCAGCCCGGGGGCGCTGCTGTGGCGCATGAGCGCGGCGAAGAGCGGGAAGGGCTGGTCGGAGCATGAGCTCTGCACGATGATCATCAGCACCTGCAGGCAGCGGGAAAACATGGCGCGCACGCAGCGCCACACGCTTTGCGGACCGAGCTGCCAAGCGTGCGCTTCTGCGCGATACCCCTAACACGGCTATCGCACGTGCGCGTGTGCTCAACACCCTGGAGACGGTCCAGCGCCACTGGCGCGCCACCTGCGGACGGACTGCATAGCATACCCTTGGCACAGGACAAATCGACCGTATTGATAAGCCGACGGCCATGCCGTCACCGAAGCAGCTGTGGGGGGTTGCAATAAGGGCCCAGAGCGGCTCAGGCGGCCACCGCAATCTGCTAGGCGCACCTGCACTGCTTCCGTCTTCCGCCAGCGTCCCTCCTGGTCGAGGTGCCGGAACAGCGTCTCCATGACCCGATACACGGTGCTGATGTCCTGTAGGCGTGCGGCGCGAGCGGCGTGGCGGCATGAGCAGGTTGGAATGGACCGACGCTATCTAGGTGACGTGGCGGGCCATCGGCGCCGAGGGAATGAGCCGAGCCGCCGTTGTGGGGGTACGAGCAACATGCCATTTGAGGTACAGAACCGTGGCTTGAAGGCCGCAAGGAGGCGGCCGGACTCGCGTAACCGGGCATTAGGACAACTGCTGGGACACGGAGCTTATAGGTATGCGCCCAGCATGGCCCAGGTCATTTTGTTCGCGCTTTCACAGCCTAACATGCTGGCTACGGCCAATGCGGACCTTCGCAGGACGTAGACGCAAACCCGCTGCCGAGCGTCAACTACAGCGCCCGCCACATTACACCTTTCACTTTGGCACGATGTTTCCCAATCTTCCCCGTGCGTCCCTACCAGCCCAATGCCCTTGACCGCCCTGCATTCAATCCCATACGTGCAGATCGCAGATGGATTCTTGAACGTATGACTCGCTTGGCCGTTTTGCCTGTCGTATCATACCTTCCAATGCGGCACCTACCCTACCTGCCGATCCACGGGTTTCCTCTTGAACCCTACCTGGAGAAATGGCTTGAACTTGAGCAGCACACTGTGCGCCAAGCCAGGCACAGTGGTCTCGTCCGGAGGACTGCTGCTGCCACCTGCAGGACGGCAAGGACCGCCAGAAATTTGCATACATACTACATATCGTACGGACAAGAGGATGATGCAGCCCAAAACTGTGTTCTCTGGTTCGCGGCAAAAGGTCACCAGCAGGCGTGCATGTGGAGAAGAAACCAGCATCGCATTTCATCGTACCACCATACCCATCCACCCACCGTCGACCCGGCGCACTAACAGTTTTACGACCACCATTTCCTTAACCAACGTCTGGTCCCTGTAGTCGCCACCCAGGGTGCCCCGACCCCCCCACCTGCCCCGCCAGCGCTGCTGGTGTCCAAGTTGTGCAGCACCGCGCCCTCGATCTCCTCCAAATTGGCGGGCAACGTTTTAAGCTCGTGGCACAGGCCCATGAACTCCGACACAGCCCGTAAGCTCGCCAGGGTAAGCTGCTGGTCTTGCCCGCCGCTCTGCCGCGCCAGCTCGCACGCGGTGGACACGAACGGCTGCACCGCCTTCAGCTGGTGCTCCACAGGGTTCTGTGAGGCGTGAACGTGGACGCGGTGCGAGCCGTTGGCTCGTCAAGGCGTGCAGAGGAGGCGTCTCCAACCCTCTTCCTCAGGCACAGGCGCCACACGACTGGCATGCGTCAATGGGGCGTGTGCATGTATCGGCGCCTACGGATATGTGCGTGTGGGCGTCAGCAACGGAAGGGAGGGATGCAAGCCCATCCCCCCACGTCTGAAAGGAAGACCCCGTGCTTACTGTGGCACGGCAGAAGTTTGCATTCCTTTCGAGGGGCCATGAATGCGGGTATGCCAATATGGGTTATCACACGACGAGTCTTCGCTAGGCCTGCAAGCCTGTCGTGACGGGGTTTTTACTGTTTTATGTACCACAGCTTATTACCTAAGGCTGCCGTGTTATACAGTGGCCCAATCAACGCACAAATCAGCCACAGGTGCACTTCGCTACCTAACCGACTCCTTAGCATCACACGGATGACACGGGAGGACAACCTGCCGCGCAGACCCCCGGGTCCACCCTCCATCGCCTTGAAGCTGTCTCCTGAGACGGACGCATATAGCCCACCTGTGCTTTGATGTAGCTCGATAGCAGGTCGGCGCCCAGGCACTTCACCAGGGAATCGGGGTGCCCAAGCAAGGTTTTTACCTGTAGAGCAGCCAAGCAGACGGCCTTTTAGGCCAAGCGTTTTAAAGCATGCGCATAGAGGACAGATACTTGTCCACCCCAGCGCACCACAACGTCCGGCTCGTCGATCAGCTCTTTGGCGAAGTAGGTGAAGGTGAAGTTGCTCTCCTCGTCCGCCGTCTTCGCTAGCAGGTACTTGTAAGTATGCACGGCTACCTTTACATAGCCATAGTGCCGCTTATTGAGCTCCTGCTTAAGACGCCGCGTCAGCCTCCGCGACACCTGCAACGTTCGGCGACAACCGTCGCCTCCCGGCCTAGACAACCATGTCGACGACATAGTCAGGCTGCCACCAACTTCTTCATACTAACCTTGGCCGTCTTCGCTGGGTGCTTCCCTAAATATTCTGCCAGTTTCTCCATTTTGCGCTCGACGCCCTTCGGGACATCTTGTCGAGGGTCAGGCGGTTGCAATGGGAATACATCTGGTACAAGTATATTATAGACCTTCCTGGGCTGCAACGACGCTGGAGGCGGAATACAAGAGCACGGCATGGCTGACGCCGGCCTGTTGTTGCCAGTTAACGTATTTTTACAGTCTTTGCGGTATAAGATAGATATCTCATCAGTCGGTTATCGCAACCCTTGCCAAACGGCCGGGCAGCAGTCAACGCCGTACTGAGGTCCGTACTTGGCTCTTTCGCAGCAAGAAACCTTTCGAACGTCACCAATATGCCGAAACAAGAGATCTGTCGGATCAATTACATAGGCTTTTAGGACAGGTTCAGCTAGGTGACCTCGCTGTTAACCCATGAGGTACTTGTACCGGTATTGGCCAATAAGTCCACACAAGATATGATGGACAACGTGCTAAGTACAGCCCAGACAATCCTGACGGGCTACGATGTCTCATTGCAAAGACAGATACGAAGCGAGGAGCGGGCTTGGCGAGCAGAGGACCTTGTGTACAGACAGCACGAACGCGAGCTAGTTGCCCAAGAGCAACAATTCATGTAGGATCCGATGCGTTGGTGGTTCGTCGTGGGTGAATGTGTGTGGATCTATGCCTTATTGTGGGGTGGTTGTGGGACACAGCTGGGGTGCGGGTGCGACAGGGTTTGGGGTGCGTACTCCAGGGGTTGGTGCGCAACGGTCGCGGCACGCAAGCTAGCACCCTGCCTAGACCCTCCACAACACACGGCTCAGCGTAATCTTACGCACGGTTGTTCTCAAAGGAACCGACAACTCCTGAACAGGCCCGCATGGTGGTCCACTTTCAACAAGAGCCGGGGCGCTGGTCTGGAGCACTTGATGCCAAACATCCTTGATTTGCCTGACCTACGAGCGCGTTGCCTGCCCTGGCCGCCTATGTTCGTCCTGCCATACTTCACGATGTGACGTGACAGGCAGGAGGAGCGGGCGTTCCTTGCGGCGCAAGTTCAGCAGGTACACGTGGACAACGCCAGGGCACTGTGGTTGCGGTGAGGCACGGACATGGTCTCGGAGACTGCCAGATAGCGCCGGCGAGTGCCAGGCTGCTCGAATAGGGCTGCTGGGAGCTTTTAGGGTCTGACGCTCCTTCCCGGGATAGATTGCTCGACTTTTGCCTTCATCATCCAGCAACCGAGGCCCGCATCCCCAAACTTAGATGTCGTCATTCGGAGCCATTACTCGTAAGCAAACAGCGGCGAATACATCATCCAAGGGTGCTTGAGCGGTTGCACGGAGATTATGTGTGCGTGCATGGCTGCCTTATTGCAAAGCCTTTGCCGCGCGGTGCCGACGCTCTTGCGCTGCCTTTCTGAGTGACCTTCCGATAGCAGAGACAGTCGCGTCGCAGATGCGCGACGTTGTGGACCCTGGCAGCTGTCCTGGCGGCTGTTAGCCGCCGGACCTTGAGCTAGCCCCCGCCTCTTGTCCCTCGCAGCTTTGTGAACCGCAACCGGGCCGAGGTGCAGGAGAAGACTGAGCAGCTCAAAGCGCTGAGCTCTCTTGGGGCGTTGCTGGCAGGTTTCGCGCTCGTGAGGTGCGTTTGGAGCAGGTCATGCTTCCCGGCAGGTCAAAGCTAAAGCCATAGGCAACAGCGCGAACATTTGCGGTCATCAGGCCCGCCTACGACAATGCGCGGGCGGGGGCTGATGCTCCTGCTTGGAGGGTATTAGGTTTGCCACCCACGCAAGGAAAGCATGCACAATAACCGCTATCCCACGCATGTAACCGTCTGCCAATGACTGGAAAGACGCCGCCCTGTATCAACCGCAGCTTCTTAGAGTTCCAGTTCGCGGTTGACGCCGACTACAACCGCGCCTTGCTGCCGCTGTTTGCGCTGACGACCAGCATCACGGTGAGGGATATGTTTGTTCTCCCGTATGGCATAAACCTGGGATGCATCCTGGTAATTAACATAGCAACCCGTCCGGTGAAGCATTGTTTGTCCCGTGCCGACCCATTCCTCTATTGCTCTCCGTTCTGCGAGCTGCGCACATTGCTGGCGACACTCCGCTCATGCTTCCATTCAAAATCACTGCCAGCTTCCCGAGCACCTTGTATCGCGTCATCGCCTGCGTGACTTGCGTTGCTACCGTAGTGCATGACGGGAGGAAGGTCGGTCTGTACCCCACAAGGCTCCTTGGGGTACATAGCATTGTGTACATTGGTACATAGCATATTTTCTTACGAAACTTCATGAGATCGTATCCACGCATCAGTGGTGTCACTTTGCCCGTGCTGGATGCCCTCGCTAACCACGCAACCGCCTGTACCTGTGTACAGGTGGGCGCTGAAGTGGCGGCTGTAGTGTTGTGCAGCCTCATGCTCGCCAACATCATGCGGGTGGGCAAGACGTACGTCAGCGAGCAGGTGCGTCAACGAACATGCTTCACTCCGTCATCGTGTTTGGTCCTTAGTGCGCGTGACGCCAACATGCCATGTTGTATGGCTCGTTAGGGACACCTCGCTGAGTTTCAGTGGTTGGGCAGCCTTAGTAACAGATAGCTTAACATCCACACGAAGCTGACCTATGATGCCGTATACCGAGGGCTCGCGCAGATCGATACGCTCAACTGAACGATTCGTCTCGCTCGCGTTTGGACTCTTAACGGTGACAGCTATTCATTTATAGCTGTCACCATTAAGAGTCCAAACCATCTTAGCCGGTGCTCATTTCTGGTGGAAGTGCAGTGTCGCCGCCAGTGGGCGATCAGCATGTGAGAGCACATGCGGGGTGCCAAAGCCGCCGTGTCCCGCCATACAAACCATGGTCCCACAGAGCAGACTGCCAGATGCCACATGTGGTGGTGTATATCTAGATAGCTGCGCAGCATTCCGTGGTCGGACGCGTCGTATGCTTCGCCCACCTCTGAAGTCAGGCTGCTGGTGCTTGTTCGGGAATGGTGTAGTAACTGTTACAGTGGGTTCCAGACCAGAAGGTAGAACCATGGTGTGCTGGTGCGCAGGAGGAGGCGGAGTTCATGCACCGGTGCCAGGTGTTCGTCAGTCAGTACAGGTGCGCATCGCGGATCGAACCGGCGCCCACTCCTCCGTTAGCTGAGGATAGGTTGAAATACGCCGCTGCTCCGCCTGTATTCGAGGCCCAACATCGCCGGCATGGCTATGAAGCATTTACCGGCGGGCCAACCAGGGCCAACCGACTCGCACATGACCGACGACCTTCCCCGGACGCACTGACCCACATCACGTATGCTCACTTCTCCTCCTTACAGCGTTCTCACTCTATCTGTTCCCGCCGGTGCCACCTGATACAGGCCTGGGAATCGGCCGCCGGCACCGTCACGCACCTTTGCAGCGTATTGGGGCCACCGGTGCGAGAGCGAGTGGGCAACGGCATTTCGGCTCTTCTCCATTGGCATTCCCTGCTTCTTCGTCAACCTCGCCCTAGCAGGTGCGTTGAGGCTATGCGCTCGCGCCTGATCGATTTTGTCTCGCTGTCGCAATCGTTGCGCCAGTTGCGTACGTGCCGTCAGTGTCGTAGCCACGGTACGCGATGCGCAAAGGACCTTGCAGCTTTTTCTCAAATGATAACGGGCGACGATAGTCGCAGTGGGGCAAAGAGTAATGGCCGAAGCGCGTGCGCTGTTGCTGGGCACCACAGTGCACTCACCCGCCTCTGCAACCCACTTGGGCTATAGGCTGGATCAAGTTCCATCAAGCGTCGACGCCAACCGCGGCGAGCCTCGTGACGTGCTGCATGGGGATCGCCCTGCTGTGGAACCTATACACACACCACAAGTGGGGCAAGTACCTGTTGCAGGACGGGGACTCGGGGCAGGTAACATTGGGGAAGCGTCGGGCGGCATAGATGGCCAAGCCTTGCATGATTAAGCGTCCGGGAAGCTTTCATCGGGGTATTTGGTTCGTACCTTAGGGCATATGCACAGGTAGCCAACGCGGCATTGCATACAGCTTGGGAGATAACAAGCTCGATATTTTTGATACCTGCTGATGCTGAAATCGCAATATACTCATCATTAAGTATGGTGTCATGGGTGTTGAGGCCAAAATGCTGTATGATCCATGTCCGTGACAAGGCACAGCACTTGCGCCTTCCTGTCGGACGTGGACACGGTAACGGTAAACGAACCCGTAACTCATCGGCGAGCGCGTGCCCTGACGCTCTATGTGCCCTGACGCTCTATTTGTGCATTCTGTTTCCAACTCAGGACGCCGGGCATCGCCTCATGCAGCCCGCTGTGGGGCTGCCGTTCGACTGGCATCTGCCGCAGCCCGAGCAATTGCCGGCGCTGGCGCTACCACAGGAGTTGCCTGAACATCGGATCCATGCTGAAGACCGGCCAAGTTGGCAAACACCGGAGTCGCAGCCGGCGCAAGGCCAGGCGCAGACGCTGGGCGTACAACAGGAGCGCGACAGCACCGAGGACGGATGGGGCCAGCGTGGAGGTCACGCGGTGGCAAGCGTGGGTAACGTTTCGGTAGCGCTGATAGCGCTGCAGCCATCGGCTGAAAGCAGTCCGGTGGCGCAGTCGTCGGCGGCCACCACTGGCAGGGTAATAGCCAGTTGACCTGGATACTGCGGCGGCGACGTTTGGTAGCATTAATTAGCGTTTCGTTTTGTTTCATTTCGCGTACATCCCCGCAAGCGTGGATGGCGCAGCCATCGGCGGCGACCACTGGCAGGGTAATGGCCAGTTGACCTGCATGCTGCGGCGGCGACGTTTGGTAGCATTAATTCGCGTTTTTTTTCGTCTCATTTCGCGTGTACACCCCTTGCTTCGCGTCCATATCCGCTCCTCCCGTCTTCTCGTACCGGTAATCGCAAGCCAAAGAGGTTCCTTTCCCATCATTTTATATTATTGCTCATTCTATTATCGTATATAATCTGAGGGGATGCTATGACGACGATAGATTCCTTAAGGATTATTGGTGAGCCTGGACGTCGCAAGTTTGTTCTTCTTCGTCGGCCCGCGGGTCACTAGAAGCCAACGCGGTTGCAAATGCTCATATATAATGGATGCGTCTCTGTACAATGGGGCATAACCCTCGCATCTGGAATGGTATATTTCTGCTCACACTCAAACAACCAAAAAGTGCGCCGTTGGAGACAGCTGTCACACTAAGTGCCTGTGAACGTGTCATTCCTTCGTGCGGCGTATTGCTACTGGTGAAGTGTATCTTTGTTGGGCGGTTTACATGGCATGCCGAAGCCATACTTTTCCTAGACGCTCTCCGTGGACCCTTGTTAATTCAAGGCATTATTGAATAGAACATCCCTCTGTTTCGGGTTCCAGACGTTACCCAATTGCATGATTGGGGTTACGTGTTAGGTCTTCGTTGAGCATCCCACATCATAACTGCACCTGTACACCTCGCATGTACCAAAATCCAAAATAAAAGGCGTTCATGTGTCAATTCCATTAACAAATATCGGGGTAGGTGAGTTATGTGAAAAGGGGTCGGGGGCCCTACGCCACCCGAGGGTACGGAGGCATCTCTTGGAAACGGCGACGTGAGACACTGACGACCGCATTGGATGATTATGCCGACCTACTGAAGTTCCCATTACGCACTTGCACAGGCGCATTGGCTGGGAACCCTCAAGGCACGTGCTTCTATGCGAGGCCAGCGTGTCCGCCGCAGTTACGCTTAGCGCCCCGGCTGCGTGTGTAGCTTACAGCTGCCATGGTCGGCGAAGCCTAGAAGCCGCGCCGGCCCTTCCTTTCGGCACGACGCAACCGGCCGAGTGCAGGACCCGCCGCTGTCGCCCTCGCGCGCTGCCTCCATTTGCCGCAGCATAACCAGTAAGTGTAAAGCAGTGAAGCATGTCAGATGACTCCGGTAACCCTTACGCAAAGAGCTGGCGAACACTGTGCCAGCGCAACAACGCACGGCTCATGACGGACTGCCCAATTCGGTCACCCGGCGACAGCGGCGCCTCCCTAAATAGCTAGGATAGGCATTTTCTCACTTGTTCACTTGCCATAACGGCCACGTCTTCTGGCAGTTGCATGACTTCTTCGCCGACTCGTACATTTACAGTCGCGCAGGCAGCCGAACGTCTTGCCCACTATCAAATGGCGGCCATAGACCATATGCAAATCTTCGATGATGGTGATGACATGCTCTTTGGGGACGCGGACCTCTTCGGCAGCGGGGTGCCTTGCATCGCTGGGGAGCTGGAGCTCCAGGTCCAATCCTATGAAGGCGCCGGGTAAGCCTTAAGGTCGGAGCCTTGCTCACATATATACTTGTCATGTAACGCTCTTACATGTTCGAATCCCGTGTGTAGGGACCTCGCTGTGGGCGACTCCGCGGCGGGGAAGTCGTTTTCCCTTACCAAGGACTCTGGCGGCAGCAGCCTCAGCGCGTTGGCCGCAGCGGACTTCGGTGATGCTGACTTCATGGACAACGTCAGCTTGGACGACCTCGGTGAGCTGCGCACGACGTCCAGGCTGTGCTCCGTCTACCCGCGCTGTGCACCTGGCAGCGCCTGGCGAGTACCCCAGCGCGCCTTCTCAATCTCATTCCATCCCTATTGTTCCCTTCCCGCAGCCGCCGCCGATCACTATGGTCACACCGTCTGTGGGCGGCAGTCAACAGCGGATTCTGCAGCGGCAGCTGGCACGGGCCGCGCCCCTGCGGCAGGCGAAAGCTGGTGAGATATTCCCTGGCCCGACCTACGCGCATTGCCCCTAGTACCAGGCCTCCCGGGCATGCCGCATGACTGCAGAAGCGTCGCGCTCGTGGGGCGCCAACCCCAGCGTTTCGCGCCTGTCGCGTCGAGCGCTGTCGCCGGCAAACGCCGGCGACCCAGATGGCCTTCACGCTGACCGCCGCCGAACTCCCTCCCCAACTGATGGCTGCAGGACCGCTCCCGACGCCCAGCCTGCACGCACAGCTAGCATGGTGGCGGCCGACCCCCAGCAGCGCGGGCATGACGCCCAAGACCAACACAACTACCAGCCCCAGGAGAGCAGCGACTGCGACATGAGCCACACGCTCGGAGACGGGGAGAGCTCCGGTGTAGGCCCGGGAAAGAGTGTGGCGCTCGGGTCGTCGCATAGCGAGGCGTCGGAGGACAACACAGCAGGTACTGCGAACGACCGTTGCGCTATCGCGCCGCCGTCGCAGCACTTATTAGACCACTTATAGATGGACTCCTAGGCAATTGTTGACCCAGATCACAACCCGGGTCAGCGGGCGCCTAGACAATATAGTTGCGACCCAGATCACGCACCCCGATCGACGGGGCCGCGGTATGAGGATCCGGTTGCGCACGGAAAGATAGCGGTCGCAATAACGTGATGTGAAAGGATAAACGCCGCATCGTAACTATGGGCACCGGCTATTTGGTACATCACCCGAAGCTGTTTTCGATGCAATCTTCCGTCGGACCCTTCTGTGTTTAGCTGAGGGAAGTGCGAGAACAGCTGAAAGTGCATGTTGCGAGGTGGAAAGAGCGTTTCGCGCGTGGTACTCCCTGGATTTTAGCACGTGCATCTGTAGGAATTGGGAACTGGGTCGGTTGGGTGACATGACCTCGCAACACCCGGCGCGGGTTCAGGTCGATGTGGTAGTTTAGGTCATTGTGGCAGGGTGCTGCTGTTGGGAAGGATATCGGCGGGCTTCTGTCAGACGGGATACACTCATGCGAGGCGGAACGTTGCTGTCTGCTAGGACGATGCACGTGCTAGCGCTGCTTTGCGGCAGGCAAACGGTGAGATGCGCCGCATCAAGCCTTCCAGCCACTCCCACCGCAAAGGATTCAGAGTGGCTTGATTTGGTTGTTTGTGGTGTTTGCAGGTGTCGCGGCCGAGGGAGCAACCGTCGACGAGGAGCACATCAGCATGCCGAGCTTTGGTTTGAGCCTCTCTCGGCTGACCAACAGCGCCGGGGAGCCGACGGAGGACAACGCCGACGCGCCACGGAGCGGCTCGGTGACGCAACGGGACAGGCAGCGCCACCAGCAGCAGAGGGCGCAGCAGGCTTCGATGCCGCGAGCCTTCAGCGTGGGCAATTTCGCGAGCGTCGGAAACACATCAACGGCCTGCCCCGATTCTTCCACATCGCAACTAGAGGGGCTGCGACGAGCCCAGGTCATGCGCTCCTACAGCTACATTGACCCCGACACGCTTCCAACGGACTTTTCACTGGGCTGCGGCGACACGGGCACTCCGTTCTCGTTTGGCGCTCGCGGCCGCTGCGCCAGCCTGAACGAGACCCAGCTGCGCCGGCAATGGCTGCAGGAGGGCGAGCTGCTGGCCCCGCAGCTGCCGCCCAGCGTCAGCGAGCTGGAGCTGCTGGAGCTTCCGGAGGACTCCATTCCCATCAGGCCCACGAGGGGCTCCTTCCTGGGCCAGCCATCTGCAGGTCGGGGGTCGGGGCAGGCATCTGCGCGGCAGCTGGGATCGGGCATGATGCAATTCAAGGGCGGCAGCGGCGCCGCCAGCTCAAACGGCGCCGCGCCGCCGCCGCCGAGGCAGGCGGTGACCGTGACGGTGAAGCGCAAGATCATCACATCACCCAGTCCCCTGCTACCGCAGCCCAAGCCCTCAAAGGTGCGCCACGCCGCCACGCCGGCCCCCCCGGGCGCCACGCCGAAGGGCCAAAGCCCCAAGCGCGCCAAGGTGGCGCCGGGCGTGGCCGCCGGCGGTTTCGGCGCCTGGCAGGACGGCGCCGCCGCGCCGCCGTCGAGTGCAGGGTTGCTGGCGGGCTGGCACCCCTCTCGCCAAGCCAGCTTGGGGTTAGCTGGCAGCATGAAGACGGTGCGCAGCATGCCCGCCAACATGAACAGCTTCCTGGACGGTGTCGAGGTGACGGTGCAGCCGCTCGGCGTGCCCGGCGGTGTCGACACGGTCATTAGTCCCAACAGCAGCACAATCTCTGCGTCTACCCCGCATCAGCCCTTCGTGCGTGGCACGTTCTTCGACGCCGCGGGAGCCGCGGCTGCAGGCCGCCCCGCCGGCGTGCCGGTTGCGATGCCCATGCCCCATGCCACGGCCGCACCCGCTGCCAGGGCCGGCAAGTCAAAGGCCGCTGCGCAGGCGCTGCCACCGCCTGTGATGATGCCCGGTATGGGCTTGGGCGGCGGGCCAAGCGGCTTTGGGGCGCCCGGGATGGCCGTGGGTCCTGATGGTGAGACCTCACCGCGCGCGTGGGTGGGTGTGTAGCGATGCACTGTAGCGATGCCGATGCACTGTAGCGATGCACGTGGGTTGCGCGATGTAAGGTTACAGCAGCCGCGTTGCGATGGCCGGCCGGCGGGAGAAAGGCGCCTCGGCGAGCTTCTGTGGCCGCGTTGGCGAGGTGGCGTGGCTGCATGCGCCCTTGTTGTGTCGGCCCCTCTGTCCACCCTGTTCATGCCCAGCTGCCCAGCCACTCGCTCCAGGATGCAGCGCGCCTCGAGCGCTGTCCCTAGTTTTTCGCCGTGCTTGCATGCGCGGTGATATAGCGCTTGCGTCCCATTTTTCCGGCATGCCGTCGTGATGACTGCCGGCTCGAACGCATGCCTGGCACGACCCACATAAAGCAAGCCCCCTGCTAACCACGACGGCGATGACGATAATGATGCTCACGATACATTCTGTTAACCTTTTGTCCCCGACTGCACGTGGCTCACAGGCAAGCGGCTCGGCCCTGTACCGTCCGTACCCAAGCCACGCAAGCGCGCGTCACCCAATGGGAATCCGCCCAAGGCGCCTGCTCCGAATCCCAACGGCCACTGCTGCACGCAGTGCGGAACCCAGGTAACCCCGCGGGTCGAGCGGCGGCAGGCTCATGTTTCGAGCCACCACTGCAGGGGCAGCACCATTGGGGGGCAGGACCACTCGTGGCGCCCTTTGGGAGGACGGCAGGGTCGTCATGTGTCGTGGGCTAGGCGCGCGGGGCGCCGATTTTTCCACACCTGTTGTAGGCAGGACCACGAGCGCGTGTGACAATGCACCGCAGTACCTACCGCTGCCTACCTCAGTAGGTAGATCATTCTCGCCCGAAGGAAGGATTTCGACTTCCGTGCGCCGGCACACTCTCGACTGAAGTTCGCGCGCTGCCTCGCGCTCTTGTGCGCAGACTACTCCGGTGTGGCGCGCCGGCCCTCATGGACCCAAGACGCTCTGCAACGCATGTGGCGTCCGCTACATGAAGGTGGCCAAAGGCAACGTGGCCCCAACCCCTCGGAGACAGCAGCACTAGCAGTAGACATCCGTGCGCTCCCACGGACGGCATCCGCAGTACACGCGGGCTTTGCGGGGTATCGTTTGAAGGCCGCAGGTGGCAGCTGTTTTTTGCTCTCCCTTACCTCCCTCCCTGGAGCCGGCGCCCTGCCGGCCAGCTGGCCTGGATGGGATCGTGCGCAGCGGCCGCATCGGACCTGCGTCATAGGGCCCAACCTGTCGGCGGCACGCTCGGCTTGCGTCCGGCGGATGGATGCATGCGCGGGCGCGAATGGGGTGAGTGCGGAGCGAGCCGCTGGCTGAGGCGAGTGGCGGCCCACTGCCCCGTGGCGGATAGACCGGACTTGCAAGGCTTAAAAGGGCTGGTGGCCATATTGTGCAATCGCTTCAGTCGCAAGTAGGGACATGTGTGGGCCCGCTGCGCACGGGCTGGTGGTGTAACGTCAAGCGCAGCGCGCTGTTCTGCCGCTGCGAACAGCGGCGTGTACAATGACAAGTGGTGCTGTGGTTTGATGAGGAGGGGCTTCGTGTAACATCCTATCACGGCTGAGGCTTGCACCCTTCGGGGGCGACAGCCTCGCTGTATTTCTACAACTGGAACGGGGGCGTGTTTGTTTGTCTTGGCGGAGCGTGGCCACTGCGCGGCGACGCGGTGTTTCGATTTACTCTGACGCAGTCAGGGTGGAAGCTGGAGGCAGGAGCTGAGAGCAGCAAGGGCGTCGAGCACGCGGGACCTGCTACACGGCACTTTTCCGGATGGTTTGCGGTGCGTGGAGTGCTTTTACACGTTGCGGTGTACAAGTGGTGGTGGTGGTGGTGGTGGTGGTGGTGGTGGTCGTGGCGGTGGTCATTAGTGTTCACTCCCACGAAACGGTGGTTGCTGCTAGTCATTTCTTCAGCAGCCATATTGGTTCTGTTTCGACCACTTCAGCGGGCGCGCCCCCTTGCCACGATCGGCGAGCGGCCCTTGGTTGGACACGGAGATGTGTCTGGGGTGAGTGCGAGTGCGCGAAAGCAAGACACCCAGATTGGATGGGCTAGTTGGTTCTTAGTCGCTAGGCGGGAGGGGCAAGAGGATTGCTCTTGCTGCGCAAACGCGAGGCTTGGACCAAACGCATGAACTATGGCGAGACTGGGGCATTGCAGGGTGGGCAACGATGATGCAGGGCAGGCAGTCTGGTGCGCTGTCCGATGCGTGGCATGCGGGGCCGAGTTCTTGTACGTGTCTTTACCGTTGTGGTTTGTACTGTGTCCTCGCATTCTACATCGAGCGTCCGCTACTTAAATTCGTGATGGACAATTGCGCTGCTGCTTCGGGGTCGGGGAACGTCGGCTCGGCACCACGGACACCGGGTGGGGCCCGCTGCGTCAGGCGCAGTGTCGGGCTCGATCGGGGGTTGCTGCGATCACCTCGGCGCTTGCTGACGAGCGTCCGCGCCTGCTGACGACTCGCTGTCAGCTCGAGGAGGGGTCAGTGCCGGGAGTCGTTCCTTCCTTCCAATCATAATTATTGACGCCGTACCAGCCGGTCCCCGCCTGGGGGCCAGCTATGTGGCGGCGCTGAAGGCGCTCAAGCGACACGCGAAGGTTTGCACCGCGCGTGTTCCTTGGTTAGAACCCGCTGAGAGGCGAAGGGCATTGAGCGGCTGGGTCCGCGACATCACACCTGATGAGTACAGACGACGGTGGACTTTGTGGATGGCTGATGAAGGGCGAACTGAGGAAAGGTGGAAATGAGGGTTGCGGGTCATAAGAACGCCGATTACCGTATGTAGCTGGTGCGGCAGCACGCCGAGACGCGTGGAGGCCCGCGGCTCCCGTTTTGGCTTGATCCTTGGCCAGGCGTGGGGCAATGTGCTTGTCGGGCTGCTGGACGGACGATGGGGGAAGGGGACAGACATTCAACTCTCGCGCGATGCGTGAGACGCAATTTTGAACTACTTGTGTTTGCGTCTGCTGTGTGCGTGTGTATCCTGCTTAAAGCGCGGGGACGGCGGGGAGCGCCTGCTGGGCTGGGCACCTCCGGGCGCCGGTTCCCGCGTCGGACTTCTGGTCATGTGCACGTTTCTGGGTGTGTATGTTTTGCGCGCGTACGTGTTCCTGCCCCGTGTCTCGCATTGTCGTGTGGCCCTCGGTGCCCTGGGCCCCGCTGGTTGTCGGCCCCCCATGTGTTTGTGCGGTCTCGGTGCGTGTGTCTTGTGTGTTCGGCTCTGGTCTCTGATGTGTGGAACTGCGCCATCCTGGTTGTTGCATGGTCCCGCGGACCACGTGCAGTCTGACGCGGATGGAGGTCTGCTGATGTGCGGTGCTTGCCCTCCCGAAGAATTCAAAAAAATGTTTGTGGTCGTCCGCGATAGTTCGCGATAATTTCTGCGCGATACTCATGGCGCACTGGCACCGGGCGGGGTGCGATTTCCTATGGGGGCTGTACATGCTGGTCGGCCCATCAGCAGGGCGCACTGCAAAATAAGCGGCAATCGCCCCGCTCATTTCACCTGGCTGCTGTTTAAGATGCTGATGCACATAATGCTGGTGTATTTGTCCTTGGTCGACTGGCCCCGGGTATGATGTTGCCTGCTGGTTGGAGCGGCTAAGTGGGAAAACGAATGTGTGGGTGGAGGTGTAAGCACACTACTTTGCCCCGCGTCCTCAATCGTTCCAATTCCACGGCAGCTCTGGTCACACCAGGCTTTGTCAGCACCGGCAGTTGCAGATGGAGGTCCACCTGCCCGCTCAAGAAATCGAGCCCGGAATCGAGGACAAATTTCAGCTGCGAAGGGCTTCGAACACCATCCGGTCTGTCGGTATGCGCTGGTCATGGCCATGTGACGCCTAATTGCGGCATGCTTCACTTTGCTCATACTCTCGTAAGAAAATACATGCCAATTTGTGCTGCAACGACGTGACGCGGGGCGACGACTTGGGCGAGCAGCCGTACTGTACGGATTCCAACAACCATACTCGGCTACCGATGCGTACGACACAGTATTCATTTATCGTGGGACCGTAAGGAAGTACTCATGACCAAGGTTGGGAACATTGTGGGCACGAAGAATACGCAGTGACACGCAACACGGCTTGACCCCTGGAGAGCTCTATCTTATTACGCACGTTCACTAGTAACGTTGACAAGCTATTGGTATATAAGTCTACCTCTATCTATTTATATATTTCTCCACGGGAGCGATGTTGGTCTATCAGAACGGGCTTGCGCGGCGCTTGGCCAATGGCGCTGGCTGCCGTCGTCGCGTTGCAGTGCGGGCCACGACCCAGGTGCTCACGCAAACACCGTCTCCCGCAAGCGCGCCTGTCGTTGAATCGCGGCCGCTCTATTACAAGGCAATCGTGTTCGGTGAGAATGCATTCATATCCGCCTGCCTCCGCTACAATCGTTGGGACATGGTCCTAATGCAGTCAGCGACTTGTCGGTGTCTAATACCACGTACTGCGCGTTTTGAGGCTGGAGCCATTGTGCTGTCGCACTGCCCGCACCCTCCGTACCGTCTCCCCTCCATCATTTGCCGTCTCCCTGCCCCTGCTCACCTGCAGACATGGACGGCACACTAACGGAGGTGCGCAGGCTGGCCTCTTTAGAAATCTGGAAAGCGACGGATGCGTTGCCTTGCTCTATCCGCTTGTCGATTGTCTCTGGCCAACGCTTCTCAGGCGCACGGCAGGAACTCTTCCGGTAACCTCTTGTGTCTGACTCACCTTCTGGATGCAGGCACACATAGACTTCGCCGACATGCGCGCCCGGACAGGTGTGCTTATACGTGTTTGTGTGTGTTTTGGTGTGCTTGTATGTGTGTGGAAGGAGGGGGGTTAAAATAAAAGAACCGGTAACGCGACTGGGAGGGGGGGGTCCGTGTCCAGGAAGGCCTAACAAATCAAGAGTAGCTTGGTAAAAACAGGCGAAACGTCCGGGCACAACTGTCCAAACACGGAGCGATCCGTACGGCGGCAGCTAGGCGATTGATGCAGTACATCGAAGCTGTAAGCCGGACAGTGGTAGTCGCTGCCGTAGCCGCGGCATACACGCCACGATACTTGTGCGGGCGGGGGGGAGGGGTGGCATAAAAACTGTTTACACGACAAGGGTGTGTGTGTATAAATACCGTTTTAGGCAACGGGACAGGATAGTTGGCGCATGGGGGGGGTTTACAGCAAAGAACGGGTTACCGGGCGTGAGGGGCGGGTCGACCTCCCGCCCGCCGTCACGACCACCTAGTCGCGACCAATAGCACCGCCGCTGCCCCGGGGCCACATCCGCCGCTTGGAACTCACCGCAGCAGCCCAGGCAGGCTTACTGGCACGTGCAGGCTTTACTGGCACGTGTGAAGCACCTGGGCCCTGCTTCCAGCCGACCAGCGCACCTCAACCACCGGGGAAAGTGCCTTCGGCCGCCCACCCGTCTCCCTCCCCTCCCCGCTTCCACCCTGCCCCGCTCCCTCCTCCATCACCATCTCTCCCTCCTCCTTCACCATCTCTCGCTCCTCCATCACCATCTCTCCCTCCTCCATCACCATCTCTCCCTCCTCCGTCACCATCTCTGGGCTCCACTGACCCCCCCCACCGTTTCCTACGTCGTGTAACCGGGTCTACCCTCCCATGCACCCGGGTTTACCCTCCCACCCACCTTCTAAACGGTTTTGCTTTTGTACACGGGTTTTCCTTGCAACCCACCCCCCAGGCATCCCCGTGGGCGACCTATTCACCGTGATGGAGGCGTGGCAGGAGGACTCGCGCATCCTATCCTCCATGACCACCATCCTGGACATAGAGGCGCAGGCGGCGCTGGCCGTCAGCGCCAAGCCGGGCCTTATGCAGCTGCTGCAGCTGCTGCGGGACGTCAAGGTGCGAGGGGGAAGGGTTGTGGTCGGGGGCGAGGTTGGGGGTTGGTTGGTTGTGGTCGGGGGCCGGGGTTGGGGCTTAGTTGTGGTCGGGGGCGAGGTTGGGGGTTGGTTTGGGCTGGGGGCGAAGCACTGGGGCCGGGGTGGGGAGGCCCGCGCGTCGGTTGGAGGAAATCCCCGTTTGGCTGGGAGGGGGTTTGCACGGGGCGGGGTTTCCGAGGAAGACCCGTGGATGCTAGAAAAACCGTTTAGGAAAGACGTTTCGAGGTGGAAGAGAGAAAGCATATTGCCATATTGCCGCGGAGGAACCTATGGCCGCTTTCCTGCCATGTCGTCTTCCTGCTCCCTCCACTGCTGCTGCTACTGGCGCTGCTGCTACTGCCGCTGCTGCTGCTGCTGCTGTTACTGCCGTCCCCAGGTGCCGGTGGCGCTGGTGACGCGGAACACCACGGCCAGCGTGGACGCCTTCTTCCGCCTCATAGGGCCCGAGTGGTCGGGGCTGTTCTCGCAGGTGCTCACTCGGGAGTTCAGGTACGTCAAGCCGGACCGCAGGCTGCTGACACACGTGGCGCAGGTGAGGGGGGTGAGGAGGGGTGAGGAGGGGTGAGGAGGGGTGAGGAGGGGTGAGGAGGGGTAAGGAGGGGTGAGGAGGGATAAGGAGGGGTGAGGAGGGGGGGGTTTGGGGGAAGCCCCTGAACTAAAAAGCCGATCAGGAAGCCTTACGAGGGGTGGCGAGGGGAGGGGAAGGGGCCCTGCTTCCCTCCGGTGCGAGCGGCACACACACACACACACACACACATACACGACTGCGACCCGCACAGGGAGGGGGCGAACCGGGTGTTTGTGTGTTTGTGTGATTGTGTGGTTATATGTTCGTGTGGTAATGTGTTTGTGTGGTTACGTGTTTGTGTGTTCGGATGGTCATGTGTTCGTGCCTTCGTGTGTTCATGGATGAGAAGTGTGTTTGTGTGCACTGCCGGGGGAGGCATCGCGGACAGAAGCCGCCAGGAAGCCAAACTACAGCCTCAAGCGCTTCCTCCGCCGCCCCGTGGTTGGGAATGCGCGGGGCGGGGAGGCCCCGCGCACGCAGTGTAACGCACTTTGCACTCCCACATACCCACACGCCGTGCGATCGGTCACCACGCTCGTACGGATTGTCGTACCGTACGGCTTGTGCCAGTCTCTTGGCGAAGCCAAGGAGGGCTTACATCGCTGATGGGCTGTTCTACCTGAACGCCAAGGGGACAGCGGCACGCGGATTGTCGTACCGTCACGGGTGTCTTCAGAGGCTGCCAGCGTCCCCAACCTGACCCTTACCGTTGCTGCTTGCCGCTGTCGCGTCCAACCCGCCAACCGCCAACTGCTGATCAGTATTCCGTTGGGGCGCTCCGCGGCGGCCGCAGACGTGGGGCATCGACCCGGCCGACATGCTCATGGTGGGCGACTCGTTCGAGGATGTGGAGTGCGGTAACGCCAGCGGAGCCGCTAGCTGCCTGGTGGCAGGTGGGTGGGTGGGTGGCAGGTGGGTGGGTGGGTGGCAGGTGGGTGGGTGGGTGGCAGGTGGGTGGGTGGGTGGCAGGTGGGTGGGTGGGTGGCAGGTGGGTGGGTGGGTGGCAGGTGGGTGGGTGGGTGGCAGGTGGGTGGGTGGGTGGCAGGTGGGTGGGTGGGTGGCAGGTGGGTGGGTGGGTGGCAGGTGGGTGGGTGGCAGGTGGGTGGGTGGTGGCAGGTGGGTGGGTGGCAGGTGGGTGGGTGGGTGGCAGGTGGGTGGGTGGGTGGCAGGTGGGTGGGTGGGTGGCAGGTGGGTGGGTGGGTGGCAGGTGGGTGGGTGGGTGGCAGGTGGGTGGGTGGGTGGCAGGTGGGTGGGTGGGTGGCAGGTGGGTGGGTGGGTGGCAGGTGGGGGTGGGCAGGTGGGTGGGGGTGGGGGGAAACCCGGGGGTCGGCGCGGGATAGGAAAACCGATGGAGGGGTGGGTGGGTGGGTGCACCGCCCCTCAGGCACTCACACCAGGCGTCGCCGTAACCACGGGTGAGGTGCCAGGGGGTGCAGCCGCCGGGGTGCAGTCCCCCTCGGGAGTCGGGGACCCGACTGGCGCCGCGAGGGTTGGGGTGGCTAGGCACACAGCGGGACGGGCCAACACCTGCCTCACCGTGCATTACCATACCGCACAGTATGCACTACATGCGCAACGTTCCCCTGTCTACTGCGGTACGTACGGTACCGGCCAATCGCCTGCACTACGGCACTGCCCCTGCCGCTCTAGAAGTGCTCCCCCGGCCCCCCCGCCCCCCCATCTTTTCCTCACCCAAGTTCTCCAACATGCATCTCAAGACGTCTGTCCTAAACGGGTTTTCTCGCATCCACGGGTCTTCCTCGCAACCCGCCCCCCCGCCGCCGCCCCGGTCCCCCGCCTCGGCCCCACAGGCGGCGGCAATGAGAAGCCAGGCACCGTGGTTCTGCCCCCCCCGGGTGCCGTGGCGACGTTCTCGGTGTCCGGGCTGAGCGAGTTGGGGGAGCGGCTGGCGCTGGCAGCGGAAAGGGGCCCGCAGGCGGCTGGGCTGGCGCTGGGCTGGCCGGCGAGGCTGGCTGCGGGCGAGGTCATCGGCGCCGAGGGTGAGCGTGCGGCTAGCAGCGGGGGGAGCGGGGGGAGCTCCAGGCTTGGCGGAGGAGGGGCGAGGACTGGGGAGGGGGAGGGCGGCGGACGTGAAGGGTTGCTGCATTGCGGGGGCAGCAAGAGTGGGGACGGGGTGAGGTAGGGCCTGGCGAGGGTCCAACTCGTCGCTACGGTGTGTGTGTTCGCGAGGCGAGCAGCGACACAGGGGCAGCCGGCGCGAAAGGGGCCTGGTGGTTCAGCTCTCGGAGGCGGTGCTCCCGGGTGACCCACGCGCCTTCGCTCTAGGAACGCGGCTTGGCCCTGGGTGGGACCAGCTGCACCCAAAACGGTCTTCTTAAGGAACACAAAACGGTGTTCCTTGCAACCCGCACCCACCCACCCCTTCCCGCCTCCATCGACCTGCGCCGTCCGTGGCCTCCCAACAAGTCGGTCTGCAACCCCCCGAGTAGGTCCCCGTGTTCCTCTAGTCGAGTCTACTTATTTCATATGTGCTGACCAAGGGGTTTCCTCTCAACCCTCCCACCCCCTCTAATAGGCGGCCTGCCAGCCCCTATCAATTCAATCGTCTCGTGTGACACCTCCTATATCCTACCCGCAGAGACACGCGGCTCCCCGCTACCCTCCTCCGCCCCCGCGCCCTCACCCCCGAGCCCTCGCCCCCGACCCTCACGTGGTAGCCCCAACCCGACCCCCCCGGTCCCTCACGCGGCATCTCCAACCCGACACCGCCGCCCGCCCCCGCAGGCTCTATGCACCCACTACATTTCCCCAGTCGCGTTACCGGTTCGTTTACTGTAACCGCCCCCGCAGGCTCTCCCGCCCCCGGCCTGGACTACCTGGACTGGCTCGCCTGCTGCGGCGCCCTGCGCTCTGCCCCCTGCTCCTTCCCGCGTATGGGGCGGGCGGCCGGCGGCATGGCCACGTGCGAGGCGGCGGAGTGGGGCAACGAGGTGCTGCACGTGTTTTGCGGCGCGGGCGCACTGACCAAGCTGCTGGCGAGCCAGGGGCTCCAGGCGAGTGTGTGCTGCGGCCTCACGACAAGTGTGTGTGAGGCGCAGAGCAGCAGCAGCGCACGGCAGCAGCAGCGGATGGAAGCATGGCGCGGTGCCGGGCTGGTGTGCCCCGCCGATCCCCCACGCGACCCCCGGTCTGCGAGTTCCGTCGCCCTCGCTGCCCCACCCGCAATGCCGCCCTCGCTGCCCCACCCACAATGCCGCCTCTGCGGCGCTGCTCCCCTGCAGGTGTGGGGCGTGGACGCGGACGTGGAGGCGCCGCAGAAGCGCGGCCTGCGGGCGTCGCCGTTCAGCGCTGAGGCTCTCGGCCCGCGCTGCCTGGACGGGGTGCTGGCCACTGCGCCACCCAGCGGTTTCGAGTGCGTGCTGCTGGATGGTGGGTGCTGACGGGGCGGCACAGCGGCGCAGCGGCGCAGCGTAAGGATACTTGGAACGGTGGTACTTCGCCCTGTGGCGCAATCTGCATGCCTGCCCCGTCGCTGCAGCTGCTGGTGCCGCTGCCGCCACAGCCGCTACCGCAGCCATCCCTCCCTCCCTGATCCTCCCTCCCTGGACCCTTCTCCCTCCCTGGGCTCCGCCCATCCCTCCCTCCCTGCAGGCTGCTTAGCCTTTAGCCGCGTGTAGTCCCTTTCTCTGTTCCCTTAGACATTCACGTCTATGCCCGAGCGCAAGGGCTGTCGTTAGCGGAGCGCAACGCTACCACTCTCCCTCCCTGGACTCCGCCCTCCCTCCCTGAACCCCTCTCCCTCCCTGGACCCCGTCCGCCCTCCCTCCCTGAACCCCTCTCCCTCCCTGGACTCCGCCCTCCCTCCCTCCCTCCCTCCCTCCCTGGATCCCTCCCGGTAGGCTCCAACATGTCGGACGCTCAGCGGGCTGCCTGGTGGACTCCGGAGGCGGTGCGCGCCCTGCTGCCGGCGCTGGCTCCGGGGGGGCGCCTGTGCGCGCAGGTGCCGCTGCTGGACGGCGTCAACCCCGCAGCGGTGCTGGCGTCGCTCCGAGGCGCCGGGTTGCAGGTGCAGCACTGGCGCGTCGCGAGCCCGCAGGCGGGGTGCGCCGGGCAGCTCGCGTGCAGCCAGCAGCTGGAGATCGTGGCGGCTCGGGGGGCTTGAGAGGGCGCGGGTTGGATGGGTGGGTAGCGGAGAGGACCGGGTGGGTGGCGTGGGTTGGGAAGCACAGCGGAGCGGAGTGGAGCGGAGCGGAGCGGAGTGGAGCGGAGTGGAGCAGTGTGGGGTGGGGTGGGGTTTCGAGGAAGACCCGTGGATGCGAGGAAAACCGTTTAGGAAAGCCCGTTGACTAGGAAGCGGAGTCGGAAACCGTTTGGTACAATACACGCGTTTGGAGATGCATGCTGGAGGACTTGGCTGAGGAAACGGGAGCTGGAGGCCGCATGTCGGCCCCTGGCGGGTATGTCTGCTCCGACTGCGATGCCTAGGCTAACGGCAACAAGGGCCCCCGCGCGGTTTATCGAAACGGTTTGAGAGGGGCGCATGGTAGAGAATTTGCTGAGGTGGCTGGATATGCAATAACGAAAAGCTATCCCCTCCTGGGGTGGGATGGAGCGGGGGATAGCTGGGAATAGCGGGGAGAGCGGTGGGTAGGGTGGCGGAGAAGGAGCAGTGGCTGAGAAGGGGGGCAAGGAGGTGATGTTTGTTCCGAAGGGGTCGTCGTATCCGCTTGCCGCCGTCCTCAACCCAATGGACCTCGGGACACCTGGAAACTCCTGAGACAGGAAGTTCGGAACCGGCACACAGCCCCGCAGCTGTCTGGCAGCGTGGGCGTGTGTGTTGGGGGCTGTCGGCATCCTGCCACGCCGCTTGCGACTACCCACTTCGCCGCCCCCAAGCCACAGGTAGATGGATGGGTGCGGCCTCATTTAGGCCTCACCTGCCATCGACGTACACGTGGATCAAGGAAGGGGAAGCGCCGTACCGGTTACAGCCGAAAGACCTTCCGTCCATTGCACGAATGCCTTTCCTCTGGGCTCTCGGTTGTGAGGTGTCTGGGTGGTTTGTCTTTCGGAACCATCGGCTTTCGTGGTCTCTTTTAGTCTCAGGCGATGCGCCGATGGCTCTACCTTTTAAGGTCTGGAGCCCATTGTGACGAATACTATTACGAAGGCCGATGACGGTGGTTCGATATGTGTGGTGGGAACGCCTCGTACGAAGGCCGATGACAGTGCTCTACCGGAAGACGACAATCTCGGGGGTCGGGGTCGCTGGCCAACCTGACGCGGTACAGCGTGCCCAGCCAGCAGCTGCTCCCTCGGCCGCTGCCGGCCTACCGACCGTTGCTCTGCTCCCACGGTCTTCGCTGTCGAGGCAAGTCCTTTGCCGCCGCACCTGAGGGGGGTCTGTCCTTCCGCACACGCTGTGTCAAACACGCTGTGCGTCGTGACAGGCAATCAGCGCCCAACAGGTGCCCGTGTCATGCCCCAGCACCGGCATGGTCGATTCGCGGGCATTAGTCATGGTTTCGGTGCCGCTCCAAAAAAGCGAATCTCAGCGCGACGGTTAAAGTGAAATATATCGCGAGTGCGTTGTTAGGTACGGTGCGTTGACACTGAGTAACGGACTTCGTCGTATATCGTCTGATAGCTTTCGGCGTTGGACAGTAGCCGGCTCACAATCGTAGCCGAAGGGATATGATGTTGCGCACATCGGGCCCCCGTAGCCTGCGCCGCCTTAGCACGGCGGGACGCCACTCTGGCGTTCCCGGCCGTGCTCAATGTATCCTCTAGCACGAGGTGCCCAGTTACGGACGTGTAACGACAGTGGCGAGCATCTGGAGCCCCGCAAGTAACCGTGCAGTTGTGGCCCGCGCTTCGGTCGGGAGTTAAGACTACTCGGGTCAGAACTTGGAAGAGGTAGCGACTTGCAGCGTTCACCTATTGCCAGAGTGGTAGTTGCCACAGTGGCAGTTGCAGCTGGTGCGTTTGCATGGTTGGTGTGCTCGGGGGGAGGATCGTTGCTTGCACAATGGCATCGTTACAGCACATGGGGCGCGCGCCCACCTAGCGAACAGCGGAACAGGAGCTCTCTTCCGCGAGCTTCCATGCCGATTCTGCCAACTATCACACGACCAAATAGACAGACGCTCAAAGCAGACAAGCAGTCAAAGCTACAAAGTTTTGATGCCGCTAATATTCAAGTGATCAACTCCTACCGCCGCATGTCGCGGCCACTAGCTAGATACTTTAGGTTTGAAGAGGATGTGGATTGCGACATAGACACGTCAGCAATGAAGACATCATCCATCCCGTGACGAAATAAGAACTAAGGCAATCTGAACAGGCCCGCTGCGATGCTTCTTCTTCAAACGCTCTATGTAACCAACCGCTCACCGCAAAGTCCGGTACCATCAGGCGACAGCCTTAGGCTGCAACAAATACAGATCATTGCAGCGCGACTTTGAGAAAGCAGTCGCTTTGAATGGCGTCATCAAGTCCCGCATTTGCACATTCATCTTGAACAACTAACATCCTGCCTAACGCCTACCTGGGCTGCTGCACGGCTCGTAACCACTACATACGAGCGAGCACATGAACGCACGCAAGGACCACCACTACACACGGGGACACCGCGATGGCAGTAAAGTGCCATCTGTCCGACTCTTGCAACCATTTCCAAAGGACTGAGGAGGCCACGTCGGCGCGACTGCTCCACTAGCCCAATACACACCACTTCTCCCGAGGACTTAGGAACGATAGGACACAGGGCTGGGGAACACGCGATGGCGTTGTGATTCCGTCAACCCTATTCCGGTATTAGCCACGTACAAGCCAGGGCCGCCCCAGAGGGACTGCCGGGCAGACGCGATGGCGCATGCGAAGGGTACCGCTGTCTAGTCAGTACGGCGGTAATGCATTCACACGAAATGTACAGAAACAGCTATGTGCAACCCGGCAAGTTCTGGGCGGTTTTGGATACCTACTGACAAGGAGAGGTGGAGCAAGCCGAAAAACACTAACACGGCAAAGGCTCCTCCATAACACGCAAAATTCAAGGGAAAACTAAGGAAAGGCTAAGAAGAGACTAACAACTACTGGATTCCTATATCCTGTCGAGCGGCACCCTTTACGGCAGCTCGGGGGAGGTGGGCGCCGGTTCGGGGACAATGACGCCCGACCGAGGCCGCAGCAACATCATGACTCGGGCCTGAGCCTGGCTACGGAGGCGGCCGTCCTCGGACGGCCGGCGGCTGCCCGCTTGCGATGGCGCGCCGCTACCCGTATTCTGCCTGACGGCCGATCCGGCCGGCTCGTTGGCTGGCTGTATCTCCCCGGTAGCAGTGGCGCTGCGCTCAGGCGGTTCGATCCTGATGCGGCGCTGCGACCAGCGAGCTGGAAGACCCGGCCTGCCGCCTGTGCTGGTGCTGGCGCCGGTGTTGGTGTCTGCGGCGGCGTCGTGCTCGGCTCCCGACAGCGTCACACGCCGAGGGGCCTCTCCCGGGTCGGAGATGTCCGTAGCCAGGTGCCGGTGCGACAGGTGGTGGGCGAGGAGCGCGCGGCGACCTGCCTCCGACGCCATACCGATGGCTGCTGCCAGCGAGGGCTCGGCGCCCGACAGCGTCACGCGCCGAGAAGGCGGTCCTCCCGCCTCGGACAGGGCGCCGCTCGCCTGGCGTGATAAGCCGGCGGCGAGGCGCGAGCGATTGCCATCATCCGACCCAGGGTTCGACACGTCTCGCGCGGACATGATGCCGCCCACGATGTCGGCTGCGAGCCGGTTCCGCTCCGCACCAGACACGGTAGTGCGCCTGGGTCCGTGGCCAGCGATGCCAATCTGGCCTGGCAGGCTCTCCATGGATGGCATTCGGTTGAAGTCCATGTCCTCTCGGAGGGGGGCGCTGTTGTTGCGCTTGAACTCGCGGCGCTGCTGCTCAACGTCGGCGTCGTCATGGGCGGAGTGCACGGACCCACCGTGCGTGGACATGACGTCGCGGGGGGAAAAGGCCGAGGAGGGCCCGGATGCGTTCTGCAACTGAGCCATCCGCCAGGGCTGCATCTTGGTGGGCAGAGGAGGCACGATGGACACCTGCAGGCGTTGCAGCGCATCCGGAAGCGGGAGCATCATGGAGCCCTGGCCCTCAGCGGGGTGCTCCAGGACATCCACGGTGGTCGCGCGGTCCAGGTCGATGCCCACGATTGACACCGCAGGGGACGCGTCGCGCTGCGACTTCCGCTTCTTGATGACACGATGCGCCACGAAAGCCGCGAGGGCAGCGGCCACTACACCGCCCACAACGACGCCGGCGATGACGCCGGCGTTGTTCTTGCCGCTGCTGCTGCTGGCGCTGCTAGGGGCGCCGCCGGCAGCCCTGCTGTCTGGAGAGGCCGCGTCTTCCTGTGTCCCGGGAGAGGTCTGCGGTGCACCTGCTGGTGGAGAGCCACTGGGCTGGGCGTTGACCTGCAGGGAGAAAGCAACCCTGGCGGTGAGAGTCCTGACCCCACCGTCCTGGGCAGCGACTGCTATATCATGGAACAACTGTCTCCCTTTGGACATTGCCTCCTTGGCCCTATCACGTTCAGGTCCCAGGGGTGTGCCAGCATGTATAGCCGGCCCAGGCAAAAGTCACCATATTGGTCTTGTGCCCTTTGAACACGTTTCACGACGCGCGCGTGGCCAGTGGTAGGCATTGATGCACACGCGGCATACGAAAACAGCCACACACACACGCACCTGTCGCCGGAGACCGTCGCCCGTGAACTGCGTTTCAAGCTCGGGCGCCATGCGGGTGACGGTTGTGGTGTCACCGGAAGTGGCGGCCGCCGCCAGGTCGTCGAGGGCGGGCCCGAGGGAGTCCTGCTGCACCACCGCCATCTGGTTAATCTTCTGTAGCGCATCGGTGGTGTCCGACTCGGTCAGCTGGGACTCCAACTCATCCAGGTACTCCATTGCGGCCACCATCACGCTCGCGACGGCATCGAACATGCCTTCGAGCTGCGCCGACAGCAACACAGGCGTGGTGAAGCAGGAGTCAGGGTGCAAACATACGGCACCCCCAAGCCGCCAGGCAGGCAGGCAGCAACGTAACAAAGGCCACAGGCAGACATACATTTTACAAACTAGTCATACGAGCTGGCCGTCCGGCAGCCCAACCGTTGCTTTCTGGTACCCGACCACATGAGCTGACTGGCGGACACTGCTGGATGGATCGCGGCACACCGATCAGGATGCGGTTTAGCTAGGCAGCTAGGTAGCTAGGTGACGATGTGGCAACATGGTGACATGTGCGTGGCGATGTGGCAATGCGGCTCACCAGCTGGGAGCTCGGGGCCTGCAGTATCCGCCTGCGGGTCTGGACGGCCAGGCCATTGTAGGTGTTCCGCATCAGGTCGACCAGGTACGCCTTGCTCTGTAGCTTGAGGGTGCCAGCCAACAGGTCCTTGGCCATCTGAGCCACCAGTGCCTTGGCGATCTCGTCGTCGCTGTGGGCATCGTTCAGCAGGCCTACGAGCACGAGCAAACACAGTGTGTTTGTGTGTGCAGCCACAGGCGGTGATGTAGGTACCGCCGTTAGTTAACTACTTCTAGCCATCTGTCTAGGCACGAAGCAGTTCGGCAAGTTACAGGGGCGGGGATGCTGGGCGAATTCTACCAGCTGTATGCTGGTTCCCTCCTGGCTGGGCGCTGGCAGCGCTCTTGGGGCCCTGTCAGCGTCGGTAAGTGGCGCAGCGGCAGTAGTAGTATGGGAACGCGGAGAGCCTAACTGCCCGAGTCCCCTCCCTATGCACGTTCTCTGTTGCCAGTATATTGAAATTACAACTGGGAGAAAACACTGCAGGATGGTGAAATTACAACTGTGAGAAAACAGTGCAGGATGGGGAAGAGAAGAACATATGGCGCCAGCTGGCCTTCCATGCCCCTGCAGCGCCTAGCTCGCTCACCACTTATGAAGTGGCTGGACGGACCCACTGCAGACAGCAGGCGCGAGTTGGCTAGCTTGACGCGCGCGTCCATGACGCTGCCGGCTGGCCAGCCCTGTTCCACAAAGTCCGTGGTTCTTGCCAGGTCGTTCGGCAGGTTGACGCCGAGATATTCGTAGACGCGGGCGTAGTCGCTGGCGGTGATGTAGCGGGGTGCGGCGCCGTCTGTGGACGTTAGGAAGGTCCTAGACGCCAAATACGCCACTGGGTTCACCACAGCGGTTCCGCTTTTGGGGAACGGCAGCAGAACGTTCATCGACATTTGAGTCGCTCCCGACAGCGCGGTGTCCAGGCAGCCTGCTGCGACGGTGACCTGCTTGGGACAAGCAAGCCGGCGACCCCGGGCGGTGGCATGATTCAAACCATCACGCTCGCACACGACGTCAGATAGGACAGGCATACGTGTCCCCTACACCTCCAACATGAGGGCGGTATTTTAGTCCCACGATGGAACATGAGGCTCGCTGATTTCAAGGCGCAAGCACGTGGGATACGTACACCACCGTGAAAACACAGTGACGCGAAGGGCCTTCCTGTGGTTTAGCGCGGCGACAATCCTAGCACCGCTGGCACCAGGTCGGTCTCATCTAAAGCCGATCAACAAGGCGCCATATCGAAGCCCAGAAGTAGGCATGGCGTTGGTAGGTGCCAGGCCTTCGCCTCCCATGCATGATAGGTAGCAGGCATGATAGGTAGCAGGCATGATAGGTAGCAGGCGTTAGCCTCCGTCCCATACATGGAACGAACCCACCATGGCGCTCGAAGCGCTGGCAAAGGCCACCGAACCGGTCGACGAGGTGGCGGCCTTGGACTTGGTCCACGGGTACAAGTTCGTTGCGTCGACCTGCAGGTGGGCGGAGTACGGCAGGTGGGCGGAGTACGACAGGTCCATGTGTGACGATGCGCGTTCGTCCGCAGGCAAGCATGTCGGGTACATAATGACTATGACAACCAATGCTCGTACCTTGGCTGAACTAGGTGTGCGCGCCCAGACTAGCATAGCGGATCATGCTTTGTTGCAAGCAACCACGCAAGGTTCGCGCCGCCGACGAAGGAACGGACGCACCTGGCAGTTAGCGAGATCACCCGTCGATCGGACTCGCAACCGGTACTCGGCAGGAGCCGGAACGGTTGCCAGTCCCAGTGCAGCCGCCATGGCGGCGAGATTGATTGGCGCAGCTGCCAGGAGTGCGGCAAAATCTGAAGCAGCAGCAGCAGCAGCAACATATGGCCATGGAAGTGAGTTCTGGCGACCGACCAGCGGCAAAACCTGATCCTGCTCATCAGGCTGCAACCCTAGGCGACAGCAGGCGGCAGCGCAGGTACGCGTGTGGTATACAGCGGGCTGCAGTGCACCCTGAACCCGTACGTACCGTTGGCGATTCGCCTGCCTGCAAGCGTGTCGCCGTTCTTCACCGCTGTGAGCGCCTCCGGTCCTCGGGTCTGCAGAACGTAGGCCGCGCGAGTCGCCCCCGAGAGGGCTCGCAACGGCAGCGCCGCTAGGTCTGACGAGTTGGTACCCCCACCGATCACCAGCTCCGAAAGCAACGCCTGGTACATCAGCTCGGCCTGGGAAGCCAGCGCTGAAGCACCCGGGGTGTCGAGCTCTGCGGTGGGCGCCCCGCAGATGTTGCGAGCTGCCGCCTTGAAGGTGCTGTCCAGGAGGCCGGCGGCGGCGAGGTCAACAGAGCCAGAGGTCGCCGCTCGCGCCGCGATGGCGGTGTACACGGCATCCACCTTCTTTGCGGCGGTGAGGCACTGGGGTACGCTGCTGTCCGGCAGGCTGGACAGCGCCGACACTGCGAGGACCACCAACGACGACAGGCTGGCGTCGGCGTACAGCATGCGAATGCCCGTCAACCTGTGTGCGTGGCCCAGGGGGAGGGAGAGGAGCGAGCGAGTGGGTCAGTGACCGCGGGACGGAGTGGATGGTCAGTTGACGGTTAAAAGCAACAATGATACGGTATACGGCTGTGCAACGCCGTAGGTGAGGAATGGCCAACTGGAAACCACCACACGCGCGCACTCGCAGGCATGCTGTCCGACATCTGCTGAGAGCTGAAGCTCGCACGCACAGTCCGTACCTGGTAGCCGCACTGGTTTGCTTCATGGCGTCAAGGGCGCCCGTCTGTGCGCTGCTGGCATCGATGCCCAACATCCCGTAGGCCATCTGGACCGGTGTTCGCGACAGACCGATGAACTGCAGCAACTTGGTGACCGGCGTGATTACAAGCGGCGGCTGCGCGGAGCCGGAGCCAACCACCGGAACGTAGTACGGGCACGATATCTCGTACGGCAGTGCCATGCCGGTGTAGGTGTCCGTGCAGGAAGTCGGCAGGACGGCCACCACCTGCGTTCATGCGCACGTGCACGTGCACGTGTGGTTACGGAGTTTGGATGAGTTTGAGGAGGTTTGCGGTTGCTTGGAGTTGTACCGGTATCTTGCGTGCAACTGGCCTTGTGCCGAGAGGCCTTGCTTACCCATCCGCTGCTTGCGGCGCCCCCGGACAGGACGCCCTCGTTACGCGCAGTTAGGTCGCCAGTTGACCCTTGGATGGCGCCCTGCAAACGGGAACGTATGCCGGCGGACGATATGGCGAAGTCAACGACGACGGAGCGAGGTGGAAAAAATGGGATGTGTATGGTATTAGGCATGTGGCTGGAACGAAAGTGAGGCAGCCCGCCTGTTGATATAACGGCTGCTGTCTATTATTGAGGTACGCGTATCCTTCATTTGCCTACGTGGTTGATAATAGTGATATGACGACTCCGTTGAGCATAATGAAACTGGTGGACTGTCTTCCCAATGAGGCGCCATGGCACAGCAGTGTACAGCAGTGTACGACGGGAACACCATTTTGATATTAAGCGAGCAACTGTAGTTCTTTCACCCTACCGTGCAACCAGTGACGGGGCCCACAAAGCGCGCTGTGCCGGTAAAGGGTTCCGGCTGGACTGGTGGCTTTGGTGGCTGGGCAGTGAGCGGAGAGGATGGTACCGATCCCAGCCCACACTTGTAGGCTGACGTTCCGGGTCGCGGAACATTGAAGGACCACAGGCACTCGTTGTCCTGGTCTCCAGTGCCGCAGCCTGCCAGGGTGTTGTTGACCGTACGTGGGGCCTGGCATGTGGCGCTGATGCCTTGCAGGGTGACAGGCAAAGGCTCTGCAGCAGAGAACGTGGATCAGAGGGCAGATGAGTGGCGAGGGTGAATGAAGGGATTTACGAATAGGGCGTCGTTTATTTGAGTCGTTAACGCAAGTGCCCCTCGCTTGCTTCAGAAACCATTGAATGCGACGTAAACATACATCCCGGTAGCTGCATGAGTGTTTACTTGTTCAGGCATCGGGAAACCGTTCATCGGTTGGTGCCCGGCCTCTTTCGAGGATACCTAATCAACTAGCTTACCGCTGCCGCAACTGCCGCTGCCATCCTTGACCGTGAAGCGCACTGCCTCCGTGCCGTTGTTGGTGCTGTTCCAGCGGACCCACTGGCAGTAGCGGTCTGCACCAAGCAAGGAAGCAGGTGGGGACGGGCGTGCATGGATCGGGAGGGTTCATTTCTCATGACAGGCAGGCTTACAAACGTATCCTACCTAGGAGAATGCACGTCCAGCATATGCCGCGCTACATATGTAGTGCATGTGGATACATAACATAGCGAGAGTCCCGATTGATCCGGTCCATCCACTTACTGTCGATGCCATTGTTCCAGCCTTCCAGCTTCTGAGTATTGCCCAAGGTTGGCTGGCTGCCGGGAGTCGGCATAACGGGGTAGAACTCGTCGCCCATGCACACATGGCTGACCGAGTCTTGCGTGGACTTGGCGCACGTACCACGGTTGTTGTTCCAGTACAGGCACACCTGGCAATAAAGCCAAGAGCCGCCGGCACCCGATACCGAAGTGCATGTACGGCTGTCCATGTACACGTCCAAGCAGTTAGCCTGGTCCGTACACGTCTCAATGCCGTTCTGCAGGAAGTATTTGCGGGTCGGTAAAATACAGTCGGTATAGTGCTACCTCAGAACTAGATTGTGAAAACAGCTGGGGCAGTCGCTTTTTAGAGTTGCGTGGGCCTGTTCGCCAGGTGCAAATCGGTGTCATGTGCCTCCGCGGAAACGCGATTAAATACGAGGAATACGCGATACGCTTAGCGGAGGTTCCGACAGGGATGGAAAGGAACCATAATGAACCAAATGCAAGGTGGGCCTCTATAGCAGTATTGCAGCAGTCTTTGGGCGTTACCTGTGCGTTACTCGCGTTCAGTGCGCTGTAGTTGCCGGGGTCTGAATACACACACGGTGTGTAAGCAAAGGGCGCAGTTGGGGGGCTTGGTGGTAGAGGCGGGTTGGGAGGCGGCCGAGGCGAGGGAGGCTTAGGCGAGGTGGGAGACGGACTGGGCGGTGGTGACGGCGGTGCCGTGGATTGCGACTGGGGTGACGGTGGCTGCGGGCTGGGTGGTGGCCGGTTGCACTTGTAGGCTGACGTTCCGGGTCGCGGAACATTAAAGGACCACAGGCACTCGTTGTCCTGGTCTCCAGTGCCGCAGCCTGCCAGGGTGTTGTTGACCGTACGTGGGGCCTGGCATGTGGCGCTGATGCCTTGCAGGGTGACCGGCAAAGGCTCTACAGCAGAGAACGTGGAGCAGAGGGCAGATGAGTGGCGAGGATGAATAAAAGGATTTACGGATAGGGCGTCGCTTATTTGAGTCGTTAACGCAGGTGCCCTGTGTGTCCCTCGTTTGCTTCTGCAGAATCCATTGAATGCGACTGTTCATACATACATAGCTGCATAAGTTTACTCGTTCAAGCATGGGAAACCGTTTATCGGTTGGTGCCCGGCACCCCTTTCGACGATACCAATCAACTAGCTTACCGCTGCCGCAACTGCCGCTGCCATCCTTGACCGTGAAGCGCACCGCCTCCGTGCCGTTGTTGGTGCTGTTCCAGCGGACCCACTGGCAGTAGCGATCTGCACAAAGCAAGGCCATATATAAAATAGGCAAAAAGTATATAAAATAGGCCCCCGCCCGTGCATAACTAGGTTATACATGTAAACGGACGGATGCCAAGGAGGTTGCGGAACCCCCGTGGTCCCTGCGACATATCATATATAATCAAGCACTCGAAACATCTCACAACCACTCTCGGCGTTGGAGAATCGGTAGATAAAGAGTGTATATCTCCTAGTGTTCGCTTCGGCGGGCGTCTCATCCGTAAGCGGTTTTCGTTCAAAATAAAAATGCACATATATGCAAGTCCCGAGCCATGCCGTCCTTGTTGCAGTTCAATACATATTGAGGTACATATTGAGGTAACAGCGTGAAGTCTCGATCGATTGGCCCATCCACTTACTGTCGATGCCATTGTTCCAGCCTTCCAGCTTCTGAGTATTGCCCAAGGTTGGCTGGCTGCCGGGAGTCGGCATAACGGGGTAGAACTCGTCGCCCATGCACACATGGCTGACCGAGTCTTGCGTGGACTTGGCGCACGTACCACGGTTGTTGTTCCAGTACAGGCACACCTGGCAGTAAAGCCAAGAGCCGCCGGCACCCGACACCGAAGTGCACGTACGGCTGTCCATGTACACGTCCAAGCAGTTGGCCTGGTCCGTACACGTCTCAATGCCGTTCTGCAGGGAGTATTTGCGGGCTCGTAAATTACAGTACAGTTGATGTTACCTCAGAACTAGATGGTAAAGCAGCCGGCCCTGTTTTCTGGGGAACGACAAGTTTGATTCAAGGTTATTTTTGACCTTGTTTTAAACCTTGCGTGGGGCTGTTCGCCAGGAGCATATCGGTGTCATGTGCCTCCGCGGATATACAGGAATACGCGGAAAACGCTATAGGGAGGTTTCAATAGGGACGGAAACGACCCTTATATAACAAGGTGCAAGGTGGGCCTCTATAGCAGTATTGCAGCAGTCTTTGGGCGTTACCTGTGCGTTACTCGCGTTCAGTGCGCTGTAGTTGCCGGGGTCTGCGTACACACACGGTGTCTCAACAGAGGGCGCAGTTGGGGGGCTTGGTGGTAGCGGCGGGTTGGGAGGCGGCCGAGGCGAGGGAGGCTTAGGCGAGGGGGGCGACAGACTGGGCGGTGGTGACGGCGGTGCCGTGGATTGCGACTGGGGTGACGGTGGCTGCGGGCTGGGTGGTGGCCGCTTGCACTTGTAGGCTGACGTTCCGGGTCGCGGAACATTAAAGGACCACAGGCACTCGTTGTCCTGGTCTCCAGTGCCGCAGCCTGCCAGGGTGTTGTTGACCGTACGTGGGGCCTGGCATGTGGCGCTGATGCCTTGCAGGGTGACCGGCAAAGGCTCTGCAGCAGAGAACGTGGAGCAGAGGGCAGATGAGTGGCGAGGATGACTACACGGATTTACGAATAGGGCGTCGTTTATTTGAGTCGTTAACGCAAGTGCCCCTCGCTTGCTTCAGAAACCATTGAATGCGACTGTTCATACATCCCGGTAGCTGCATAAGTGTTTATTACATGTTCAAGCATCGGGAAACCGTTCATCGATTGGTGCCCGGCCTCTTTCGAGGATACCTAATCAACTAGCTTACCGCTGCCGCAACTGCCGCTGCCATCCTTGACCGTGAAGTGCACCGCCTCCGTGCCGTTGTTGGTGCTGTTCCAGCGGACCCACTGGCAGTAGCGGTCTGCACCAAGCAAAGAAGCAGGTGGGGACGGGCGTGCATGGATCGGGAGGGTTCATTCCTCATGAACGGCTTACAAACGTATCCTAGGAGAATGCACGTCCAGCACATGCCGCTCTATGTAGTGCATGTGGATACATAACATAGCGAGAGTCCCGATTTATCCGGTCCATCCACTTACTGTCGATGCCATTGTTCCAGCCTTCCAGCTTCTGAGTATTGCCCACGGTTGGCTGGCTGCCGGGAGTCGGCATAACGGGGTAGAACTCGTCGCCCATGCACACATGGCTGACCGAGTCTTGCGTGGACTTGGCGCACGTACCACGGTCGTTGTTCCAGTACAGGCACACCTGGCAATAAAGCCAAGAACCGCCAGCACCCAACATCGAAGTGCACGTACGGCTGTCCATGTACACGTCCAAGCAGTTGGCCTGGTCCGTACATGTCTCAATGCCGTTCTGCAAAAGAGTATTTACGGGCCGGTTAAGAGGAGTTCACTATTCCGCAAACAAGAAATATATTTGATCTTACCTGTGCATTACTTGCGTTTAGTGCGCTGTAGTTGCCGGGGTCTGCATATACACACGGTGTGTCAACAGACGGTGCAGTTGGGGGGCTTGGTGGTAGCGGCGGTTTGGGAGGCGGCCGTGGCGAGGGGGGCGACGGCGAGGGAGGCGACGGCGACGGCGGATGAGGTGGCTGAGGCGACGGCGGCTGAGGCGACGGCGGCTGAGGTGAGGGCGGCGCCGGGCTGGGTGGCTGGGGCGAGGGCGGCTGCGGCGAGGGCGGCGCCGGGCTGGGCGGCTCGGGAGACGGCGGCTGCGGTGAGGGCGGCGCCGGGCTGGGCGGCTCGGGCGACGGCGGTGCAGGCGAGGGCGGCGCCGGGCTGGGCGGCTCGGGCGATGGCGGCTGAGGCGAGGGCGGCGCCGGGCTGGGCGGCTCGGGCGACGGCGGCTGCGGCGAGGTTGGCGCCGGGCTTGGCGGCTCGGGAGACGGCGGCTGCGGTGAGGGCGGCGCCGGGCTGGGCGGCTCGGGCGATGGCGGTGCAGGCGATGGCGGCGCCGGACTGGGCGGCTCGGGCGACGGCGGCTGAGGCGAGGGCGGCGCCGGGCTGGGCGGCTCGGGCGATGGCGGTGCAGGCGATGGCGATGGCGGCGCCGGGCTTGGCGGCTCGGGAGACGGCGGCTGCGGTGAGGGTGGCGCCGGGCTTGGCGGCTCGGGCGACGGTGGCTGTGGCGAGGGCGGCGCCGGGCTGGGCGGCTCGGGCGACGGCGGCGCAGGTGAGGGCGGCGCCGGGCTGGGCGGCTCGGGTGACGGCGGCTGAGGTGAGGGCGGCGCCGGGCTGGGCGGCTCGGGAGACGGCGGCTGCGGTGAGGGTGGCGGCGGGCTTGGCGGCTCGGGTGAAGGCGGCTGAGGCGAGGGCGGCGCCGGGCTGGGCGGCTCGGGCGACGGTGGCTGTGGTGAGGGCGGCGCCGGGCTTGGCGGCTCGGGCGATGGCGGCTGCGGTGAGGGTGGCGCCGGGCTTGGCGGCTCGGGCGACGGCGGCTGCGGTGAGGGTGGCGCCGGGCTGGGCGGCTCGGGCGACGGCGGCTGAGGCGAGGGCGGCGCCGGGCTGGGCGGCTCGGGAGACGGCGGCTGAGGCGAGGGCGGCGCCGGGCTGGGCGGCTCGGGTGACGGCGGCTGCGGTGAGGGTGGCGCCGGGCTTGGCGGCTCGGGCGACGGCGGCTGCGGTGAGGGTGGCGCCGGGCTGGGCGGCTCGGGCGACGGCGGCTGCGGCGAGGGTGGCGCCGGGCTTGGCGGCTCGGGAGACGGCGGCTGCGGTGAGGGTGGCGCCGGGCTTGGCGGCTCGGGTGACGGCGGCTGAGGCGAGGGCGGCGCCGGGCTGGGCGGCTCGGGCGACGGTGGCTGTGGTGAGGGCGGCGCCGGGCTGGGCGGCTCGGGCGATGGCGGCTGCGGTGAGGGTGGCGCCGGGCTTGGCGGCTCGGGCGACGGCGGCTGCGGTGAGGGTGGCGCCGGGCTGGGCGGCTCGGGCGATGGCGGCGCAGGTGAGGGCGGGACCGGGCTGGGCGGCTCGGGCGACGGCGGCTGCGGTGAGGGTGGCGCCGGGCTGGGCGGCTCGGGCGACGGCGGCTGCGGCGAGGGCGGCGCCGGGCTTGGCGGCTCGGGCGACGGCGGCTGCGGTGAGGGCGGTGCCGGGCTGGGCGGATCGGGCGACGGCGGCGCAGGTGAGGGCGGCGCCGGGCTGGGCGGCTCGGGCGACGGCGGCTGAGGCGAGGGCGGCGCCGGGCTGGGCGGATCGGGCGACTGCGGCTGAGGCGAGGGCGGCGCCGGGCTTGGCGGCTCGGGAGACAGCGGCTGAGGCGAGGGCGGCGCCGGGCTGGGCGGCTCGGGAGACGGCGGCTGCGGTGAGGGCGGCGCCGGGCTGGGCGGCTCGGGCGACGGCGGCGCAGGTGAGGGCGGCGCCGGGCTGGGCGGCGCAGGCGATGGCGGCTGAGGCGAGGGCGGCGCCGGGCTGGGCGGCTCGGGCGACGGCGGCTGCGGTGAGGGCGGCGCCGGGCTTGGCGGCTCGGGAGACGGCGGCTGAGGCGAGGGCGGCGCCGGGCTGGGCGGATCGGGCGACTGCGGCTGAGGCGAGGGCGGCGCCGGGCTTGGCGGCTCGGGCGATGGCGGCTGAGGCGAGGGCGGCGCCGGGCTGGGCGGCTCGGGCGACGGTGGCTGCGGCGATGGCGGCGCCGGGCTGGGCGGCTCGGGAGACGGCGGCTGCGGTGAGGGCGGAGCCGGGCTGGGGGGCTCGGGCGACGGCGGCTGCGGTGAGGGTGGCGCCGGGCTTGGCGGCTCGGGCGATGGCGGCGCAGGTGAGGGCGGCGCCGGGCTGGGCGGCGCAGGCGATGGCGGCTGAGGCGAGGGTGGCGCCGGGCTTGGTGGCTCGGGCGACGGCGGCTGCGGCGAGGGCGGCACCGGGCTGGGCGGCTCGGGCGACGGCGGCTGCGGCGATGGCGGCGGCGGGCTGGGCGGCTCGGGAGACGGCGGCTGCGGTGAGGGTGGCGCCGGGCTTGGCGGCTCGGGCGACGGCGGCTGCGGTGAGGGCGGTGCCGGGCTGGGCGGATCGGGCGACGGCGGCGCAGGTGAGGGCGGCGCCGGGCTGGGCGGCTCGGGCGACGGCGGCTGAGGCGAGGGCGGCGCCGGGCTGGGCGGCTCGGGCGATGGCGGCTGAGGCGAGGGCGGCGCCGGGCTGGGCGGCTCGGGCGACGGCGGCTGCGGCGAGGGTGGCGCCGGGCTTGGCGGCTCGGGAGACGGCGGCTGCGGTGAGGGCGGCGCCGGGCTTGGCGGCTCGGGCGACGGCGGCTGCGGTGAGGGTGGCGCCGGGCTGGGCGGCTCGGGCGACGGCGGCTGCGGCGAAGGTGGCGCCGGGCTTGGCGGCTCGGGAGACGGCGGCTGCGGTGAGGGCGGCGCCGGGCTGGGCGGCTGGGGCGACGGCGGCTGCGGTGAGGGCGGCGCCGGGCTGGGCGGCTCGGGCGACGGCGGCTGCGGTGAGGGTGGAGCCGGGCTTGGCGGCTCGGGAGACGGCGGCGCAGGTGAGGGCGGAGCCGGGCTTGGCGGCTCGGGCGACGGCGGTGCAGGCGAGGGCGGCGCCGGGCTGGGCGGCTCGGGCGACGGCGGTGCAGGCGATGGCGGCGCCGGGCTGGGCGGCTCGGGCGATGGCGGCGCAGGTGAGGGCGGCGCCGGGCTGGGCGGCTCGGGCGCCGGTGGCTGCAGCGAGGGCGGCGCCGGGCTGGGCGGCTCGGGCGATGGCGGCTGCGGTGAGGGTGGCGCCGGGTTGGGCGGCTCGGGCGACGGCGGTGCAGGTGATGGCGGAGCCGGACTGGGCGGCTCGGGCGACGGCGGCTGAGGTGAGGGCGGCGCCGGGCTGGGCGGCTCGGGCGACGGCGGCTGCGGTGAGGGCGGCGCCGGGCTGGGCGGCTCGGGCGATGGCGGCTGCGGTGAGGGTGGCGCCGGGCTGGGCGGCTCGGGCGACGGCGGCTGCGGTGAGGGCGGCGCCGGGCTGGGCGGCTCGGGCGACAGTGGTGCAGGTGATGGCGGCGCCGGGCTGGGCGGCTCGGGCGACGGTGGCTGAGGCGAGGGCGGCGCCGGGCTGGGCGGCTCGGGCGATGGCGGCGCAGGTGAGGGCGGGACCGGGCTGGGCGGCTCGGGCGACGGCGGCTGCGGTGAGGGTGGCGCCGGGCTGGGCGGCTCGGGCGACGGCGGCTGCGGCGAGGGCGGCGCCGGGCTGGGCGGCTCGGGAGACGGCGGCTGAGGTGAGGGTGGCGCCGGGCTGGGCGGCTCGGGCGACGGCGGCTGCGGTGAGGGCGGCGCCGGGCTGGGCGGCTCAGGCGACGGCGGCTGCGGCGAGGGCGGCGCCGGGCTGGGCGGCTCGGGAGACGGCGGCTGCGGTGAGGGCGGCGCCGGGCTGGGCGGCACGGGCGACGGCGGCTGCGGTGAGGGCGGCGCCGGGCTGGGCGGCTCGGGCGATGGCGGCTGCGGTGAGGGTGGCGCCGGGCTTGGCGGCTCGGGAGACGGCGGCTGCGGTGAGGGCGGAGCCGGGCTGGGCGGCTCGGGCGACGGCGGCTGCGGTGATGGCGGCGCCGGGCTGGGCGGCTTGGGCGACGGTGGCTGAGGCGAGGGCGGCGCCGGGCTGGGCGGCTCGGGCGATGGCGGCGCAGGTGAGGGCGGCGCCGGGCTGGGCGGCTCGGGCGACGGCGGCTGAGGCGAGGGCGGCGCCGGGCTGGGCGGCTCGGGCGATGGCGGCTGAGGCGAGGGCGGCGCCGGGCTGGGCGGCTCGGGCGATGGCGGCTGCGGTGAGGGTGGCGCCGGGCTGGGCGGCTCGGGCGACGGCGGCTGCGGCGAGGGTGGCGCCGGGCTTGGCGGCTCGGGCGACGGCGGCTGCGGTGAGGGTGGCGCCGGGCTGGGCGGCTCGGGCGACGGCGGCTGCGGCGAAGGTGGCGCCGGGCTTGGCGGCTCGGGAGACGGCGGCTGCGGTGAGGGCGGCGCCGGGCTGGGCGGCTGGGGCGACGGCGGCTGCGGTGAGGGCGGCGCCGGGCTGGGCGGGTCGGGCGATGGCGGCGCAGGTGAGGGTGGCGCCGCGCTTGGCGGCTCGGGAGACGGCGGCTGCGGTGAGGGTGGCGCCGGGCTGGGCGGCTCGGGCGACGGCGGCTGCGGCGAAGGTGGCGCCGGGCTTGGCGGCTCGGGAGACGGCGGCTGCGGTGAGGGCGGCGCCGGGCTGGGCGGCTGGGGCGACGGCGGCTGCGGTGAGGGCGGCGCCGGGCTGGGCGGGTCGGGCGATGGCGGCGCAGGTGAGGGTGGCGCCGGGCTTGGCGGCTCGGGAGACGGCGGCTGCGGTGAGGGCGGAGCCGGGCTTGGAGGCTCGGGCGATGGCGGCTGCGGCGAGGGTGGCGCCGGGCTGGGCGGCTCGGGAGACGGCGGCGCAGGTGAGGGCGGCGCCGGGCTGGGCGGCTCGGGCGACGGCGGATGCGGCGAGGGCGGCGCCGGGCTGGGCGGCTCGGGCGATGGCGGCTGTGGTGAGGGTGGCGCCGGGCTGGGCGGCTCGGGAGACGGCGGCGCAGGTGAGGGCGGCGCCGGGCTGGGCGGCTCGGGCGACGGCGGTGCAGGCGAGGGCGGCGCCGGGCTGGGCGGCTCGGGCGACGGCGGCTGCGGTGAGAGCGGCGCCGGGCTGGGCGGCTCGGGCGACGGCGGCTGAGGCGAGGGCGGCGCCGGGCTGGGCGGCTCGGGTGATGTTGGTGGTTGCGGTGGCGGAGGTGGAGGTGGTGGTGGAGGGGGATCCATGTAAGGTTCGGGGCACTCGCAATCTGGCAATGGTAGGGTTAGGGTGATGTCGTCGCTGTATCCCCATGAAGCATTTGCGATTTTCCACATCCATGTCCTGGCAGTAGCGACATGACCTTCACCGGTTCGCTGCACACTGAAGCTGGGGTCTGCGGTGCCTTCACCTGAGGCCGGTGTAATGACATCTGCATATGTACCTGTGAGTTGCGGCAAAATGGGCGAACGTCAGTTTGCAACACGGCAGATATGATCGCAACAGGGAGCAACGCACCTTCAGCAGGACCGTCGTTGGCAATCAGGTTGTAGCTGCCGACATCAGGACCATAAGCCTGGAACTCCAGAACATGGCTGTCGTCCGTGCACCAAAGCACGAGGGCACCAACGGGCTGTGGAAGGCTGGTAGGCCCAAGGTCAACCACCAGAACAAGCCAGTCAGAGTCCTCAGGAAAGTCTTGGATAGGCATTGTATAACGCGCGTCGGATACAAGAACTGTTTGGAGTTGTGATGCGCCGTTCGAAAGGCCGTTGAACTGGTATGGAGTAACCGCCAAGCTTCGGTAGTAGTTGTAGCCACGATGCTTGGGGACGAGGATCTCCACCCAACCAATGGATTGTGCATCCACCGTTGCGGATGAATTGGCAATATCCGAGAAATGGATTTCACTAATCATCGCATCTTGACCTGCGACAACCATCAGAGCAGGGACACACTTTTAAAACTTTCCTATGAAGCGTGAGGGAGAATGTATGTCAGTGCACATTTTAGCACTATAAACGGTAGCGGCATTAAACAGCTGAAATGGTACCAATCGTGAGCAAACATTGTCAAAAAACATGCTGTAGTGGCTGTAAGGTTTCGTGTGCAGACCGCAAGCAACTAACGGAACGTTGAAGCAAGCTCACAGTTGCATGGGTCATAAGGCTCCAATGGAGGCGTGTCTGGTGGAAACGGCTCGGGCGACGGCGGCTGAGGTGAAGGCGGCGCCGGGCTGGGCGGCTCGGGCGACGGCGGCTGCGGCGAGGGCGGCGCCGGGCTGGGCGGCTCGGGCGATGGCGGCTGCGGTGAGGGTGGCGCCGGGCTGGGCGGCTCGGGCGACGGCGGCTGCGGCGAGGGCGGCGCCGGGCTGGGCGGCTCGGGCGATGGCCGCTGCGGTGAGGGTGGCGCCGGGCTGGGCGGCTCGGGCGACGGCGGCTGAGGTGAAGGCGGCGCCGGGCTGGGCGGCTCGGGCGACGGCGGCTGCGGCGAGGGCGGCGCCGGGCTGGGCGGCTCGGGCGACGGCGGTGCAGGCGATGGCGGCGCCGGGCTGGGCGGCTCGGGCGACGGCGGATGCGGCGAGGGCGGCGCCGGGCTGGGCGGCTCGGGTGACGGCGGCTGCGGTGAGGGCGGCGCCGGGCTTGGCGGCTCAGGCGACGGCGGCGCAGGTGAGGGTGGCGCCGGGCTTGGCGGCTCGGGCGACGGCGGCTGCGGTGATGGTGGCACCGGGCTGGGCGGCTCGGGTGACGGCGGCGCAGGTGAGGGCGGCGCCGGGCTTGGCGGCTCGGGCGACGGTGGCGCAGGTGAGGGTGGCGCCGGGCTGGGCGGCTCGGGCGACGGCGGCGCAGGTGAGGGCGGCGCCGGGCTGGGCGGCGCGGGCGACGGCGGCGCAGGTGAGGGCGGCGCCGGGCTTGGCGGCTCGGGCGACGGTGGCGCAGGTGAGGGTGGCGCCGGGCTGGGCGGCTCGGGCGACGGCGGCGCAGGTGAGGGCGGCGCCGGGCTGGGCGGCGCGGGCGACGGCGGCTGCGGTGAGGGCGGCGCCGGGCTGGGCGGCTCGGGCGACGGCGGTGCAGGCGATGGCGGCGCCGGGCTGGGCGGCTCGGGAGACGGCGGCTGCGGCGATGGCGGCGCCGGGCTGGGCGGCTCGGGAGACGGCGGCTGCGGTGAGGGCGGCGCCGGGCTGGGCGGCTCGGGAGACGGCGGCGCAGGTGAGGGCGGCGCCGGGCTTGGCGGCTCGGGAGACGGCGGCTGCGGCGATGGCGGCGCCGGGCTGGGCGGCTCGGGCGACGGCGGCTGCGGTGAGGGCGGCGCCGGGCTTGGCGGCTCGGGCGACGGCGGCGCAGGTGAGGGTGGCGCCGGGCTTGGCGGCTCGGGCGACGGTGGCTGCGGTGAGGGCGGCGCCGGGCTGGGCGGCTCGGGAGACGGCGGCTGCGGTGAGGGCGGCGCCGGGCTGGGCGGCTCGGGCGACGGCGGCTGCGGTGAGGGCGGCGCCGGGCTGGGCGGCTCGGGCGACGGCGGATGCGGCGAGGGCGGCGCCGGGCTGGGCGGCTCGGGTGACGGCGGCTGCGGTGAGGGCGGCGCCGGGCTTGGCGGCTCAGGCGACGGCGGCGCAGGTGAGGGTGGCGCCGGGCTGGGCGGCTCGGGCGACGGCGGTGCAGGCGATGGCGGCGCCGGGCTGGGCGGCTCGGGCGACGGCGGATGCGGCGAGGGCGGCGCCGGGCTGGGCGGCTCGGGTGACGGCGGCTGCGGTGAGGGCGGCGCCGGGCTTGGCGGCTCAGGCGACGGCGGCGCAGGTGAGGGTGGCGCCGGGCTTGGCGGCTCGGGCGACGGCGGCTGCGGTGAGGGTGGCACCGGGCTGGGCGGCTCGGGTGACGGCGGCGCAGGTGAGGGCGGCGCCGGGCTTGGCGGCTCGGGCGACGGTGGCGCAGGTGAGGGTGGCGCCGGGCTGGGCGGCTCGGGCGACGGCGGCGCAGGTGAGGGCGGCGCCGGGCTGGGCGGCGCGGGCGACGGCGGCTGCGGTGAGGGCGGCGCCGGGCTGGGCGGCTCGGGCGACGGCGGTGCAGGCGATGGCGGCGCCGGGTTGGGCGGCTCGGGAGACGGCGGCTGCGGCGATGGCGGCGCCGGGCTGGGCGGCTCGGGAGACGGCGGCTGCGGTGAGGGCGGCGCCGGGCTGGGCGGCTCGGGAGACGGCGGCGCAGGTGAGGGCGGCGCCGGGCTTGGCGGCTCGGGAGACGGCGGCTGCGGCGATGGCGGCGCCGGGCTGGGCGGCTCGGGAGACGGCGGCTGCGGTGAGGGCGGCGCCGGGCTTGGCGGCTCGGGCGACGGCGGCGCAGGTGAGGGTGGCGCCGGGCTTGGCGGCTCGGGCGACGGTGGCTGCGGTGAGGGCGGCGCCGGGCTGGGCGGCTCGGGAGACGGCGGCTGCGGTGAGGGCGGCGCCGGGCTGGGCGGCTCGGGCGATGGCGGCTGAGGCGAGGGCGGCGCCGGGCTGGGCGGCTCGGGCGACGGCGGCTGCGGCGAGGGCGGCGCCGGGCTTGGCGGCTCGGGCGACGGCGGCTGCGGTGAGGGCGGCGCCGGGCTTGGCGGCTCGGGCGATGGCGGCTGAGGCGAGGGCGGCGCCGGGCTGGGCGGCTCGGGCGACGGCGGCTGCGGCGAGGGCGGCGCCGGGCTTGGCGGCTCGGGCGACGGCGGCTGCGGTGAGGGCGGCGCCGGGCTTGGCGGCTCGGGCGATGGCGGCTGAGGCGAGGGCGGCGCCGGGCTGGGCGGCTCGGGCGACGGCGGTGCAGGCGATGGCGGCGCCGGGCTGGGCGGCTCGGGTGACGGCGGCTGCGGTGAGGGCGGCGCCGGGCTTGGCGGCTCGGGCGACGGCGGCTGCGGTGAGGGCGGCGCCGGGCTGGGCGGCTCGGGTGACGGCGGCTGCGGTGAGGGTGGCGCCGGGCTGGGCGGCTCGGGCGATGGCGGCGCAGGTGAGGGCGGCGCCGGGCTGGGCGGCTCGGGCGACGGCGGCTGCGGTGAGGGTGGCGCCGGGCTTGGCGGCTCGGGAGACGGCGGCGCAGGTGAGGGCGGCGCTGGGCTGGGCGGCTCGGGCGACGGCGGCTGCGGCGAGGGCGGCGCCGGGCTGGGCGGCTCGGGCGACGGTGGCTGCGGTGAGGGTGGCGCCGGGCTTGGCGGCTCGGGCGACGGCGGCTGCGGTGAGGGCGGCGCCGGGCTTGGCGGCTCGGGCGACGGCGGCTGCGGTGAGGGTGGCGCCGGGCTTGGCGGCTCGGGAGACGGCGGCGCAGGTGAGGGCGGCGCCGGGCTTGGCGGCTCGGGCGACGGCGGCTGCGGTGAGGGTGGCGCCGGGCTTGGCGGCTCAGGCGACGGCGGCTGCGGTGAGGGCGGCGCCGGGCTGGGCGGCTCGGGCGATGGCGGCTGAGGCGAGGGCGGCGCCGGGCTGGGCGGCTCGGGCGACGGCGGCTGCGGCGAGGGCGGCGCCGGGCTTGGCGGCTCGGGCGACGGCGGCTGCGGTGAGGGCGGCGCCGGGCTTGGCGGCTCGGGCGATGGCGGCTGAGGCGAGGGCGGCGCCGGGCTGGGCGGCTCGGGCGACGGCGGTGCAGGCGATGGCGGCGCCGGGCTGGGCGGCTCGGGTGACGGCGGCTGCGGTGAGGGCGGCGCCGGGCTTGGCGGCTCGGGCGACGGCGGCTGCGGTGAGGGCGGCGCCGGGCTGGGCGGCTCGGGTGACGGCGGCTGCGGTGAGGGTGGCGCCGGGCTGGGCGGCTCGGGCGATGGCGGCGCAGGTGAGGGCGGCGCCGGGCTGGGCGGCTCGGGCGACGGCGGCTGCGGTGAGGGTGGCGCCGGGCTTGGCGGCTCGGGAGACGGCGGCGCAGGTGAGGGCGGCGCTGGGCTGGGCGGCTCGGGCGACGGCGGCTGCGGCGAGGGCGGCGCCGGGCTGGGCGGCTCGGGCGACGGTGGCTGCGGTGAGGGTGGCGCCGGGCTTGGCGGCTCGGGCGACGGCGGCTGCGGTGAGGGCGGCGCCGGGCTTGGCGGCTCGGGCGACGGCGGCTGCGGTGAGGGTGGCGCCGGGCTTGGCGGCTCGGGAGACGGCGGCGCAGGTGAGGGCGGCGCCGGGCTTGGCGGCTCGGGCGACGGCGGCTGCGGTGAGGGTGGCGCCGGGCTTGGCGGCTCGGGAGACGGCGGCGCAGGTGAGGGCGGCGCAGGGCTGGGCGGCTTGGGCGACGGCGGCGCAGGTGAGGGTGGCGCCGGGCTGGGCGGCTCGGGCGACGGCGGCTGCGGCGAGGGCGGCACCGGGCTGGGCGGCTCGGGCGACGGCGGCTGCGGTGAGGGCGGCGCCGGGCTGGGCGGCTCGGGCGACGGCGGTTGAGGCGAGGGCGGCGCCGGGCTGGGCGGCTCGGGCGATGGCGGCTGCGGTGAGGGCGGCGCCGGGCTTGGCGGCTCGGGCGATGGCGGCGCAGGTGAGGGCGGCGCCGGGCTGGGCGGCTCGGGCGACGGCGGCTGAGGCGAGGGCGGCGCCGGGCTGGGCGGCTCGGGCGATGGCGGCTGCGGTGAGGGCGGCGCCGGGCTTGGCGGCTCGGGCGACGGCGGCTGAGGCGAGGGCGGCGCCGGGCTGGGCGGCTCGGGCGACGGTGGCTGCGGCGAGGGCGGCGCCGGGCTGGGCGGCACAGGCGACGGCGGCTGAGGCGAGGGTGGCGCCGGGCTTGGTGGCTCGGGCGATGGCGGCTGCGGCGAGGGCGGCGCCGGGCTGGGCGGCTCGGGCGACGGCGGCTGAGGCGAGGGCGGCGCCGGGCTGGGCGGCTCGGGCGACGGCGGCTGCGGCGAGGGCGGCGCCGGGCTGGGCGGCGCGGGCGGTGGAAGAGCGCACTTGTATCCAGGTGTACCGGGCCGCGGAATGTCAAACGACCACAGGCATTCATTTGGCATGTTGTCATCCCCGCAACCCGCCATGGTCCCATTGACAATCCGAGGTGCTTGGCAGGACGCGGTTATTCCTTGCAGAGTGACCATGAGAGGGTTGGCGGTGGCTGCAAGTAGCAAGAAAAGGCGGGAGTGAGAAGCGTTAATGGGGAGGGTAATTGTTCTGGGTATCCATGCATCGCGCACCGCACCTCATATGAGTTACGAATTTTACGAAGTGCAAACAAATATAACCCGCAAGCACTAGAACAAGGAATCTGCACATCTGAAGCCGCACTTACCTTCCCGACATGCACCGTTGTCATCCTTGACAGTAAAACGAACTGTCTCTGTGCCGTAGTTCGTACTGTTCCAGCGAGCCCACTGACAATAGCGATCTGCACGGAGAAGGCGTACCAAATAACGTTTGTTTGGAAGATTATGCCTGAATGGATGTAATTCCTATGGACCTCCACCTCCAACCCGTACATGTTGCATGTTGCATGTGCATCGTGTCCTTTGACATCGAGCCATCATACCCCTGATGTACCCTCACTTACTGGCAACGCCGTCGCTCCAATCCTCATACTTTTGTGTGTCACCCATCGTTGGCTGGCTTCCAGGAGTTGGAATAACGGGGTAGAACACGTCGCCCATGCACACGTGGCTGACAATGTCCTCACTAGACTTGGCACAGGTGGCGCGTTCGTCGCTCCAGTAGAGGCACACCTGGCAGTAGAGCCAGGTGCTGTCGTCGTCTGACACCATGGTGCACGTGCCGCTGTCCATGTACACGTCCAGACAATGAGCCTGGTCCGTGCACGTCTCGATGCCGTTCTGCATGGAAGCAAGCGCATTAAATTAGCACAAAACGATACCTTACTACCTTTCACAGATTCAAAGTACCCGGCAACGCAGTTAAGCAATGACAACCTAACGGAAAAAAGGCAATGCAGGATGCAAACATACCATGGGATCGCTTGGGTCCATTTGGCTGTAGTTGCCTGGATCGGCATACACACAAGGCTCTATTATGCCTGCCGTTGGCGGGCTCGGAGGTGCAGGTGGCCGTGGAGGCGATCGCGGACGAGGCGGTCCAGGAGAAGGAGGACGTGGGCTTGGGGGCTGTGGCACTGGAGGCCGCGGGCTGGGCGGTGGGGACGGCGGCTGCGGGCTTGGCGGCGGTGATGGCGGCTTGGGGCTCGGCGGCGAGGGTGGCGCCGGGCTTGGCGGCTCGGGAGACGGCGGCGCAGGTGAGGGTGGCGCCGGGCTTGGCGGCTCGGGAGACGGCGGCTGCGGCGAGGGCGGCGCCGGGCTGGGCGGCTCGGGTGACGGCGGCTGCGGTGAGGGCGGCGCCGGGCTGGGCGGCTCAGGCGACGGCGGCGCAGGTGAGGGCGGCGCCGGGCTTGGAGGCTCGGGAGACGGCGGCTGCGGCGATGGCGGCGCCGGGCTGGGCGGCTCGGGAGACGGCGGCTGCGGTGAGGGCGGCGCCGGGCTTGGCGGCTCGGGCGACGGCGGCGCAGGTGAGGGTGGCGCCGGGCTTGGCGGCTCGGGAGACGGCGGCTGCGGCGATGGCGGCGCCGGGATGGGCGGCTCGGGAGACGGCGGCTGCGGTGAGGGCGGCGCCGGGCTGGGCGGCTCGGGCGACGGCGGCGCAGGTGAGGGCGGAGCCGGGCTTGGCGGCTCGGGCGACGGCGGCGCAGGTGAGGGTGGCGCCGGGCTTGGCGGCTCGGGCGACGGTGGCTGCGGTGAGGGTGGCGCCGGGCTTGGCGGCTCGGGAGACGGCGGCTGCGGTGAGGGCGGCGCCGGGCTGGGCGGCTCGGGCGACGGCGGTGCAGGCGATGGCGGCGCCGGGCTGGGCGGCTCGGGCGACGGCGGCGCAGGTGAGGGCGGCGCCGGGCTTGGCGGCTCGGGAGACGGCGGCTGCGGTGAGGGCGGCGCCGGGCTGGGCGGCTCGGGAGACGGCGGCTGCGGTGAGGGCGGCGCCGGGCTGGGCGGCTCGGGAGACGGCGGCTGCGGCGATGGCGGCGCCGGGCTGGGCGGCTCGGGAGACGGCGGCTGCGGTGAGGGCGGCGCCGGGCTGGGCGGCTCGGGCGACGGCGGCTGCGGTGAGGGCGGCGCCGGGCTGGGCGGCTCGGGCGACGGCGGCACAGGTGAGGGTGGCGCCGGGCTTGGCGGCTCGGGCGACGGTGGCTGCGGTGAGGGTGGCGCAGGGCTTGGCGGCTCGGGAGACGGCGGCTGCGGTGAGGGCGGCGCCGGGCTTGGCGGCTCGGGCGACGGCGGCTGCGGTGAGGGCGGCGCCGGGCTGGGCGGCTCGGGCGACGGCGGTGCAGGCGATGGCGGCGCCGGGCTGGGCGGCTCGGGCGACGGCGGCTGCGGTGAGGGCGGCGCCGGGCTTGACGGCTCGGGCGACGGCGGTGCAGGCGATGGCGGCGCCGGGCTGGGCGGCTCGGGAGACGGCGGCTGCGGCGATGGTGGCGCCGGGCTGGGCGGCTCGGGCGACGGCGGCTGCGGTGAGGGCGGCGCCGGGCTTGGCGGCTCGGGCGACGGCGGCTGCGGTGAGGGCGGCGCCGGGCTGGGCGGCTCGGGCGACGGCGGCGCAGGTGAGGGCGGAGCCGGGCTTGGCGGCTCGGGCGACGGCGGCACAGGTGAGGGTGGCGCCGGGCTTGGCGGCTCGGGTGACGGTGGCTGCGGTGAGGGTGGCGCCGGGCTGGGCGGCTCGGGAGACGGCGGCTGCGGTGAGGGCGGCGCCGGGCTGGGCGGCTCGGGCGACGGCGGTGCAGGCGATGGCGGCGCCGGGCTGGGCGGCTCGGGAGACGGCGGCTGCGGCGATGGTGGCGCCGGGCTGGGCGGCTCGGGCGACGGCGGCTGCGGTGAGGGCGGCGCCGGGCTTGGCGGCTCGGGCGACGGCGGCTGCGGTGAGGGCGGCGCCGGGCTGGGCGGCTCGGGCGACGGCGGATGCGGCGAAGGCGGCGCCGGGCTTGGCGGCTCGGGCGACGGCGGCTGCGGTGAGGGCGGCGCCGGGCTGGGCGGCTCGGGCGACGGCGGTGCAGGCGATGGCGGCGCCGGGCTGGGCGGCTCGGGAGACGGCGGCTGCGGCGATGGCGGCGCCGGGCTGGGCGGCTCGGGAGACGGCGGCTGCGGTGAGGGCGGCGCCGGGCTTGGCGGCTCGGGCGACGGCGGCGCAGGTGAGGGCGGCGCCGGGCTTGGCGGCTCGGGAGACGGCGGCTGCGGCGATGGCGGCGCCGGGCTGGGCGGCTCGGGAGACGGCGGCTGCGGTGAGGGCGGCGCCGGGCTGGGCGGCTCGGGCGACGGCGGCGCAGGTGAGGGCGGCGCCGGGCTTGGCGGCTCGGGAGACGGCGGCTGCGGTGAGGGTGGCGCCGGGCTTGGCGGCTCGGGCGACGGCGGCTGCGGTGAGGGCGGCGCCGGGCTGGGCGGCTCGGGAGACGGCGGCTGCGGCGATGGCGGCGCCGGGCTGGGCGGCTCGGGAGACGGCGGCTGCGGTGAGGGCGGCGCCGGGCTGGGCGGCTCGGGCGACGGCGGCTGCGGTGAGGGCGGCGCCGGGCTGGGCGGCTCGGGCGACGGCGGCACAGGTGAGGGTGGCGCCGGGCTTGGCGGCTCGGGCGACGGTGGCTGCGGTGAGGGTGGCGCAGGGCTTGGCGGCTCGGGAGACGGCGGCTGCGGTGAGGGCGGCGCCGGGCTTGGCGGCTCGGGCGACGGCGGCTGCGGTGAGGGCGGCGCCGGGCTGGGCGGCTCGGGCGACGGCGGTGCAGGCGATGGCGGCGCCGGGCTGGGCGGCTCGGGCGACGGCGGCTGCGGTGAGGGCGGCGCCGGGCTTGGCGGCTCGGGCGACGGCGGTGCAGGCGATGGCGGCGCCGGGCTGGGCGGCTCGGGAGACGGCGGCTGCGGCGATGGTGGCGCCGGGCTGGGCGGCTCGGGCGACGGCGGCTGCGGTGAGGGCGGCGCCGGGCTTGGCGGCTCGGGCGACGGCGGCTGCGGTGAGGGCGGCGCCGGGCTGGGCGGCTCGGGCGACGGCGGCGCAGGTGAGGGCGGAGCCGGGCTTGGCGGCTCGGGCGACGGCGGCACAGGTGAGGGTGGCGCCGGGCTTGGCGGCTCGGGTGACGGTGGCTGCGGTGAGGGTGGCGCCGGGCTGGGCGGCTCGGGAGACGGCGGCTGCGGTGAGGGCGGCGCCGGGCTGGGCGGCTCGGGCGACGGCGGTGCAGGCGATGGCGGCGCCGGGCTGGGCGGCTCGGGAGACGGCGGCTGCGGCGATGGTGGCGCCGGGCTGGGCGGCTCGGGCGACGGCGGCTGCGGTGAGGGCGGCGCCGGGCTTGGCGGCTCGGGCGACGGCGGCTGCGGTGAGGGCGGCGCCGGGCTGGGCGGCTCGGGCGACGGCGGATGCGGCGAAGGCGGCGCCGGGCTTGGCGGCTCGGGCGACGTCGGCTGCGGTGAGGGCGGCGCCGGGCTGGGCGGCTCGGGCGACGGCGGTGCAGGCGATGGCGGCGCCGGGCTGGGCGGCTCGGGAGACGGCGGCTGCGGCGAGGGCGGCGCCGGGCTGGGCGGCTCGGGAGACGGCGGCTGCGGTGAGGGCGGCGCCGGGCTGGCGGCTCGGGCGACGGCGGCGCAGGTGAGGGCGGCGCCGGGCTTGGCGGCTCGGGAGACGGCGGCTGCGGCGATGGCGGCGCCGGGCTGGGCGGCTCGGGAGACGGCGGCTGCGGTGAGGGCGGCGCCGGGCTGGGCGGCTCGGGCGACGGCGGCGCAGGTGAGGGCGGCGCCGGGCTTGGCGGCTCGGGAGACGGCGGCTGCGGTGAGGGTGGCGCCGGGCTTGGCGGCTCGGGCGACGGCGGCTGCGGTGAGGGCGGCGCCGGGCTGGGCGGCTCGGGGAGGCGGCTGCGGGAGGCGGCGCCGGGCTGGGCGGCTCGGGCGACGGCGGTGCAGGCGATGGCGGCGCCGGGCTGGGCGGCTCGGGAGACGGCGGCTGCGGCGATGGTGGCGCCGGGCTGGGCGGCTCGGGCGACGGCGGCTGCGGTGAGGGCGGCGCCGGGCTTGGCGGCTCGGGCGACGGCGGCTGCGGTGAGGGCGGCGCCGGGCTGGGCGGCTCGGGCGACGGCGGCGCAGGTGAGGGCGGCGCCGGGCTTGGCGGCTCGGGCGACGGCGGCGCAGGTGAGGGCGGCGCCGGGCTTGGCGGCTCGGGGACGGCGGCTGCGGTGAGGGTGGCGCCGGGCTGGGCGGCTCGGGGACGGGCGGCTGCGGTGAGGGCGGCGCCGGGCTGGGCGGCTCGGGCGACGGCGGTGCAGGGATGGGGGCGGCGCCGGGCTTGGCGGCTCGGGGAGACGGCGGCTGCGGTGAGGGCGGCGCCGGGCTGGGGCGGCTCGGGCGACGGCGGCTGGCGGTGAGGGCGGCGCCCGGGCTGGGCGGCTCGGGCGACGGGCGGCTGCCGGTGAGGGCGGGGGGGGCCGGGGCTGGGCCGGCTCGGGCGACGGCGGGCGGCAAGGTGAAGGGTGGCGGAGCCGGGCTGGCGGCTCGGGCCGACGGGCTGGCACTGGCGGTGAGGGTGGCGGCGCCGGGCTTGGCGGCTCGGGAGACGGCGGCTGCGGTGAGGGTGCGGCGCCCGGGCTGGGCGGCTCGGGAGACGGCGGCTGCGGTGAGGGCGGCGCCGGGCTGGGCGGCTCGGGCGACGGCGGCGCGGTGAGGCGGCGCCGGGCTGGCGGCTCGGGACGGCGCTGCGGCCGGCGCCGGGCTGCGGCTCGGGAGACGGCGGCTGCGGCGCCGGGCTGGGCGGCTCGGGACGGCGTGAGGGCGCCGGGCTTGGCGGCTCGGGCGGCTGCGGTGAGGGTGGCGCCGGGCTTGGCGGCTCGGGCGACGGCGGAGGGGCGCCGGGCTGGCGGCTCGGCGGCGGCTGCGGTGAGGGCGGCGCCGGGCTGGCGGCTCGGGCGACGGCGGCTGGCGGCGCCGGCTGGCGGCTCGGGAGACGGCGGCTGCGGTGAGGCGGCGCCGGGCTGGCGGCTCGGGCGACGGCGGCTGCGGTGAGGGCGGCGCCGGGCTGGGCGGCTCGGCGACGGCGGATGCGGCGAGGCGGCGCCGGGCTGGCGGCTCGGGCGACGGCGGCTGCGGTGAGGGCGGCGCCGGGCTGGGCGGCTCGGGCGACGGTGAGGCGGCGCGGGCTTGGCGCTCGGGACGGCGGCTGCGGTGAGGTGGCGCGGGCTGGCGGCTCGGCGACGGCGGCTGCGGTGAGGGCGACGGCGGCTGCGGCGGCGGGCTGGGCGCTCGGCGGGCGGCGCGGGGCTGGGCGGCTCGGGCGACGGCGGCTGCGGTGAGGTTGGCGGCTCGGGCGAAGACGGCGGCTGAGGCGGTGGCGGGGCGACGGCGTTGGCGCGGCTTGGCGGCTCGGGCGACGGTGGCTGCGGTGAGGGTGGCGCCGGGCTGGGCGGCTCGGGAGACGGCGGCTGCGGTGAGGGCGGCGCCGGCTGGGCGGCTCGGGCGACGGCGGTGCAGGCGATGGCGGCGCCGGGCTGGGCGGCTCGGGAGACGGCGGCTGCGGTGACGGCGCCGGGCTGGGCGGCTCGGCGACGGCGGCTGCGGTGAGGGCGGCGCCGGGCTGGCGGCTCGGCGACGGCGGCTGCGGTGAGGGCGTGGCGGCTCGGGCGACGGCGGCGCAGGTGAGGCGGCGCCGGGCTTGGCGGCTCGGGCGACGGCGGCTGGGGCGCCGGGCTTGCGGCTCGGGGACGGGGCTGCGGTGAGGGTGGCGCCGGGCTGGGCGGCTCGGGAGACGGCGGCTGCGGTGAGGGGCGGGCCGGGCTGGGCGGCTCGGGCGACGGCGGTGCAGGCGATGGCGGCGCCGGGCTGGGCGGCTCGGAGACGGCGCTGCGGTGAGGGCGGCGCCGGCGGCTCGGGCGACGGCGGCTGCGGTGAGGGCGGCGCCGGGCTGGGCGGCTCGGGCGACGGCGGCGCGGTGAGGGCGGCGCCGGGCTGGCGGCTCGGGCGACGGCGGTGCGGCGATGGCGGCTCGGGACGAAGGCTTGGCGCCGGCTTGGCGGCTCGGGACGGTGGCTGCGGTGAGGGTGGCGCCGGGCTGGCGGCTCGGGCGACGGCGGCGCAGGTGAGGGCGGGCCGGGCTTGGCGGCTCGGGCGACGGCGGCGCGGTGAGGGTGGCGCCGGACGAGACGGGCGACGGCGGCTGCGGTGAGGGCGGCGCCGGGCTGGCGGCTCGGGCGACGGCGGCTGCGGTGAGGGCGGCGCCGGGCTGGGCGGCTCGGGCGACGGCGGTGCGGCGAGGCGGCGCCGGGCTGGGCGGCTCGGGCGGCGGCTGCGGTGAGGGCGGCGCCGGGCTGGGCGGCTCGGGCGACGGCGGCGCAGGTGAGGGTGGCGCCGGGCTTGGCGGCTCGGGAGACGGCGGCTGCGGTGAGGGTGGCGCCGGGCTGGGCGGCTCGGGAGACGGCGGCTGAGACGGCGGCGGCCGGCGCCGGGCTGGGCGGCTCGGGACGAGGTGGCGCCGGGCTGGGCGGCTCGGGCGACGGCGGCTGCGGTGAGGGCGCGCCGGGCTGGGCGGCTCGGCGACGGCGGCGGTGAGGGGCGCCGGGACGGGGCTGCGGTGAGGGTGGCGCCGGGCTTGGCGGCTCGGGAGACGGCGGCGGTGAGGGCGGCGGGGCTGGCGGCGGGACGGCTGCGCGGCGCCGGGCTGGGCGGCTCGGGCGACGGCGGTGCAGGCGATGGCGGCGCCGGGCTGGCGGCTCGGGAGACGGCGGCTGCGGCGAGGGGCGCCGGGCTGGGCGCTCGGCGACGGCGGCTGCGGTGAGGGCGGCGCCGGGCTTGCGGCTCGGGCGACGGCGGCTGCGGTGAGGGCGGCGCCGGGCTGGCGGCTCGGCTGCGGCGAACGGCGGCGCGGTGAGGGCGGAGCCGGGCTTGGCGGCTCGGCGACGGCGGGTGAGGGTGGCGCCGGGCTTGGCGGCTCGGGGACGGTGGCTGCGGTGAGGGTGGCGCCGGGCTGGGCGGCTCGGGAGACGGCGGCTGCGGTGAGGGCGGCGCCGGGCTGGGCGGCTCGGCGACGGCGGTGCAGGCGATGGCGGCGCCGGGCTGGGCGGCTCGGGGACGGCGGCTGCGCGGCGCCGGGCTGACGGCGGCGCGGTGAGGGCGCGCCGGGCTGGGCGGCTCGGGCGACGGCGGATGCGGCGAGGCGGCGCCGGCTTGGCGGCTCGGGCGACGGCGGCTGCGGCGCCGGGCTGGGCGGCTCGGGCGACGGCGGGCGGCGAGGCGGCGCCGGGCTGGGCGGCTCGGGACGGCGGCTGCGGCGAGGCGGCGCCGGGCTGGGCGGCTCGGGCGACGGCGGCTGCGGTGAGGGCGGCGCCGGGCTGGCGGCTCGGGCGACGGCGGCGCGGCGGCGACGGCGGCTGCGGGCGGCGCGGGCTGGGCGGCTCGGGAGACGGCGGCTGCGGTGAGGGCGGCGCCGGGCTGGGCGGCTCGGGCGACGGCGGTGCAGGTGAGGGCGGCGCCGGGCTTGGCGGCTCGGGAGACGGCGGCTGCGGTGAGGGTGGCGCCGGGCTGGCGGCTCGGGCGACGGCGGCTGCGGTGAGGCGCCGGCTGGGCGGCTCGGGAGACGGCGGCTGCGGCGGCGCCGGGCTGGGCGGCTCGGCGACGGCGGTGCAGGCGATGGCGGCGCCGGGCTGGGCGGCTCGGGAGACGGCGGCTGCGGTGAGGGCGGCGCCGGGCTGGGCGGCTCGGGCGACGGCGGCTGCGGCGGCGCCGGCTGGGCGGCTCGGGACGGCGGCGGCGGGCGGCGCCGGGCTTGGCGGCTCGGGCGACGGCGGCTGCGGTGAGGCGGCGCGGGCTGGGCGGCTCGGCGACGGCGGCGCAGGTGAGGGCGTTGGCGGCTCGGAGACGGCGGCTGCGGTGAGGGTGGCGCCGGGCTGGCGGCTCGGGCGACGGCGGCTGCGGTGAGGGCGGCGCCGGGCTGGGGCTCGGGCGACGGCGGTGCAGGCGATGGCGGCGCCGGGCTGGGCGGCTCGGGAGACGGCGGCTGCGGCGATGGGGCGCGGGCTGGGCGGCTCGGGCGACGGCGGCTGCGGTGAGGGCGGCGCCGGGCTTGGCGCTCGGGCGACGGCGGCTGCGGTGAGGCGGCGCCGGGCTGGGCGGCTCGGGCGACGGCGGCGCAGGTGAGGGCGGCCGGGCTTGGCGGCTCGGGCGACGGCGGCGGTGAGGTGGCGCCGGGCTTGGCGGCTCGGGCGACGGGCTGCGGTGAGGGCGCGGGCTGGGCGCTCGGGCGGCGGCTGCGGAGGGCGGCGCCGGGCTGGCGGCTCGGGAGACGGCGGCTGCGGTGAGGGCGGCGCCGGGCTGGGCGCTCGGGCGACGGCGGCTGCGGTGAGGGCGCGCGGGCTGGCGGCTCGGGCGACGGCGGCTGCGGTGAGGGCGGCGCCGGGCTGGCGCGGCACGGCGGCGGCGGGCGGCTTGGCGGCTCGGGCGACGGCGGCTGAGGCGGCGCCGGACGGCGGTTGGCGGCGCCGGCTGGGCGGCTCGGGAGACGGCGGCTGCGGCGAGGGCGGCGCCGGGCTGGGCGGCTCGGGAGACGGCGGCTGCGGTGAGGGCGGCGCCGGCTGGGCGGCTCGGGCGACGGCGGCGCAGGTGAGGCGGCGCCGAGACGGCGGCTGCGGCGAAGACGGCGGCGGTGAGGCGGCTGGGCGGCTTGAGGGGGCGCCGGGCTGGCGGCTCGGGAGACGGCGGCTGCGGTGACGCCGGCTTGGCGCTCGGGCGACGGCGGCTGCGGTGAGGGCGGCGCCGGGCTGGGCGGCTCGGGCGACGGCGGTGCAGGCGATGGCGGCGCCGGGCTGGGCGGCTCGGAGACGGCGGCTGCGGCGATGGTGGCGCCGGGCTGGGCGGCTCGGGCGACGGCGGCTGCGGTGAGGCGGCGCCGGGCTTGGCGGCTCGGGCGACGGCGGCTGCGGTGAGGCGCGCCGGGCTGGCGGCTCGGGCGACGGCGGCGCAGGTGAGGGCGGAGCCGGGCTTGGCGGCTCGGGCGACGGCGGCACAGGTGAGGGTGGCGCCGGGCTTGGCGGCTCGGGCGACGGTGGCTGCGGTGAGGGTGGCGCCGGGCTGGCGGCTCGGGCGACGGCGGCTGCGGTGAGGGCGGCGCCGGGCTGGGCGCTCGGGCGACGGCGGTGCAGGGGCGGCGCCGGATCGGCGGCGGCTGCGGTGAGGGCGGCGCCGGGCTGGGCGGCTCGGGCGACGGCGGCTGCGGTGAGGGCGGCGCCGGGCTGGGCGGCTCGGGCGACGGCGGCTGCGGTGAGGGCGGCCGGGCTGGGCGGCTCGGGCGACGGCGGGGGTGAGGGGGCGCCGGCTTGGCGGCTCGGGCGACGGTGGCTGCGGTGAGGGGGCGCCGGGCTGGGCGGCTCGGTGCGGTGGGCGGGGAGACGGCGGCTGCGGAGGGCGGCGCCGGGCTGGGCGGCTCGGGCGACGGCGGCGCGCCGTGGGCGGCTCGACGGCGGCTGCCGGCGCGGCGGGCGCTCGGGCTGCGTGGCGGCTCGGGCGACGGCGGCTGCGGTGAGGCGGCGCCGGGCTGGCGGCTCGGGCGACGGCGGTGCGGCGATGGCGGCGCCGGGCTGGCGGCTCGGGAGACGGCGGCTGCGGCGAGGGCGGCGCCGGGCTGGGCGGCTCGGGAGACGGCGGCTGCGGTGAGGCGGCGCCGGGCTGGGCGGCTCGGGGCGACGGCGGGCTGGCGGCTCGGGAGGGCGGCTGCGGGAGGCGGGCGCCGGGCTGGGCGGCTCGGGAGACGGCGAGGGCGGCGCCGACGGTGAGGGCGGCGCCGGGCTGGCGGCTCGGGCGCGGCTGCGGTGAGGGTGGCGCCGGGCTGGCGGCTCGGCGACGGCGGCTGCGGTGAGGCGGCGCCGGGCTGGCGGCTCGGGCGACGGCGGTGCAGGCGATGGCGGCGCCGGGCTGGCGGCTCGGGAGACGGCGGCTGCGGGAGGGGGCGCCGGGCTGGGCGGCTCGGGCGACGGCGGCTGCGGTGAGGGCGCGCCGGGCTGGCGGCTCGGGCGACGGCGCTGCGGTGAGGCGGCGCCGGGCTGGCGGCTCGGGCGACGGCGGCGCGGTGAGGGCGGGCCGGGCTTGGCGGCTCGGGCGACGGCGGCTGAGGGTGGCGCCGGGCTTGGCGCTCGGGCGACGGTGGCTGCGGCGAGACGGCGCTTGAGGGCGGCGCCGGCTGGGCGGCTCGGCGACGGCGGTGCAGGTGAGGGCGGCCGGGGCGGCTCGGGCTCGGGGCTCGGCTCGGGCGACGGCGGCTGCGGTGAGGGTGGCGCCGGGCTGGCGGCTGGGCGACGAGGGCGACGGCGTTGGCGGTCGGGAGACGCGGCTGCGGTGAGGCGGCGCCGGGCTGGGCGGCTCGGGCGACCGAGGCGGCGCGGCTGGGCGGCTCGGGACGGCGGCTGCGGTGAGGGCGGGCCGGCTGGGCGGCTCGGGCGACGGCGGCACGGTGAGGTGGCGCCGGCTGGCGGCTCGGGCGACGGTGCTGCGGTGAGGGTGGCGCCGGGCTGGGCGGCTCGGGGACGGCGGCTGCGGTGAGGCGGCGCCGGGCTGGGCGGCTCGGGAGACGGCGGCTGCGGTGAGGGCGGCGCCGGGCTGGGCGGCTCGGGCGACGGCGGCTGCGGTGAGGCGGCGCGGGGCTGGGCGGCTCGGGCGACGGCGGCTGCGGTGCGGCGCCGGGGGCGGCTCGGGCGACGGCGGTGCCGGGCGGGCCCGGGCTGGCGGCTCGGGCGACGGCCGGCTGCGGTGAGGCGGCGCGGCTGGGCGGCTCGGGCGACGGCGGTGGGCGATGGCGGCGCCGGCTGGGCGGCTCGGGAGACGGCGGCTGCGGCGAGGGCGGCGCCGGGCTGGGCGGCTCGGG